>OX439040.1:26908029-27508029 GCA_949317995.1 Acholoe squamosa
CACCACCGGGTGGCTTTGGGAGTACTTATGGTACGAATCCTCCATGGAAAAAGAGACTCAGTCGCCGAGTATCTCTTTCTCCAGGGTTACAAGCACTGCATGATTCCAATGCAGCGATTGCTAACTTAGGTGTTGATTGTTACAATCAATGTCTGGACGATACGGAGATCATGGAATGGAGTAGGGGGTTAACCCTTACTGAATCCACGAATCCGGCTCGTAGAGTAGCTAAGATACCTTCTCCCTTTAATGCCAAGAATCCTTGGAAGGAAGAGTATCAAGGCTGCGCAGATGTCTTTAACTGCAATGGATGGGGTAAAGCGGAAGCTCTCCCCTATCTAGTATGCTGGTTAAAGGAGGGCGACGGTAAAGGAGCCGTGGAACAATGGAGAGATTCCCAGATTGTAGGACTCTCAGCCCATATGAAATATGATGAACTCATAGAGATTGCTTCATATTTATATGGAAATATAGTTGGGGAAGATCCTTGGCTGACGTTCACTAAAAGAATGCAGAAACCTAAGGAATCTGCCAAAGTGTTCGGCTTAGAATGTCAACGACTTTTGCATAAAGCCAGACCTCAATAGAGATTAGATGATGAATGCTTCCTAGATGAAATGTTTAAACAATTCATCGAAGGATTGTGGAATCAGGAACACAGGAAAGTGGCCTGTGAAGCTTGGAAGAATGAGGAGTAAGGAGGACTCAGTGAAGAAGGAAAACTGAGTGGGGGTGTCCATGATGGCAACCGGATTACCCCTCGAATGAGTGATTGCCATGACTGCCAGCCTATCGCCGCTTGCAGTGCTGGTGAGAATCCTCTAGCGATTTCACCCAGCAGTGAAGCTAAGGGACCTGATCAGTTCCTTACTCATGAGGCTGGGGAGACTGATAGTACACCAGGTGTCAAGAACCGGCAGAAGAACACAGAGGGGAAACCCGATATCAGTCCAGAGGAAGTGGCCAATGGGTTGGCCAGGGTGGGGTGAAAGGTAGGAGGTGGTACGCAGTTGTATCTGTGAGTGGTAGATCTGTTGAGTTTCTTGTTGATACGGGTGCTAGCCACTCCTGTATTGCTAAGAGATTCTACGATCTTTTGCCTATGAATCATGAAACTTTCACAACGAAAGGAAATGCTCGTACGGCCGACGGTAGCACGATGCAAATGTTTGGTAGAACATGTATGAGGTTCAGTCTACAGGAGGATAAGGACTTCATCCTTACTCATACTGTGGTGAACATCGCGGATGATGGTATACTTGGTCTGGATTTTGCTGCATTATATGGAGCAAGGTTAGATTCCCAGAGGGGAATATTGGAAGTAAGAGACCCGTATCATCTCGAAGTACAATGCATACTTAGACAAGTGAGCAGTGTAGCCAGTGTAGCCCAGACTGTTAAGATACCACCAGGCACCCCCTCTGATGTCTTATGTCGAGCGGACAGCAAGTTTTCAGGAAAAACTGGAGTTGTAGAGCCAGATATAGCGATGTTGTCAAGGATCGGATTGGAATCCGCAGACATTCTAGTAGCTAACGCTGCTTGGACAGTGGTTCCTATATCCAATACCGGTAATAAGACTGTCTACGTACAGAAGGATACGATCCTAGGGTCGGTTGTCCTCTCTGAACCGGTAGAAGACTGTGAACATGCTTCGGCACCCGGAGTCCCTTCCTCATCCGAAAGGAATCCGGAATTAGATATTCTAATAGCCAAAAGCCATGTCGAAAATGATGAACAACGTGAAGCTCTAACTGACTTGCTAGACAAGTACCATAAAGCTTTTGTAGCACCAAGTGAATAATTAGGGCGTACCAATAAGGTACTGCATACGATTGACACTGGTGAGAATGAACCTTTTAAGATTCCTTATAGAAGACTCCCACTAGCCAAGAAAAGGGTAGCTGAGGAGGAGATAGCTAAAATGCTTGAACAGGATGTAATAATTCCATCAACCAGTCCTTGGTCTAGCCCTGTGTTCATGGTGACTAAGAAAGATGGTACCATCCGTTTTTGCATAGATTACCGGAAATTGAATGGTATGACCAAGAAGAATTCATATCCCTTACCACAGATTGATGAGACTATAGACTCCCTTGGAGGTAAGCAATGGTATTGCTCTCTAGACTTACAATCCGGGTACTGGCAAGTGGGTATGCATCCGAAAGACATGGAGAAGACGGCCTTTTCCAGTCATATTGGGTTATTCCAATATAATGTGATGCCGTTTGGATTGTGCAATGCACCGGCGACATTTGAAGCCATGATGGAAACTTTATTAAGTGACCTATTATGGAAGAAATGTCTCGTCTATCTAGATGATGTGATAGTATTTGGGAAGACATACGAGGAATGCTTGGAAAATTTAGGTATGGTTCTGGAAAGGATCATAGCTAATGGATTGAAGCTGAAGCCCAAGAAATGTGATCCTTTTAAAAGATCCATTAATTACTTGGGACGAATCTCGAATGAAGGGATTAAAGCCGATCCGGAGAAACTGGATGCTGTGTCAAGTTGGCAGGCACCCACGAATGCGAAAGAAGTTAGATCCTTTCTTGGATTCTGTTCCTATTACAGGGACTTTCTACCAGGATATTCAAGGGTCGCCTTTCCTATCCAGAGTTTGTCCCACTGGACACCTGGAGTGAGGAAGGAACGATTTCCTTGGGGATCCGAGCAAGACGAGGCCTTTATGAAAATAAAGAGTTTGTTTGCAAGTAGACCTGTGTTGAAGTACCCTACGGAGAATGATCATTTCATTCTAGATACTGATGCTAGTAATGAAAGCATAGGAGCTGCCCTTTCCCAGGTCCAGGATGGGGTTGAAGTTCCTATAGCCTTCGCTAGTAACACGTTGAGTAAATCTCAAAGAAACTATTGTACCACTAAACGTGAGTTGTTGGCTGTGGTGGTCTATATGAAGAAGTTCAAGCACTTATTGTGGGGAAGTGATTTCACTCTACGGACTGATCACTCTTCTCTCAGATGGTTATTGAACTTCAAGGATGCAGAGGGGATGATAGGTCGCTGGTTGGCGCACCTATCCGAATTCGGTCTAATTCACAGCCAGATTGAACACCGAGCCGGGGCAAAACATTTGAATGCAGATGCTTTGTCTAGAATCCCGGTGAAGAAATGTGCAAACGCTGAGTGCACTGACTGTGGAGCACACAATGCTGTATTGGCAGGGGTTCGAGTACCTTTCGAAACCCAACCGGAACATGTTTTGAATTGGTCCATGGAGACCATCCAACAGTTCCAGAAGTCTGATGCAGTCACATCACGTTTGATTAAGTTTCTTAATCAGGGTATCTGTCCTCCAAGACCCGACGTGTCATTGGAGAACAGAGAGATGAGACGATTCCTAGCTCAATCGGCCGAGCTAGAAGTCCGGGATGGTATTCTATTTCGATGGAAGAACTATTCTAATAGGAAGAAAACCTTGCAAGTTGTCATACCTAGTGCTATGCGACGAGATATTATGTATTTCTGTCACGGGCATAGAACTAGTGGACACTTTGGAAAGAAACGGTCTCTAGAACGTCTATCCAGACGATACTATTGGCCTGGCATGAGTACAGATCTCACCCGATGGGTAGAGACCTGTCCCGAATGCTGTAAGAACAAACCAGGACCCGGGTTAGGCAAACTGCCATTATCCCAGGAACTGTTTGGTGTAAGATTTGCTAGAGTAGCTGTTGAAATTATTAGTGGGATTCCTCCCACTCCTAGTGGCAACACGTGTATGATGGTCGTGTCAGATTATTATACCAAGTACACCCGAGTGTTTCCTTTACCGGATCATAAGGCTGTTACTTGTGCTATGGCCTTTGTAAAAGGGTGGGTGTTGCACCTAGGTGTCCCACTCATGTTACATAGTGACCAGGGCAGAGAATTTGAGTCTAGCCTGTGGCAAGAGATGTGTAATTGTCTAGCAATTTGCAAGACAACAACTAATCCCTATAGGCCACAGAGTGATGGACAAGTGAAGAGATTCAATAGGACTCTGATCCAAGTATTGAAGTCTCTAGTAAATGAGCAAATGGACGATTGGGATGAACAATGTGAATTTGTGGTACATTCTTATAATGGCACTGTACACGCGAGCACAAACTGTTCTCCTAATCTCCTCGTTTTTTAAGAGGATTTGATTATGCCAGCAGATTTGGTGTTTGGCGTAATAAGAATGAATCCGGAAGCCCCTTGCCAGGTGATGTTTGTAGAGTCTCTACGAGATAACTCCAAACAAGCCTATGAGAGGGTTAGAGATGAGTTGCAGAAAACTGCACGTTGGCAGAAAGTTGGTTATGACACAGGTCTAAAAGCTAGATTTTTTAATCTAGGGGATAGAGTTTTGCGTCTACACCAACCTCTTGCCAACCTGAAATTAGCCAGCAATTGGGATGGACCCTTCACTATAACTCAGGTTATTAGTGATTGTACAGTGATTATTAAATCACAGCTTGGTAAATGTTACAAGTCAAATGTAGCGAGACTACGCCCATGGAGGGGGAGGGATATCTCCACCGAAATGTACAGCGATGGTCTATTGGAAGTAATGGAACAAAGTCGTGTTAAGCAACTCAAAGTGGTACCGACCCGAAAGCGAGGACCCAGGCGGCCATGGAAGGTTGCAGACCCGAAGAGGGTGGTGCCCCCTGTTGTAACATCCGGAAAACAGGGGAAGATACAAAAAGTCTCGGCAGGTGCAGGTAAAAATAAGAGGAAAGGTCCTTCTAAGGCTAAGAAGACCTTGGAAAAGGCTCTTATGGATACCAGGTCAATAAAAGAGGCCTCAAAACCTCTTAGACGCAGTCCAAGTTTGCTCAAGACTGCCGTAACCTAGCCTGTTAACACAACGAGTGTGTTGTCCTGTACTGTGTACTGTTATATGTTGTAACCTTGTTCAATGTATATTTGAGCCGGTCACGAGTTTCTGGAAAATGACCCATGACAATGTACCTATGGTTTTGGACGGATAATCCGGTGGATATGCTTATGCTATCCATAAACTCCATAATACCTAGCGAGTTGTCAAGGTTGAGACATGAGTACAGACAGAAGACCGATCGGGTATTGTATTGTCCTTATGTAAGAACGCGTGACCTAATTAAGGGCACGCGGGAAAGTTGTCGACCCATTTTCGAATGGTCATGTGAGGCGCCGGTTTGATCATGTGCAGCGATTCAAGTTCAAGTATCCCGCCATATTGTCTTATTCCTGTGAAGGAATAAGACAATATGGCGGGATATATATATATATATATATATATATATATATATATATATATATATATATAAATATATATATATATAAGAGATTTTCTTCACCCTAATGCTTCCTCTGTACATGTTACATTACCATTACATTAGTGATCAGAAGCGAAGAGCTACCTGAATAAACTAGTGTTGCATCTAAATAACACCAAGGTTTTCCTCTAAGTGCCTTTGTGGATTAACCATCATAATCAAGTGAGCAATCGAACAACATTAAGGGATTGAAACAGTTAAAGGAATTTTACCTAGGCTCCACAAATAACTGGTGTTTCTGATCATGAAGCAACTTGTACATCTATACAAGACAAACTATATGTAGATTTATAGTTGATAAATGGTTTTTCCTAAGTCAGTCGCCATTCCTAAATTATTAGATGCAATATAGGGACAAGAATTGGTAACATTAATGTTGCCTGTCTGAGGGTCAACATATGTCTAGATTTTAATTTTAACCTAGCTATGTCCCTTAGGGGATTGCATTGGTGGGGGGGGGGGCACTGTTCAAACAGTTAACAGTGTGTGCCACTATTTAATATTGTACACTCATATTGCAATGTCCAGGTTAGGTTCGGGATAAGGCAACCGCTCCTGTTAACGTCTTTCATGGGATAGCTGTAGTGGCAAATCGCTTTGAGAGCAATAGTACGCAGGCTTTTGTTCAGACAACTGGACTTGGTATACCTTTTGAATCTATAAGTACTTCTCATTTCTTTGATAAGAGCATTCTTGTTTCCCCACTTTCACAACAAGCTGTAGCACCATGAGACGACCAACCATGCTCTGTATAGGCCTTTATTACACGACCTCTGTGATTTTGGGTGCTTTTTCTGGATATACCCATTCTGATACCTGTCGATATTGCAGGTCCTAGGAGTGCTGAGTTCCAGGATATCAGCACTTCTAACATGTCACATGTCACATGTCCTAACATGTCATATGTTACATGTTAAAACCTACGAATTTGTAATGGCTAGGGTAGGGGTCGAACCTGCAGTCTCCTGATCCCAAATCCAACTCCCTATGCAGTGCACCACAGGGACTGACGAGAGAAGCTTGGTTAGAACCAGGTCTGTATAAGTCATTGATATGGCTGTGTCCCCCCATAACAACACTCACATGCGCAAGGTTAGAATAGCATTATAATTATAGACGACTACTGGACACGTTCAAACCAAGCCAAGCCAGGTGCCGAGGTGTGAGACCTGGTGGTCTAGTGGTTAGCGCACTGTGCTCAGCTTCTACAGGTAGGCGGGACGAGTTCCGGTCCGGGCGAATCTTTTTTTTCACCGTGTGTACACACACTATGGTAGGCTTTGAGTCCCGGGAAGGGATTTTTGTTTTCAACTTGTTTTTATTGACATTCTATTGATTATTTATTGATTTTTTATTGGTTAATCGTGTAATAAAACAGTATTGAATGGGCTATCGGGCACCTCATTCAGTGTATCGTGTGCACTGAATTCGGTGCCTGTTAGCCCATTCATTACTCTCTCAATATTCTAACACAATGGAAACTCCCTCCTTCATCATGGTTCCCTTATTGATACAGGCATGCCCCCTCGTGCTTAATGAAGGAACTATGTGTATATGAACTGACTGGAAACCTCTTTGTTACAAATGGACAGCTTAATTACAGTATAAGGCAGTCGGCTCAAGGTAAAATGGTGGGTGGCTCAGGGTGAAATTGGTATGTTCTTCCAACAATTAAGTGATAAACCATAGCTAATGTGGCATATTTTTGTCACTTCCTGATGCTATCATGTTTCAAAAATTTACACATATCTATGCCCCAAAGAGCATATATTTTCTTTATTTTTGGTGAAACGGTTGGTTTGTCATCTTAAATTCACCGTTATTTCTAATACCATTAGTAATTATTCCATGTGCTACACCTCAACTTTTGGTCAAGTAGGGATTCAAATCCAAAGAATATATGTGGAAGAGGGAATAAACAGGGGCATAGGAAAAGGGGGAGCAGGGGGGCCTGGGCCCCCCAATCATAAAGGAGGTGGGGCCTGAGTATGTCTGGGCCCCCCAAAATTTGCCAAGAATTCATATTGAATTGAACAAGAAGCTAAAACTTTGCATCTAAAATTAGATTGATATAGTAATGGGATAGGGAAAATGGGGGCCTGGTACTCAAATCCGATCTAAAATTTATCAAAAATTACTTTTCTATACAAATTTTATGTAGATGTGTCTAGGCGCTATTGAGCTTGAGCCCACAATTCAAGGTGGGCCCCCAATGAAGATTTGCTTCCTACACCTCTGATAAAGGTGGCAAGTGGATGACCTATAGGTATGTGGAAATCTTTAGGTGAGTCTTAATTATTGAATATACAATCAAGTCCCTGTCCATTTAAATCTGTTTAATAAAACTTTGTATGGGGTATCATAAAGGCTCACTTAAACTGCAATTAGATGAGACAGTGTAAAGACAACAAATATGTACTGTGCATTGTTTTATGTACTAAATAGGCCCCTGGGATCATTTCTGGCAGGAACATGCGTTCCTTCCACCTGTGCTTCTATTGGAATATATTTCAGTGCGGTACCAAGGCAATCAGTGGCAGTGATATGTCAATGTATGGTTGTTTATCATTACAGTAACATAGAAATCATATCCATACCTCAAATATCTCTGCGATTTTGCTAGCTGCATTTTATGGCCTTCCTTGTGTCCTAAATCGCAAGGAGTGGTAGGGAGTTGTGTAATATCAAAGTTCCACTGCAGACTGTGCTAAGGTTTTATATCCTTGCGATTTTGGCATAGGAAACATATCAGACACAGATATACCCATTAACCAGGACAATATCTAGCAAATGTTTTACAATAAAACACAACAGTGTCCTTGTGTTCTATGCATTCTATTGTAGTTATATTCCTTGAGAATTTGGGGTAGACCCCAAAATTGCAACAGATTCAAAATCGCAGAGATATTTGAGGCATTTTCCTCCAAGTGGGATTCGACCTTAAAGAGTGAGCCTGTGTGCTGTGAATGAATAACCAGTCCTTATTCTCAAGGTGTACTAAACATTACTTGAAGCCTTCAGCCTAGCCAACAGGTGGTACTGTGGTGAGCAGGAACGTTATGGGACATCCAGTGGAGTGTTAACTGTATTGTGTTGTGATTGGACACATCATTTTGAGGCACTTTGGACAAACAGTGATTGGAACAACATATGCATTGCAGTCTGATCTTGACAAAGTTGTAGAGAAATGTCTAGACCTTCGTCTGACAATAAACAATGACAAGACTAAATTCATGTTAAGGTATCGGACCACCAAAACATTCTGCACTATAATTTAATGTAACTCATGCACCCGTAAAAGTGGAATTTCACCTTTCAAACACTCCAAATCACTCAAAATCATGAAGAGGCACATTTTCCCCCTCTCTGGGTGCCAGATCCAGACGTCGTTCACCAACCCAGTTTTTCTGTATGTGCATATGTTTGAACCCATCCCCATTTTGGCCTATTCTGCACACAATTAGTGATTATTTCCAACCTTTTTTTAAATCAATATTTTGGGATCCTAGACAAAGGAGCTGTCCCTTGTACCCCATATATTCTGAATCACAACAGGCTAAACATTTTATCTATGCTTTATTTAAAAGTTTGCAATGATTTTGAACTCTAATATAGACCAATCACAACCCTCCAAGTCCTAAATCCGTACTTCTCGGTGTATTACCGGAAGTGACGTCATCATCAATAGTGGAACGATACCTTAAAGGAAGCTGTATTTTATAATAACCTGGGAAATATGTCTCTCACATGTCCTTATTCCCAACCCAGTACAAAAAGTCCCTCAGAAATACATTTCAGCTTCTCCAAAAGGGGTGTCTTAATGCCTCGGCTTACCGAGAATAACCTTGATTTTTCCTCATTTTCACCCCTCCGTCAAATATCTGCTTACCACAAAGGAACCGATGAGCACAATGACCTGAGAATTGGTATCCTTATTGCCAAAGAGTTATTCTGCATGGTACAAATGCCAGGTTTTGGGGTTTCAGTTTTTATTTCTCAGAAATCTACGCTAATATAGCAGAGGAAAATAATTAAAATCTATCAAAAATCACAATTTTTGGTCAAAAAACTGATTTTTCAGAGACTTTACTTTGCTCAGAATACACTGTACTGTCCATATTACATCTCCCAATACTGTTAACGAAATCTCTTCAAAATTTCATGTATATTTGAGCATTTTTAATGGTTTAATGGACTCTATTGGAGTTCAATACCGAGGTGGCTCGGAATCCTCCGAAGCTGCGTAAGCCAACATTTAAGCCCTATAGCTCCAATATCCAAGCACCTATGGGTCAAAATAGGACATATACTGACCAGTTATAGTGATTTTTATACAAAATCTTGATTATTTGAATATCTACACTTCTAAACCCACACTGGGAGGCATATGGGTGATTGGAGCTGAAAATTAGTGAAATTCCAGCTCTCTCCGCAACCTTAAAACCCACATTTTCCTCCATTTTTGACAGTTTCCCTGCTTATAAGGACAAAATAAGGGTTGATTTTTCATGAATAACCAATTCCTGATAAAATTGATAGCTTTTGGTTCATGTTTAGCCTGTATTTAACTATGTCCATTCCATAGGCCTATGGTTCTCTTAAGGTATCGGATCACCAAAACATTCTGCACTATAATTTAATGTAACTCATGCACCCGTAAAAGTGGAATTTCACCTTTCAAACACTCCAAATCACTCAAAATCATGAAGAGGCACATTTTCCCCCTCTCTGGGTGCCAGATCCAGACGTCGTTCACCAACCCAGTTTTTCTGTATGTGCATATGTTTGAACCCATCCCCATTTTGGCCTATTCTGCACACAATTAGTGATTATTTCCAACCTTTTTTTAAATCAATATTTTGGGATCCTAGACAAAGGAGCTGTCCCTTGTACCCCATATATTCTGAATCACAACAGGTTAAACATTTTATCTATGCTTTATTTAAAAGTTTGCAATGATTTTGAACTCTAATATAGACCAATCACAACCCTCCAAGTCCTAAATCCGTACTTCTCGGTGTATTACCGGAAGTGACGTCATCATCAATAGTGGAACGATACCTTAAGTGGCAGTAAAGACAAGGTCAAAATAGTCATACCTCCGGGTGAAAATCCGAAAATAAATGACACTGAATTAGATAGAGTAAAGAGCTATAGCTATCTAGGAGTTCGTCTCGGAGATACCCTAACCACGGCGGAGGCGATTAAGGACCTTATAAGGAAGGTAAATCACAAACTCTTTAGGTTTGCCAAGATGAGAAATAACCTCAGTCGAGATAATGCTATCCTGGTATATAAAACAACTATACTCAGTTTGTTTGAATATGCTAGTTTCCTTCATGGTGGAGCTAACCAAGACCTCCTAGCCAAACTGCAAAGGTTACAAAATCGTGGGTTAAGAATATGCTTACGTTGTTCCATCAGAGATATGAGTATAAATGATCTACATATACAATGTGGGATACCCTATCTGGATAGGAGAAGAGATTAAATGCATCTCTCAATAATTTACAAGTGTTCTGTAACTGGCAAACACTTGTATATTGAAAGAAATCAAGATAGGGTAACTCGTAGTATCCACAAGGTAAATTTTGCTGTGAAGAGGCCCAAAAGAGACTTTTATAGAAGATCACCATACTACAGAGGTGTCAAACTATGGGATAACTATGGGATCAAGGACTTGCACAAAAAGAGCAAGAAGCCTCCTGATGCTGAACTAACAAATAATGTTATGAGACACCAGGGTTTGCTAATTGTTGATTATTAATGTAGTGCACTATATTGGAAAATGAAATAACTCTTCTTTCAGTGAAGTAAATATACATGTAAGAGTTTATCAATTGGATTAACTCATCAGATCAGGAGAGAGTTATTTCTCAACTGTGTGGCCTTTCTTCATGACGCTAATCGGGTGCTAATGATCCACTCTTACAGTCAGGACATGTTATAATACAGCCTCTTTTCTTTATTTTCTTCATTTGTGTTTTCAAATAGCAGTCAACCCTATAAAGATATGCTACATATCCCCTCAAAAGGCCTCAGTGGCCACAATAATGTATAGTGTGTACATAATCTTTGTTATCTTTTGTTTTTGTTGTTTTAATTTCTCTGTTCATAGTCATAATAATGCTCAATACTTATTATTGAGTGCTCTTGCAACCTTGCTTTGGAAAACCAACATAAAGTCACAGATCAATGTACATATATCATCTTCTCCTGGGAACCTTAATTGTGTGACCTGGTAGATTTCAGATCCCCCTTCTTTTCTTTTTATCATAAGGAACAAAATGAATTTTCTTGAGCCACACATTTGACTGACATTTATTATCACTACGGCATGTAGTGGATTGATCAATAAAGGTCTTTATATATATATAAAAAAAAAAGAGATGAGCATTTACAAACTATTACGTTTCCACGAATTCTCAAATACCATAAATTCTATGGGGTGCATCTGGTGCTTGAAAATAGTAGGTTTAATACTATTCTATGGTGCCAAATACCCTCCTATAAGCCACACCCCTTCTTTGATCCTATAAGCCTAAATTTCATTTGGTTTCTGGTATAAGCCGCGGCTTATTCGATAGAATCTACGGTATTTCTTTTTAGCGGATATGCCAGCGTTAACAGAGAATGGTCCAAACAAGAAGAAAAGGAAATTTATTGACAAGGGTAGATATACTTGTCTTTTCTGCTACGGTTAACAAAATGTCTAGTGCCTTCATAAGGTTTTAGCACGCATGTCAGTAGTTATATACCACCCCAGCAAATTGTTGTGACTCCTCGTCAACCTGTGTGAAGTGGCTCACACATGTCGCTAGATGGAACACGACGTCGCTATAGCACAAGATCACCAGGAATAGCATTGGTGGTGATCACATGGCCTCACCTCAGATGGCGAGGATGGTGATCACTCAGACTCACCAGGGATGGCGACGCGGGTGATCACTCACCTCGCTAGATGAAACACGCACCTCGTCATAGCACATGTTCACCAGGGATGGCGAGGATCGTGATCACTCATCCTCACCAGGGATGGCGACATGAGTGATCACTCATCCTCACCAGGGATGGCGACATGAGTGATCACTCACTTCGCTAGATGAGACGCACACCACGTCATAATGCACATTCACCACGGATGGCAAGGATTGTGATCAGTCACCTCGCTAGATAAAACGCGTACCTCGTGATAGCACAGGTTCATTACAGATGGTGAGGATCTTGATCACCCACACTCACCAGGGATGGCGACACGAGTGATCAATCACCTCGCTAGATGAAACACACACCATGCCATAGCGCATGTTCACCATGGTTGGCGAGGATCGTGATGACTCACACTCACCAGGGATGGCAAGGCGGTTGATCACTCACCTCGCTAGATAAAACGCGCACCACGTCATAGCGCAGGTTCACCATGGATGGCGAGAGTGGTGATCACTCAGACTCACCAGTGATGGCGATGCTGGTGATCACTCACCTTGTTAGATGAAAAGCTCATGATCATCGACATTGGTAATCATGCACCCTCACATCTGCCAGATCAAAGTATGTTTTGCCAGGGAAGGTATTGCCATATGTATCTTCCCTCTAACCACAGACAAGGTGTTCATGTTGATATTTCCCTATGTATTTTTCCTGTAACCAGAGAAAAGGTGTTTATGGATAGTTGCTTTCATTTTAGAGATACCTCTATCTAAATTCAATTGATATTCTCTCTATATAATCTTGTTTGGTTCAACTCTGAAGTATTACATGAAAATCAGTGTGAAACAAAGCACATTTGATATGTATGGGACTTATACTTCATACCCACACTTCCTAGATAGGCTACATGTGGAACAGTGGTGCTGTCTCAACACCTTTGGCAATGGTGGTGATAAGTTGCCACTGTGAGTGAGAGTGAGTAACAGATGATGCAATCCTCAGAGAGCATTGACTTGGAGTGACACAAATTCACGCATTGAGTGAGACAAAGGCTGGCAATGGTGGTGATAAGTTGCCATTCTGAGTGAGAGTGAGTGACAGATGATGCAATCCTTAGAGAGCATTGACATGGAGTGACACAAGTTCACGCATTGAGTGAGACCAATGTTGGCAAAGGTAGTGATAAGTCGCCATTATGTGTGAGAGTTGATGCCAGTGGCACGGGAGTGGTACATAATCACACAGTGAGTCAGATCCATGTTGGCGATGCTTGTGATAAGCCGCCATTCTGAGTGAAAGTTGACAGGCAGTGGCACATACTCACGCAGTGAGTTAGATCCATGTTGGCGATGGTGGTGATAAGTCACCATGCTTTGTGAGGGATGACAAGGGGTGGCACATACTCACGCAGTGAGTGAGATCATGTTGGTGACTGTTGTGATAAATTGCCATGCCATGTGAGACTGGCACACAGTGGCGAAAGATGACGCAGTGAGTTATCACTCAGAAAGGAGTCACCATTGATGACCAATCATGGCGACAGATAACGACAATTTGCTGGGACCCCTCTCCCCCATTAGCTTCTTAAGGTCGAATCCCACATGGCGAAAAATGGCTGAAATATCTCTGCGATTCTGTCCTTTACATTATAGGGGTGTTCCTGAGCCCCTAGATCGCAAGGATAGCTGCATATTTACTGTGGGATTCGGTCAAAGTTGAACAATCCTTGCGATCTAGGGGCTCAGGAACACCCCTAGAATGCAAAGGACAGAATCGCAGAGATATTTCAGCCAATTTTCGCCATGTGGGATTCGACCTTTAGGGCTATTCATGTGACCATTTGCACAAGAAGAAAATATTGTTCCATCCATTGATTAATGTAAAAGGTATTCTGTAAGTAGGAATAGCTTTTGTAGAAATAACACATTTGTAAGTTAAGGGCGACGCCCTACCCTCCCTACAAGGTCGAATCCCACATGGTGAAAAATGGCTGAAATATCTCTGCGATTTTGTCCCTTGCGTTTTATGGCCCCCACAAGGGCCATAAAACGCAAGGATTGACCATCTCATTCTGAATCCCACAGTGGTTTAGGGACAAGTTTGCAGTAGTCCTTGCGTTTTATGGCCTCAACAAGGGCCATACAACGCAAGGGACAAAATCGCAGAGATATTTCAGCCATTTTTCGCCATGTGGGATTCGACCTATATCGTTAAAGAAAATGTCGTCAAAACAATGGTACATCCTCATCCCAAAGTTGCCACTGGTGCAACGCTTTTCAATTCTGGTGGTCCACTGTTCAGTTTCACGAGGATCCCTAGTTAGTAGATTCACCAGTTACCTTTTTTTTACAGTGTATCCTTTCCACATGCATTATCACATAAATGTCTAGTTCTGGCCTAGTCCTTAATGTCTATAGATCCTTTACCCCGTACAATATCCGGGTCACCATCCTCAATTATTGCCACAAGCAGGTTATACATAACATAAAAACAGTCATAAATCAGTATACAGATACACCAGACGATGTAAGGGGGACAGGGCTTTATATTACCTGAATATAGCACCAAGATAACGTTATAACAGCAGACAGTCAAATGAGCATATTTGTGGGGTGCGTTGAAATGTTCTTATATAAGGCAGTTTATAAAGTTCTTTGTACTTTTTGTATATATATTTGTCTACAATTTAGATTTACATATCTGCAACACCATTGCATACAGTGTGTGCTGTTATTGCAATACCTAATATTTATCATATTACCCCTGCTTTAAATGCTTAAAGATTGAATGCGTGCAATGCACGACTGGCCCAGGTCTTGCACTACACTAGTGACAGTGTGTCCGAGTTGTCAATGGTTAAGGCTATGGAGAATGCACCCATTATCGCTCGCATCTTTCGAATAACTCCTCTCTTGGCGAGTAAAGCATTGCAGAATGCCAGGTGGGCTTGAATAAGGATCCATATTAACCATAGAAATACATGAGAGACTGTAATTCTCCTCCATTTTGTTATAATCCAGCAGTTTCGATAGCACCGTAAGGCAATTGTCTCGCTGTCCGCCATTTTGGATTTTGATGTTCTGTGCGCATGCGCGACCCGCTCCTTGCCGGAAGTTGTATTTTTGATGGAGAAATGATGGCTTTTTGAATATAATCCATGCATCTTTGGCAATATCAATCGAATTGAATTGAATATACCCACTCAATTTACTGTTAAACAAAAAATAGAATCTGACGACCGGTCACTCTGCACACATGTGTCAAGTCTCCAGACCATAAGTGAGGCGGTCGACATAACAAAAAAATGGTGGTCCGATTTACACACTCATATACGAGGAGGCGCAAATTTGAGGAGTTTAGGAGCTTTTTTAAGGAAATTTTCACAGCATAGCTGTGATGAATTAATTTATTATGGTTAAGGAACATAGGTCCCACAGAACTATGTATGCATGCTGTCTGTCTGCTGAGTGCTAACAAAGAGTGTGTAATTACTAATATAAATTATATTGAATAATTGCTGACAAATAGTGAGTAATTACTGACATACAATGACAAATTGCTGACAAATAGTGAACAATTACTAACATATATTAACTAATTGCTGACAAATAGTCCATAGATAATGACATATTTTGACAAATACCAGTCAAGGGAGGATGCACAATTGAATCAATGGCTATTCCTCGGTTATATATTGACTAATTGCTGACAGATTGTGAGTAAATACTGACATATTTCGACTAATTGCTAACAAATGGTGAATAATTACTAACATATATTGACTAATTGCTGATAAATGGCGAGTAATTACTGACATATATTGAATAATATCTGACAAACTGTGAGTAATTACTGACATATGTGGACTAAGTGTTGTTATATAATGACTAAGAACTGGCATTTATTGACTGAGTGCTGACAAATAGTGAGTAAATACTGAGTATATTGACTAATTGCTGACGAATAGTGAGTAATTACTAATATGTATTGAAATATTGGTCACTAACATACATCTGATAACTTTTGAAGATCAAAATTCACCATATATGGCCTGGGTCCCTGTGTTTCCAAAAACCAAGATGGCCGACACACATGGAAAACAATAGAGTTGGGTAGTTGAGGTGTCCCTATGGCTACAAACATCCATCTGGTAAATTTCGAAGATCAAAATTCACCATATATGGCCTGGATCCCTGTGTTTCCGAAAACCAAGATGGACGACACACATAGAAAACAAAAGAATTGGGTAGTTGAGGTGTCCCTATGGTCACTAACATCCATCTCATAACATTTGAAGATCAAAATTCACCATATATGGCCTGGATCCCTGTGTTTCCAAAAACCCAGATGGCCGACACACATGGAAAACAATAGAATTGGGTAGTTGAGGTGTCCCTATGGCTACTAACATCAATCTGATAACTTTTGAAGATCAAAATTCACCATATATGGCCTGGATCCCTGTGTTTCCGACATGATTGATTGATTTGTGTTTTACAGCACTTTAGCGGCACTAAGTGGCTATCCCGTGCTTCACAGGTTGATAATTTCACAGAGGAATGTGCCGGTGCCCGCGCATATGTGCACCACACATGTGTTTCCGACAACCAAGATGGACGACATACATGGAAAACAAAAGAATTGGGTAGTTGAGGTGTCCCTATGGTCACTAACATCCATCTCATAACTTTTGAAGATCAAAATTCACCATATATGGCCTGGATCCCTGTGTTTCCAAAAACCCAGATGGGCGACACACATGGAAAACAATAGAATTGGGTAGTTGAGGTGTCCCTATGATCATTAACATCTATCTCATAACTTTTGAAGATCAAAATTGACCATATATGGCCTGGATCCCTGTGTTTCCGAAAACCAAGATGGCCGACACACATGGAAACCAATAGAATTGGGTAGTTGAGGTGTCCCTATGATCATTAACATCTATCTCATAACTTTTGGACATCAAAATTCGCCTTATATGGCCTGGATCCCTGTGTTTCCAAAAACCAAGATGGCCGACACGCATGGAAAACAATAGAATTGGGTAGCTGAGGTGTCCCTATGGCTACTAACATCCATCTGATAAATTTTGAAGATCAAAATTCACCATATAGGGCCTGGATCCCTGTGTTTCCGAAAACCAAAATGTCCGACACACATGGAAAACAATAGAATTGGGTAGTTAAGGTGTCCCTATGATCATTAACATCTATCTCATAACTTTTGGACATCAAAATTCGCCATATATGGCCTGGATCCCTGTGTTTCCAAAAACCAAGAGGGCTGACACACATGTTAAACAATAGAATTGGGTAGTTGAGGTTTCCCAATGGTCACTAACATCAATCTGATAAGTTTTGAAGATCAAAATTCACCATATATGGCCTGGATCCCTCTGTTTCCGAAAACCAAGATGGCCGACACACTTGGAAAACAATAGAGTTGGGTAGTTGAGGTGTCCCTATGGCTACTAACATCAATCTGATAAATTTTGAAGATCAAAATTGACCATATATGGCCTGGATTCCTGTGTTTCCGAAAACCAAGATCGACGACACATATGGAAAACAAAAGTATAGGGTAGTTGAGAGTAGTATATACATGCAAACTGAGCGCAATGGATTAGCTACTAACTAGGTCATGACCTACTGGTAGACCGGAAGTGACCTAATTTCAGCCAATCAGAGGGCTGGATTTGACAGGAAGTGACGTCATAAGGTCATGACCTAGTTTTTTCAACCAATCAGAGAGCTAGATTCCATTTGACCTAGTGACCTGACCTAGTTGCATAAATTAAGAGAATTGCGCAATACCTAGGGTTAACCTACTTGCAAACCGGAAGTTAGGCTACCACTTTCTCCATTAACTCGCCCATAATCATGAGAATCTTGTCTATTACTTCCGCCGTGCTCTGAAGCCCGTCTATCATGTCCAATTCACGTTTAACTTTCCCTTTCACCAACAGGTTGCTCACGTCTCTTTTCACTGCTACTTCTTCTGGACTCATTTCAAAATCCATCTCCTCTTCTTCTCTCTTTTCCTCAGCAAGGGGCTTACTATTTTGTCCATTAAGTTGAAGGGCACCTGAGAAAACCTTTTCACAGTGTGGTGTGGGTCCTTGGTCCGACATGTCTGTATGAGGAAGTTAATGCAGTGGGCTCCACACGTTTTAGCGTAAAAGTTTTGTACTTGTTTTCTGCTGAACGACCCGTGGCCATCTGACGACTTCTGCATGAACCTCTGGTGATATATAGTTACTGGAGGTAAGCCATAGGGATCAAAGTAGAACACATTCCCTTCATGAGAAACGTAAAATGCCACCCAGTGCTGTCCAGGTTAGAGCTTGGCAAAAGTTCCCAGGTAGAAACGCCTTGTGTGTGGATGGTTTCCTAGTGCAGCGGTTATGTCTGAAGTTCTCATTTCTCTCAGTTCATGTGGTAGTCTGTGACAGGAAGACAGTCAGCCGTCAGTTGGATGTTGTTGTCATAGAAGGAGCACAAGACGGCAGATATGGCATGAGTAGTTGGGGCGGCAAACCTGAGGGAAATGCCCAGCTTTCCTTGCTTGATGAGATTTATACCACTGTCTTCAGGTGCTCTGTCTGGGGTGAGGTCGAAAACAAAGAAGGAATACCCATCTTTGAAATCTTCCAAAGTTATGCCACAGTCTTGCCCCAAAGCCGACAACCCACTGTCTATGAACATTTGACTGTAGGCTCTGATGCAGTTGCCTGTTTCGAAGTCAGTCTTCAACTCAAACTTCTGATCGTCATATCTCACGCAAATCTCCTTCATGTTGAAATGTCTGCAGTTGAAAGGATTTTCTGTCTTAGTCCCAGCAGCTGCTGTTTCCTTTATCATACACAAGACTATCCTGGTGGGGATTTGAGTAGTGTCAGGTTGAGTCCAACTGTAGTCTTGTGAGCCGCCGTCCAAAGTGTGTTTAGTGACTTTACACCTGGCTATGTGATAGTTGAAAGGTCCCCAATGTGGGTTCCTCACACTGCTGACGTGAGTTTTTACCACCTTGTCGTCGACACTTTTTTTGAGAAGTGACATTTCAGCTTTGGTGATTTTGACCCAGTAGTTTTGATCGGCTGCTTGCATCATGTAGTAATTGGGTTAATTATTTTCGAAATGAACTTGATTTCACAGTTCGGAGGCAGCACCTTGCACTGTTTGATTAAATCCAGGTGCGGCTTCATCACTAAGGCATATTTGTTGTGGGCACTGAACTCTGCTTTCCGTGCCGTCCATCCTGTATTGGTGCCCGCTCTGGCTTCCATGTGTCCACAGGTGTCTTTCATGTACTTTTGACATCCTTTCAGCCGAGTCTCTTTGTCTTCTTTGTTGCAACAAATTGTGTCCAAAATGTAGGCCTTGAGACCATAGTCTTCATTGTTGCCGGTGACTTTCTCTCCATTTATGAGCAACTGACAGGATGCAAAGAGAGCGTGTGCCAAGTTGTTGACTGGAGCAGCTTCTATGTCGACGGCAAGGTGAGTTGTTCCATCGGCCGCCACGGCTTCCAGTTCCATGTACATCTCAGTTTCTGAGAGGTCTGTGTACAGGTTGCTTGGTTCGAAGGTGAAGTCAAATGTTTCAGTGTGTGGAGTGAGGGCATTGTTGGTAGTCTTGGTTATTACTTGACACTTTAAAATGTCCTTTTGAGTGACAGGTAAGGCATGTAGGTCTCTAGTTCACCTACTGCACATACTTGGCCCTTGGGATGAATGAGACTCATGACTAGAACAAGGTGTTTCCTCTGCCTTGACCTCTACCTCTGCCGCGTTGCCCCTTACGTCCTCCGCGCTTGCCGGTTGCTCGTCGTTTGGCTGGAGGAGGTCCAGATGTACCTTTTATGTATCCTTGAGCAGAAGAAGCAGCCCTTTTGAGTAACTGCTTACCTGTTGCTTTACTTCTCCTAACTACACTTTTTTTGAAACCTTTTCCTGCCACCACATCTGACAACACTCCAGCTCCTGTAGAAAGCAAGGCTTTACCTGCAGATTTGGCAGCTGAGCGTCCTATAGTACTTAAGAGGGGAACAGCTCCTCTCAGTAAACCACCTATCAACGATCCCAGTCCATGTCCTCTTTGTCTGCCCCTGCCTCCGTATGCTGGTAAAGCGCCGTTCCCAAACTGTGATTTTCTGTAGTATTCAGCATACTGACCCCTAGGGGCCAGGTAGGGAGGGGTTCCATAGTAGTGAAGCATGGTGATATATCCCTATCCTTGAAGAGGTCTGAAGGCAAGTACCACCGACACTGATCCGTTTTCAAATGGTATCGGCTCCCCAGTCTTGTCTCTTAAGTATATGCCTATCTGTCTGAAGGTGGTTTTAGTGACTGGTAGATATATCAAGTTTTGAAAACTTATGGTTTGCATGTCACCGTTGTAGCGATTTATGTTGATTTGCCTCAGAAGGGGTGCTTTAGAATCACCCACTAGACTGTGCTTGACTATGTCAGAGTACACGAAAGCACATCGACTTTTGTACTGAAGGTCTACTACGTAGGGGCTTTGCGTTTTGCCACTCAGGAAAAAACTTCCGTCGAAACCTAATTGTTTCCCTAAGTTTTCTGGCAGTTGCATGACAACACCAGGAGGCAAGAAAATTACACTTTTCATAGTGTATTTGTTGTAGTGAAACACGGTGGCTTTGTTGTTCTTTCTGTAGTTTCTTAGTTTTCTGACCAACATGCTCTGTAGTTTATTTATGGTCCTGTTCAAGTATCCTACCATCTCTGAGTTGCTTTCCAGGTTGACACCCTCTAAGGCAAACATATTGTAGGTACTCCCACTTGGCAAAAAAACGTGTTTTTAATGTTTGCAAACGTTTTTATTTGGTTTGGATAAAAAACATTTTTAAAAAACGTTATTTTGACGTTGAAAAAATGTTTTTAAACACTTTTTCAACCAATTTTGAACCAAATAAAAACGTTTGCTTTTTCAACCAATTTTCAACCAAATAAAAACATTTTTTATTTACGTTTCTTTTACGTTGTAGGGGCCGGCATCATTGTATATATATTAGTGCCGTTCATCCGAGAGACGTGTTCGTGTGGTGCTTGTTCCTTCTATGCTAGCTAGGTGTCGCTTTGCGATACCTCGTTGGTACAAGAGGGGGCAGCACCATGCCTCGCGTCCAGCTCCTACTAAGGAGCCGGACGAGCGGCAGAAGGGGACTGGACATGGTCCAGTCCAGACGCTAATACTTTGTCATCAGAGAGATTAAATAAAGTCCTACCCGAGAGGTAGGGGTTTCTGGGGCTTTGCCCAACCCGAACTACTCGTGTTGTGTTGGTACATCTAGTGGTAAGCGAGCCAAAGAGCCACCCAACATATAAGTCAATACGAACCATTACACTGGTGCCGTGACCAGTCGGTTCGGGGGTGGTGCGCGGCCACATTGGCCGAAAGCCTCGGGAAACCCGAAGCGGATCCCCCCAGCCCTGGGCTAGAGGGATTCGAAGAGGATGATTACACATCCCAGCATCTGTTGTTAGACTGGAAACCCGGTCAACAACAAATGTTTAATCAGGAGGGTGTACGAAATATTTTTTCTACACCCGACCTTAGGGACAATGCCACCATAGATGGCATCGTAAAATTGTATCCGGCTACACCCCAGACAGGAGTACCGGATACCGGATTGTTTAGGGGTGTGTTAAGACCCCCAACTTTAGACTTGAGCGATTGGTCCCAAGTTATAACTAGCAGACGCCAGCTAGGTCCTATGGTACCAACAGGCTCGGCTAGCGGCTTGGGTACACCAATTGCACAAAGCCCTATGCAGCGTACTGCAACCCCCCAGGGTTCAGCACCAGGTGGTGGAACCGAAGTAGCCCCACTAATGACATCGTCGGATCATGACAGCGACGATGGTAAAACCAAAAGGGACGCAATAGTCCCAGACGCGAAATCAAAAGATAAGCCTAGTGGTACCGGACCGAAAAGCTCGGAAAGGCATCACCTAGGCCGATCTCTAGACGAAGGCTTGTCTGACTCCATGTTTTACCCTGGAGGCAGTCGCAAGTCTATCTACGGACGTCGGATGGGTCCCGGGTATAAAAATACTCAGGCCTATTTGAAAGCCAAGGAACAGGTAGAGTTACAGGCAAAGAGGCAACATGAACAATTCATGTTAGCCCAATCCAAAATAGAGGAGGAAGCTAAGTCCCGGATCGGAAAATTACGATCCGTTGAGCAGGAGGCGATTCTAAAAGAATCCGACCTCAAATATCGTCTATCCTCCGTATCCCAGCGGTTGGAGCGGAAGGAAAGAGACGCACAGGAAAAAGAAAAGAGGCTGGCTGAGTTGGAAATCGAGGAAGCCAATAAACTTAGAGCAATCGACAAGGCTAGAGCCGAGGAGGTTGCTAAGGCTCGGGATGTAAATAAATTACAAACTGAGTTGCATGCAATGGAGGAGAAGCTTAAGAAACTTCAACTCCGGAAGGCTGAGACAGAAGCCAAGATGGTCTCGGAACAAGCCGAGATCAGGAAGGAGACTAGTGAATATAACAGGTCTCAGAAAGAGAAGGGTGAAAAGTACCGCCTACTTAAGGATACTTTTAAGCGAGAGGCAATTATCGCCCAAGAAGAAAGAAACCGAGCTGTGGCTGAAAATGAAAAGATTCGATCCGAAATCTTGGCAGAAAACGCACAGCTTAGGGAGGAACAGCGAAACCTGACTACAGACGTAGCTACCCTCACAATAAATAAGTCCGCTATGGAGAGTTATTTACAGGAGCAAGAGCAAACACATGCCCCTCCGGCGAGTAGGGACACAAACCCGAACTCGACGTTCGTGAAACAGGGCGACCTGGTCTCCTGTTCTACACCGAAGAATCCGCAGTATAATCCTTTTGTAAATGATAATGCTTCGCGGAACGTAGATCAAGGGGGTGTTTACATCAGAACCCAGGATAAGCATGGCCGAACTAGTAGAGTCCGGATAAGTGAGGTGCCCATAGTCCACAACCTGGACCCGGACTATACCCCTAGAGAGGCTTCCGACAGTAGTGCGGAGACCAGTGGGTTCCACATTCATGTGGATCCTAGTAACGACCCGGGGCTGGGTGCTGGTAATGACAACACCCAACCGAATCCATCAAACGATGGCGGCCAGTCAACGGGAAACCAGCCATCCGACGGCGGATACCAAGGCGCGCAAGGGGGGGGCGCTGCTTCGGGTGCCACAAGCTATAGTGGTACCTCGGGTACCGGCCCCAACCAGGGTAGTGCGAGTTATACGAACCACAGTGGTACACAGTGGACGTATACACAACCTCCACCACCGCCTCCACCTGGCAATTCGAGCTTCGGTGGTATAGGGGGCAATCGGACCTTGAATGAAACCAAGGCGATTGAATGGAGCAAACAGCAATGCACTAGATTGATGTATGCTCACAATTCTGCCCGAAGGGTAGCCGTTATTCCTAGAGAATATGACGGTACTCGACCATGGAAAGAGTGGTTTGAAGATTTCATCGATGTGATGAACTGTAATGGATGGACCCCATACGAGGCCAAGCCACATCTGGTGAGATGTCTGAAAGGCGGGCCGGGTCGCATGGCTGTAGAGCAATGGCGAACCTGGTACGGCCTCGTTGGGAGTTTTGAGCAGTTAGTAGAAACTGCTAGTGGACTGTTATGCAATATGGTCAAGGAAGACCCGATGGTCCGTTTTAAGAAACGCACACAGAAGCCGAATGAAGCTTTCAGAGCATACGGTATGGAACTCCATGCCCTGCTAAGTAAGGCCAGACCCGGTACTGAAAACCAGGACTGGTATATGGACGATTTGATCACACAATTCGTCAAGGGTCTAAGAGACCGAGATGAACAATTAGCAGCGAGGGATGCCTGGAAGGAGGGCATAACACTACACGGCATATTTAATGGTATAGATATGGCCGTGAAGAAGCGAGCTATGTTAGCTGGGGACATACCTAATGCCAGCGGCTTGGTACCCCTGGCATCGGTGACCCAGCAGTCGGAGGTCAATACTCCCTCAGACGACTTCGAATTGATTGATATCGAACAGGAAGACGGCACCTTCTGTTCGATGCAATTAAGGAAGAATACTTCAGGTAGGAAGTATATTCCCAGGAAATCTTTCAATAAACAAAGGGACTCTAGACCTTCATCCGAGGTCAAGAGTGACCCGAAGGCTGTCGAAAAGGCGGTCAAGTCCACTGTAAGCACTGACAAAGTGAAGACTCAGTCCCCGGACATGACCAAACTTCTGGAAGACATGTGTAAGAAAATTACAGATGCCATCCAAGCCAATCGGCAAAGACCCCGGGTGGATCGCCGAACGGTCAAGTGTTTCAGGTGCCAGCGCATGGGACACTACTCATCTGAATGTACCGCTACTAAGCCGGTAATGGCTGCCTTCTATGAAGCCGAAGACGACGGCGTAGAAAGGGAGAATGCTACGGATTCCACAGATGTGGAAAACTAGTGGGGGTTGTGTCAACGGCATCTGACATGGCCCCGAGTGGGAACGAATGCCAAAATGCTACCGGGGGTATCCCGGTGGAAGATTTCGAGTCAATTACACCTGGAGGCCGGGTGGCTGAGGGTGCGCACCCCTGCACCTCGGCCGGGGCCAGGGACCCTAGTGTTGATATGTGCAGGAGCGATCATATGGAGGCGAGTGGCCGCACTAGGGGAGAGGAAGGATGGATCAAAGAGTTGATTCGAGTGTGTGGGACACGCCTTCCCCCAAGTCATCCGTGTCTGGAATTCCTGAGAGGACTCAGATTGAATCTTGGTGATTCGGGAGACTTTCACCAGTTTACCAGTAACCCCTCGCCTTTAGGGGGGAGACGGTGGTATGTACCCATATCTGTGGAAGGCCGGGTGGGGGAATTCTTGGTAGATACTGGAGCTAGTCATTCATGTGTGTCCAAAAGATTCTTCGATTCGGTGGCCGGCAGCCATGAGAACCTCAAAACGGGGGTAAATGCTTGTACGGCCGACGGAAGCAGTATGCGTACATTTGGTAGGACGTTTATGCCTATCCATATAGGAGGCAAAGAGTTTGTTCTTTCGCCAACTATAGCAGAGGTTAGTGATGACGGAATCCTCGGATTGGATTTTGCAAGCTTATACGGGGCCGTCTTGGACCCGAGGGACGGTAGTATGGGTATACGGAGCCCGTATGGCTTGCATGTCCAATGCGTATTGAGACAGGTGTCTTCGGTCGCAGCAGTGGTACATACGGTGAAGATCCCACCGGGTACCACTTGCGATGTCCTTTGTGGCGGATCCATGGCTCAGAGGAATGAAACTGGAGTCTACGAACCCGACACGGTGTATTTGTCAAGCATCGGGTTAGACTCAGTGGATACATTAGTGGCTAATGCAGCTTGGTCCGTATTACCCATAACTAACCGAAGTGGTTCAGTGGTTTATTTGAGGCGAGGCGACAGTGTTGGAAGGATGAGTTCGGTAGAACATGTCGCCGAGGCTAAATTTAACAAACCACTAAACCCAGTTAGTCAGCATCCTATGGATGAAGAATTCCAAAAGCTGATTGATCAGTCAGATTTAAAGAATACGGACGATAAGGATTGCCTAGCGAGACTTCTACAAAAGTACGAAGGTGCTTTTGGTAGGGAAGGAGGCCCGGTGGGTAGATCCGATAAGGTGTTGCACACCATAGATGTGGGCAGCGAGAAACCTTTTAAAATCCCGTATCGTAGACTTCCCCTTAAGAAGAAGTTAATCTGTGAAGAGCAAATACAAAAACAGTTGGACCTAGGGGTAATCGTGCCTAGCTCGAGTCCCTGGTCCAGCCCTGTTTGTATGACTACTAAGAAAGACGGTACAATCCGCTTTTGTGTCGACTACCGGAAATTGAACGGTATAACAAAGAAGAACTCGTATCCTTTACCAAGGATAGACGAGACTTTAGATAGCTTGGGCGGAAACCAATGGTTCTGTACCTTGGATCTACAGTCCGGATATTGGCAAATACCAATGCACCCCAAAGACAAGGAGAAGACAGCATTCTCCAGTCATATGGGGCTGTTTGAGTATAATGTCCTACCCTTCGGATTGTGTAACGCCCCCGCTACATTCGAGGCTATGATGGAATCCTTACTGAGTGACCTTTTGTGGAAGAAATGCCTGGTTTATTTGGATGATGTGGTCGTGTTCGGCAAGTCATTCAAGGAATGCCTGGCGAATCTGCAATTAGTCCTCGACCGGATACTATCAAACGGTCTTAAACTTAAACCCAAGAAATGTAATTTGTTTAAGAAAACCATTACATACTTGGGAAGGATCATTACTCCTAACGGGGTAAGTGCGGATCCGGAAAAATTAGAAGCTGTAGAAAATTGGGAAAGACCCACGAGTGCTAAGGAGGTGAGATCATTTTTAGGATTTTGTTCCTATTATCGTGATTTCATACCGAATTACTCTCGTGTCAGCTTCCCCATGCAGTGCTTAGCTCACTGGACCCCGGGTAGGGCACGGGACCCATTCCCATGGACCAGCGAGCAAGAAGAGTCTTTTAATAAAATAAAAGATTTATTTAGGAATACACCCGTGTTGAAATATCCCACTCCCGAGGGACATTTCATCTTAGACACCGATGCGAGCAATGATGCGATTGGGGCAGCTCTCTCTCAGGTCCAAGAGGGAGTCGAAGTGCCAATAGCATTTGCTAGCAACACGTTAAGCAAGACACAGCGAAATTATTGTACCACCAAGCGAGAACTCCTCGCTGTGGTGGTGTATACGAAGAAGTTTAAGCATTTCCTTTGGGGAAGTGACTTTACTTTAAGAACAGACCATTCGTCTCTTAGGTGGCTCCTTAACTTTAAGGACGCCGAGGGGATGATTGGACGTTGGTTAGCTCACCTATCCGAATTCGGATTAGAGCATAAACAAATAGAGCACCGACCCGGTGCTAAACACATCAATGCGGATGCCTTGTCAAGACGGCCTATCCGAAGGTGCCAAAATGCCACATGTGAAGACTGCGGGGCCCACAATGCTGTGGTAGCCGGGTTGGTATTTAATTATACCACCCCCCGTATCCCCTGGGAGGAGGCTGTATGCAGCTATCTCGATTGGTCCCCGGAGACCATCAAGAAGTTTCAACAGTCAGACCCCACCACTGCGCGCATAATGGAATACCTACGGTCAGGCATTAAACCGGCAAGGCCTCTAGTTTCCCTGGAGGATAGGGAAGCGAGGCGGTTGCTGGCTCAATGGGCCGAGCTAGAGATCCGAGACAGCATACTATGTAGGTGGAAGACAACTCCCACCAACGGTAGGCTGTTGCAAATAGTGATTCCCGCCCCGATGAGGAGGGATATCATGTATTATTGCCATGGCCACCAAACGAGTGGCCATTTCGGTAAGAGAAGGTCGATAGAGCGTCTACAAAGGCGTTACTACTGGCCCGGTATGAGAGGCGACCTGCTCCGGTGCATCGCCACTTGCCCGGATTGTTGTAAAAACAAACCGGGACCCGGCCTGGGTAAGCAACCCTTATCACAGGAATTGTTTGGTGTCAGATTTGCTCGAGTAGCGATAGACATCATCAGTGGGATTAAGACGACGCCGCGAGACAATACTTGTATGATGGTCGTAACCGACTATTATACTAAGTACACTCGGGTGTTCCCCCTTCCCAACCACAAAGCCGCCACATGCGCGGAGGCATTCGTGAAAGGCTGGGTGCTGCATTTGGGTGTTCCCCTTATGATGCACAGTGACCAGGGAAGGGAGTTCGAGTCAGAACTTTGGCAGGAAATGTGCCATTACCTAGCCATTTGTAAGACCCGAACAAACCCGTACCGACCACAGTCGGATGGGCAGGTAGAGCGCTTCAATAGAACCCTCATACAAGTACTAAAGCCCCTGGTTAATACCCACCAGGATGACTGGGATGAACAGTGCGAGTTTGTAGTACATGCCTACAACAACACTGTCCATTCATCAACTAACTGCACCCCAAACATGCTAGTGTTCGGCGAGGACATCATAATGCCCGCCGACTTAGTGTATGGAGTGGTTGGAATAGACCCGGAGGCGCCCTGCACGGTGCTGTTTGTAGAGTCATTAAGGGACCGGTTCAAACAGGCATACGAGGCCGTTCGGAAAGAACTGCTGAAGAGTGCGAAGTGGCAGAAGGTGGGCTATGACACCAATGCTAAACGAATTCGTTTTAATGTTGGGGACAAAGTACTAAGGTACTACGAGCCGCTGGATAAGCTGAAGCTCGTAACGCCTTGGGAAGGTCCATTTAAAATTGTTCGCGTCATCTCCGAGTCCACGGTGATGATAGAGGACTGCCTGACGGGTAGGAAATGGAAGACAAATGTCGGAAAACTTCGGCCCTGGAAGGGGCGCGAAGAGGCGGAGAGGGAGTTCGGCTACAAACCACCTGTATCTGTCCCTAGCGGACCGAGCGTGGTAGTACCGAGGAAGCGCCCTAGAGGCCGGCCGAGAAAGACGCCGGGAGACGAGGTTATAGTAAAAAAGAAGACGAAGGCCAGGAAACGACCTAATCGTAAGAAATGGAAGAAAGTCTCGCTGAGTGAAGGCATTACGTATGGGAAGGGTCCCGCTCTGACTAAGCGAGATCCAGAAAAGGCCGTACGTAAAGCCGGGAAAAATAAAATGCTAACCGAAGGCGTTAGACGCAGCCCCCGGTTGAGGTCTGCTGTAACCTAACTCAGTACACAACGAGCTGCTGCGTGTTGTCCGCCATAGGCAGGCAACATACGTTCCACGGCCAGAGATGTCGAACGCGCCCTCCCCGGGTGGCTGTATCCCTTGAGTGGCGGTCGGATTAACCGGTACATTCGCTTTGAAGCGTTGTATACACCGCTAAGCTCCAGACGATAGCACTCGGGTAGTAGGCCGCGTCTCACATGTCGAGTCGAATGTTGGTTCGGATCTAGTTCCCTAGGTGGCGCTGCTGGTGTGGCGGGAAAGCGCGGAACTAGGTCACCGGATAGCCATGGCGGGATCTCGCGAGACGAGAGGTCTGACGTCATACTGGTCATAACTAGAGCGGACTCGTGGTGGTTAGACGCCACCCGTTTTTGCTCTAGTTATTTGTCGGCGGTTATACAGCCTGTAGCTGTCGTGTTAGCCTAGCTAACCCCAAAAGCCTCTCTGTTGGACGAATCCTTCGGGAGGAGTCCAACAAAACTTGCCAATTAATTTTGGAAGTCGAACCCGGTGCCATGGCACAGGGAACGATTGACGCTGCGCGTCAAACAGCCAACATTCCGTTGGAACAAGACGAGGACCCGAAGGTCCCGTCTCGGGTCGAGGAATCTATGGATTCTTCGACAGAGGAGGCCGCCCGGACGCTCACGGCTATGGCCGAGGCAACCGACCGGGAGAGGATGCCACCTCCACCCCCGCCACGCCCGGAGCGCCCGTCTACAACAGCCGCTTCGGGTAGCAAAGTGGATGTCCTGGACATTCCAATGTATCCTCCGGGATTCAGGACTCAGATCAGACGTCTAGCACACGTTGATCGCCAGGAAGGTATCGTGTATACCTCCTGGGGTACGTACATCCCTATGCACGCCTCCATGTTCGGATGCGGGCCCATGGCGGTGGAACAGGGCGTGCCCGAGCCCATACCAGATGAACTTAAAACTATGGTAATGGACTCGTGTAGTGACGAGCTGGCTGACAACATGCCAGTTTCTTGGCTCCGCAACTACCTAAAGTTGGCGGAGAATATGGCGACTAACGAGAATTTAGCTCGAGCCGTCTTGATCTCTGCGGGCATCATCCAGAAGGCCACGGAGTTAAGGGAGTCCGAATCCGACATGGATACAGACTCCACAGTAACCTTGTCGTCGGTGGAAACCGACCGGGTCAAGCGATTGACCCGTAAACCTGCACCCAAGGGTCCTCTCACTGAGAGCGATCTGGAGGCTGAAGATGTCCGCATCGCCGTCGAGAGGTCCACGACCGAGACCGACCCAGCTGCCGACATCCCAGAGGCACCTGGCGAGATCTCGGAAGAGGACATCTCGCGCCAGCAGGCTGCTGTAGAGGCAAAGCGAATCGAGCTTGCCAAGCAGCAGAAGGAGCTCACCGCAGCTCGCCGGGCCCATCGCAAGCAGCAGGCCCAACGAAAAACTGAGATCTCTTCCGACTCTGACTCCCCAGTCAGCGGAAGGAGGAGCCCTCGGACAGGGGACAGGAGCCGACGCGAGTCGGATTCCAGTCCCGAAGTTCCGGCCCAACCGACTAAGGTTGTGCGCCGGAAGAAGAAGAATGGAGCGAAAGCGTCTCCGGCAGAGCCCACGCCCCCCACCAAGCCGAGGGGTAAGGGCAAACCGAAGACGCCCGCTCCCACCACTACAACCACCACGGTAGCCACCTCGGTTACTGCATCTTCTGCAGCCAGCACGTCGGGTGCAAAGACGAAGTCCCCTACCAAGGCTCCGACTGGTACTACCACCTCCAGCCGAGCCAGCCGTAGGGGAGCTGACATATACACGGACAGCGAGGAAAGCGAAAGCGATCCAGAGCTGCCCGAGTCTGCCAAATCTGATTTGGAGTCCGTGACAACGTGGGAAGAAATGACCACGGATGTTCCCAAGGACGACAATCAGAAGTGGATGTGGAAGAATGCAGCCGAGGGGTTCAAGGAACGGACTCCCCGCTGCTTCGCGGACTGTGCTTACGACACAGTCCATTATATGTGTCCGAGCGCCGTCAATAAGGACGGTGACAGCGATGACGAGGAGTGGATGAAGTCCGGCCCCTCGGATACGCCAGTAGGCAAGTTCTACCTGATTTGGATTGACCAGCTCAAGTCCAAATTAGGCTCGATCTACAGCTACGAGGCCCGGACGAAAGTCCAGTGGGCAATGACCCAATGGGGACCAACCGGCAACCGCCGAAGGTGCCCGTTTGAGTCTTGCCAGCTGTCTCTCACGGGTGAGAAGATGTTCGAGACGAAGCCCCGCTTCGCTCGACACATCGTCGAGTATCATATGCATCACAAGCCTGTGATGATGTGTGTGCTCGGGGACCGCCCGAGTAAACATTGTGATGGCTCGTTCAGCACTCACCGGCGCCGAGACATGGCTCTGCATTTGCAGAAGGCCCATGGCATCGGCCTGGAGAAGACCAGGAAACGAGCCATCAAGTGCTTCAGCGAGCTCCTTGCAAATTGGTCCGCGCTGAGCATCAAGGAAGTGAAAGAGCAGGCATTCGAGACCGGATTCTGCTCGTGGAAGAGCGGCAACTTGCTGACTTACTTCCAGACGAACTCCTCGTCCACAAAATTCGGGATGCCCAGCGAGGTGCACCTGAAGGTGAAAAAGTGGCGAGGAGACGACAAGCGAGAGAAGGCCAAAGCCCGCTCTAAAGGTCCAAACGGAGGCACAGTCACGACTACTGCTTCCAAGAGGACCCGAGCAGACCGGTCCGTGAGCCCTTCGGGTGGCAAGGACCAGCCAAGACCAGCCAACCCAGCTGATCGTCGCGAGTCGGGACAACAGGTCTCGGCTCTAGAGATGCCTGGCAACCAGGCCCGCAGGTCGGGTAGCCAGGCGACCGCATCGGCGACTCCAGCCACCTCCACACCTGCACCCGCGGAACAACGCCCGGGCGAAGCCTCTGGCGGCCTGGATGATGGGGGCGAACTGTTCGCTCCCCCATCCGGGTATTCTACTTGGTGGGCTGGAGAGGGATCCTCCGGCAAGCGCCCCACGTACAGTGAGTACGCGGCGAAGTTCCCTTCAATGGGACCGGCTGGACCCGAGTCGCAGGTCCTTACCCCCTTGGGCCGGGCCAAAGCTCGTGGTAGGGGCCGCGGTGGGCTGGAGTCCACCCGAGGCTCTCCGGGTGGTGGCCGAGGCCGAGGAGGCATCACGGTGGAGGGCCCGTCTGCTCCTCCAACAGGCACCCCGCCTGTCTCAGTGGAGGCCCCAGCGCCACCACCAGTGATAGTTCCACCGACGGGTCCTCGGGTACCCCTAATGGAACTAATCTCCGGTACCCTGTCAGGTCTTCAGGATCCGAATACGTTCGTCGACCACCGCGATGTCCGAACGGTTCAGATCCAGAATGACCTGATGGCAGAATGGCAGGCATTGCACCGCCAGAAGTCTGTTGACTACTGGCGTGTGATGACTGAAGCCACCGTCAATCTGGTCTACGAGATCCAGAGGCGGGAGGAAGAGAAAATCAGGGAGCTGGAAAGGAAGAAGGTCGAGGAGGCCCTCGAGTCCTGCCGGCGGAAACAGAAGGAAGCCGAAAAGCTTAAAGAGTTTCACGAAGCTGAAAACTCCAGATATATCCATCGATTTAAGGAGGCTGACCTCAAGTTTTTCCTGGCATTCGGGAAACATCTGGAGGAGTGGGACGGCTTACCGTCGTCTCTCATCTTCGTACCAGAGATACCCCCGGATGCCCCGCCAGCCCCGGCTACTCCACCGGTCCTGGCCACTCCCCCGGTCCCGGCTGCTCCGCCGATTCCGGCAGCTCTCTTGCTCCCGCCCCCCACTTGGAACCGGGCTGTCCCAACTGCCACGGTTGCTGCACCAGCATCCGAGGCAATGGACAGTCCGTCCGCAGTGATGAGGGCCTTGAGCTTGGGGAGCGAGACTCCCAGCGAGGCTTCAGCGGCGCTCTCTACGAGCAGCTGTAGCAGCTCGGCTCCATCTGCCTCAGTGGAGCCGGCTGAGAAGATGGACACAGATCCTGAAGATCTTTGAGTGTCCATCTGTTGGTGTCTCCTTGTACCCGAGGGTAAATGCATTTAGTATGCCAGAGGCACTGTTCCTTACGCTGGACTCCTGATACCTGGATCGTAAACTGCAGCGAGGATGGACGCTAACCCGAACACCCAAAGGACTACAACATCTAACCGGGTCTCCATCTTCCCATCTTCATCAGGGCACATCATAACAGCAACGTGGTTTGCCACCACACATATGTCGCCGGGTGGAGCTGCAGAAACCAGTCGTTCCATGTTCGCCGGAAGTCCGGTATATTGTAAGGGTGATCCTGCTACCCTGGTAGGACACCTATATTTCATATTTTATATAAATCTATTTTTATATCGTATAATATATTCTTGTAAGTAAAAGTCAAAATTTTTTTTCGGGTTATTTACCCCACCTCGGGTCGGTAAAAACATTGTAAAAATTTATCAATATCACCTTACTACACATCGAATATTCTTCATCGCGTCTCATGTTTAATAATAACACACGTGTAACATTACCACCATGGGTCGATGGTCCATAAGGGGCCACTTCCTATTTTTGTTATTATTTATAAACACTTCGGGTTATATACGATGATGCCTTATTGTGTACATATAACTTATAATGCCCCTTAAATGTTCTATATTTAATACGAACTGTGTATATATAGACTTACCTATTTATTTATAACACCACTGTATAAAGTCAACAATAGTTACTTGTTAATTACACACAACCCTAGGTAAAGTCTAGTGGGGGTGGTGTAGGGGCCGGCATCATTGTATATATATTAGTGCCGTTCATCCGAGAGACGTGTTCGTGTGGTGCTTGTTCCTTCTATGCTAGCTAGGTGTCGCTTTGCGATACCTCGTTGGTACAAGAGGGGGCAGCACCATGCCTCGCGTCCAGCTCCTACTAAGGAGCCGGACGAGCGGCAGAAGGGGACTGGACATGGTCCAGTCCAGACGCTAATACTTTGTCATCAGAGAGATTAAATAAAGTCCTACCCGAGAGGTAGGGGTTTCTGGGGCTTTGCCCAACCCGAACTACTCGTGTTGTGTTGGTACATCTAGTGGTAAGCGAGCCAAAGAGCCACCCAACATATAAGTCAATACGAACCATTACAACGTTAAAAAAATGTTTTTTTAACCTGATATAAAAACGTTTTTATAAAACGTTTTTTTGAGTACATGTAAAAACGTTATTTTGACGTTGAAAAAAAACGTTTTGCAAACTTAGGAACCAAAATAAAACGTTTTTTGACGTAAAAAAAAACGTTTTTCTGCCAACTGGGTCCCTTCCTTGAAGTAATACTTAGAGAGGAATCTACTTATTTCTTTGAAGCATGTAGATATTTTCACAGCCTGTAACTGACTGGGAGACAGAGGAGAAACATGAGCAGAGTCTGTGAAGACGGCATTTTCTTCGAAATAAGAAACAGATCTTTTGTCCCTCTCATCCATTGACATCACTTCAGCAACAGCTGGCGATATTTCCCTCTTCTCTCTGCCTGCCGTGTCACGTTCTCCCTTATTTTCTTCTTTCGTCTCCTCCTCTTCTGGTGACAGTTGGTTAGGAGTGGATCCTCCAGATGGCGTCTCAGGCGCAGCAGCATGAGTCTGTGAACTTTCACTTTCAGGACCAGCAGGAGGAATGGTTTCAGAAGGTCCCACAGGGTCGGCATGACGTAGGTTCTTTGTTATTTTTACTCCTCTTTTCAAAGCAGATTGGGCTGTTAGATTTGACGTAGAGCTTGAAGATCTACTGAAGACACTATAGGCTCCTGGTTTTCCCAGAGGAAAAAATTCTCTTCTCCGTTTGTTCAATAAAGCTACCACAGTGCGGAGGTTGATTTTTACGTCGTTTTCTCCTTCTGCCAAGAGAATGGCTTCTTCTTTAACGTTGTACCATGTGGTAGGACAGGTTATTTCTTGAAGAGCACACTCTAACTGAGTAGGAGAGTTAATGTATTCGGCCAAAATAGTGTTGTAACTTGTTAAAGTGTTGTCAGGAAACACGTTCATAGTCGAGTTGCTAGGTAGAGTTAAGGTAAACGCCATTTGTCTATGTTCTTAACAGGTTCCCAAGAGTTAAACTTGTCTCCATAACCCTTCCACTTGATGAAGGCTTCTCTTTTCTTGCCTTTTCCTGTGTATTGAACTATTTTTTCTATGTTGTAGCGTCTTCCGTGACGGGCTTGCACCTTCTGAACTTCAGGTTCGTAGAAGCTTCCTTTTATCTCTTCTCCAAGGAGATCTTTGAGGTGGTACCTTTTGGGTGAAACACCGTCCACTGTGTATATTTCCTCTGTCCAGTTAGGTTCGTACCCTCTGTTAAATGTTTTCTTTGTTTTCAACATTCGCACTTGATTTTTTCTCTTCAATTTAAGGACAGGGACTTTTTTCTTTTGAGGTTGATCGTACAACCTGTAAAACAAGACTTCTGAGTTTATGTCTGAAGGGGCAGCTTCTAAGGTTTTGTGGTAAGTTAGATTGTAGGACTTAACCAAGTCAGGCCGCAAGTCAACCCATTTGTAGTTATTGAAATGAGAGAAACATGTCCACATTTTTCCTTGAATAGTAGAGTTGAACCTTTCAGCTAAGGCACACTTCACGTCGTCGTTTTCACCTGTGAAAAAATTGATGTTTTGATCTTCACAGTGTTTCTTGAAAATTTTGTTGACAAACTCTTTGCCCTTGTCAGTTTGAATTTGTTAAGGTTTTCTTTCTTTGCTCATTTTTTTTAAAGCCTCTGTGACGTCATCAGCTCTCTTACTTTTCACACGTTGCCCAAAACCATACCTTGAAAACACATCTATTCCCGCTAGAATGTACTGGTATCCTTTGTTTTCCTTTGAAAATTCTCGCATGTCTATAAGATCAAGCTGCCACTGTTTGTCTATGCCCAATGTTTGTGTTTTTCTTCTAGGAAATCTTCTCTTGTAAGGTTTGTGTCTGGTGTATGCGTCTACATCTTCCAAAGCTTGTTCTATGTTTTTTTTCTTTGTTTTCTTGAAGTGATGACGTTGAAGTTTAGATACACTGGTGAAACTTCCAGGTTGTTTAGGATCTGTGTAAAACCTGAGGACATCTTTCTTCAAAGCCTTGTGCGCCATATTAACTTACGTCCAGTTTCTTTTTGACTTACTTTCCTCTTCTTGATAAGGGATGCCCTCTTCAAGGGACTGGCAGCAAAGGAAGGACTGCGTCCTGCAAAAGCTGACTTGTTTTTGACAAATTTCAAGGTGGGGTTCAACCTTTTAACTGCTCTTATTAAGACCTGGCTTCCTTTAGGTTGGTCCTTCCTCAACGACTTTGGTCTGGCAGCAAAAGCTAACAAATCTGTTATGTCAGTTCCAGGGACACGCTCCCCGTTGACATATATTTCCCCGTCTCTGTTCCAATTCAATATCTCACTTCCATGACGTGACAATTCTCTGTAGAGATTTTTAGCAGTCGTTCTGTAAGTGGCAGGTATTCTTTCTTTGATGTCGGCGTCCATACCCACTGTGTTGTCTTTGGCATGAGGTCCAGGTCCTTCCCCCCCTTTTAACTTCATGTACACTCTCTCCGTATGAATCGTCAGGAAGTTGTGGAACATCTCTGGTGTCTGTGAAAGTGTCGTCATCATCGTCGTCGTCGGTGTCTTCTAAAGTATGGTTTATACCCCTTGCTGCTGCTGCAGGTTCTTGTCCTACTGCTCGACCAGGATAGGGGCCTTCCCTACGTTGTCCTAAGGCCTTGGCTTTTTTAGTTAAAATTCCCGACTTTATCATAAGTTGATTGTACTGTCTTAACTTGTCCTTCAGTTTGAGGTTAGGAGAGTTAAGCACCTTGTGTGCTTTACTTTGAAGGTGGTTCAGGACTTGAACCAGGCTGGAATCAGGAGTTAAACCTTCTCTTAAAAGTTGAGTGCTGTAGTACTGGTCTTGAACACTAGGTCCAGGCTGGGGAGGAGAGGTAGCAGTAACAGGAGAAGGGTTTTTTTCTCGGGGAACAAGATCAGCCCTTACGAGGGCCATCCTTGAATAAGACATGATCTTATCGACGTGCTCCTATGAGACCTGTTATCAGGGGCAAGGCTAGACCCAATATGGTTCCCAAAAATCCACCCTTTTGCTCAAAGGTTTTCCTCTTCTGCTTTACGGTAGCCTTGTGCCTTGTGACTGTCTTCAGTTCTTTCTTGTAGGGTGTTAGACGTTTAATTGCGTCTGATTCGTTACGCAACAGGTTTTTGTTCATGACGTTGACACAAATTTGACTCATCAACCTGATGACCTCATCGCTCAAGCCTTTTATGATGTGGGAACACTCTGCCGAGGAACACTTGGATATGTGTTTCAACAAGTGGTAATGCTTCCTTAAAATTTTTAATTTTCCTCCAGTAGCAGATTTTTTGGTCACCATTCTAACGTTTTCTTTTCGAAGCTGAAGCTTTAGGAATGAAAACCAAGGTATTCCAAGGAGTTGTTATGCTGTTCCTTACCCTCAGCTCGTTAGGTGTGCTGTGCTTAAAGTCCAATAGGATGTATGAATGCTTCTCTTTGGTTTCTGAGTTATATACCTCCGTCAAAAAGGATTTTTGGCCAGGGAAGGCCTGTTTGCTGATGTGTCCTATTTGACTCATGTCTCTAGGGTTCTTAAAAACAACTAGGTAGTGTGCGCTCAAGCTCAATGTTCTAAAGGCAGGATTGTTGAAAAACAAGTTTTGTGTTATAAAAATTACACTTAAACTGCGATGGTGAGAGCCCACAGTGAAAAGCTTCATTATGGTAGGAACATACTTGGGATCCATAAGGTCGTCTATTATGACCAGTCCATGATTAGTCACGTCTCTTTTATCCTCAAACAAAAAGTCTTCTGAAAGAAGACCTTTGTTGAACTTAACCCCCAACTTTACCATTTCGTCGAATCCATCTTGCCATTGACTGTAGCAGTAGTATATGTCATGTATTTTTGGAGTTACCATCTCGTCTACACCTTTTATCAACTTGAAAACAAGTTGACTTTTTCCACAAAAAGTAGGTCCAGCTATTATCATAGTGAAGGGACTTTGTAGACGTGGGTCAAAAATGATCTCCTCTTCCTTGTGATCCATGTTGGATGAAATCTTAAACCAAAGTGACCAAAGGAGCCGCCTCGACCTCGTTTAAGTCAGAAGAACCCTCTCTCAAACCTTCCACGTAAAGAGCTACGTCAAAAAGCCCCATGTTGTTCAGACTGGCTATAGGACAGCTTGGATGAGATATTTCTCTATGTTTCCACACCATTAGGACTTCAAAAACAGGATTTGTGACACCTTTTTTCCCTGGAACAGGGGTGGTTATCACATCAAGTTTGTGCTCGGTGAACCCCAGTTGTGTTCCCAATTTTCTCCAGTCAAGCATCTTTAACTTGTCTGCCAGGTTCACGAACAAAGTATCAACTTTCCACTGTTCTGGAGGTATTTCACAATGGTCCAATACGTTGTAATACTCCATGTACCATCTACAATATTCAGAGAGATCGTAACGACCTATGTCACTTAATGCATGTCTTAAAACCATCCACTTGCAACGCACGTTCTTTCTGTTCCATGATATAAGCATTTCTCTCCCCATAGAACGAAGAGATGGTGTTTCTTCCATGTAATCCATCAAACTTAGTCTGAGTCCTAAATAAACCCCTAATCGAGGGTAGTCTTTTTCCGATATTTTTTCATTGATTTTGAATAACAACTCGTCCGGAAGGTGAAACTCCATAGCAGCAAAAAAGGTATCCAGGAAGTTATGTAGGCAGGTAGGTAGGTAGGTAGGTTATGACAGGCTAGAAAGCATACAGTAAACCTATATAGGGTAGGGCAGTGTAGGGTAGGGTAGGTGGGTGAGTGGTTTAGTCGGGTGGGTGGGTTAGGTGGGTTATTTGGGCGGCCAGCCCGGGCCAACAAGCCCCAAACCCCCCATACTTGAGGGGTGCCCCCATCCCCCCCACCCCATAGTTTTTTAAACCCACCCCAACCCATCCCTACCCTACCCTACCCCTACCCTGTATTACCCTACCCTATTCTACCCTATCCTATATTACCCTACCATACATTCCCCTCTTTAGGTTAGCCTGTTACATCGTTCTTCATTCGTTTGGATTTGTTATCATGTTGTGTGTAAAGCGAGCTGATTGTGGTGAAAACAGTGAGTAAGGGAGGTTAGCTTGGTGCACCACATAGCCAGATAAAACCCCACTTTTTCTTTCTCCTCCACACTGAAACGATCCAGGGACGATGATCGGATGTGAAAAATGGGGCAGGACGAAAACAAAGTTTTGGTTTCTAAGCTCTTAGCTAGAAGGTCTAAAATAGACATGAAGAAATCAAGACGATGGTTAAGTTGGTGGGTATTTTCTTTGGCGTGATGATCTTCTGCCGCTTTCAATGCTTCCAAATGGAAGGGGTTTTTCAGTGGACCCTTTCCCTTTCTTCCATACATTAGGGCATAACCCAAGGTTTCCATCGCTGAAAATTTTGACAAGTTATGACTCAAAACCATTTTCCTCAAGGTTTTTCTGTCTTTGGATTTAAAACTTGATTCAACTGAAGGAAAAACTAAGTTTAATTTTTTCCGGTGAAGAATAGTTTCTTTGAGGTATTTGCACACATACCTGAAACAGCTTGAAGTGCAACATATAATTTCCTTTCTTTCCCTAACGTACGTTAGGACTTGAGTGTCGTCGGGGTGACGTTGTTCTAATACACGCTGCAGGGAGTAATGCTGCATGGTAGGACGAAGGTTGTTGTATCAAATGATGGTTTAGTCCCCGTTTAACCTTTATAAGAACCCTGTCAGTCTTTCCTTATCGCACTTTTCTGAAATGATTTATTGCTCAAGGACGAAACAGACGTTAGGGTCAGTGGCCGAGCATGGTGAAAAAGGGGAAAACATGTAAAAGGGTGGGTTTAGCCCTGGGGCCTTACCTGGAGGATCATCGTTTATTTTTTTCAGTTTAATTAGGAGGACCAAAAATGAGATAAGGGGTAGGCTGTTACCACCTTGAGCTGACTTTTTTTCATGGGAGGCAGTTATTTCAGTTATAACTCTCACAACATGACAGCACCCATGGTAATTGTGTCCAATCTCTGTCCTGAATCCTCTTTCATAAAAAATTTTTGAACCTACAGAGTGTGTAATTTTGTCTGGGTGAAGTAAAATGGCTTTAATTAAAGCCTTCACCATAGTAGAATCGATGAAAACTGAATTACCAGGTCCTCCCCCCAAAGGTTGATCCCTAAGAAAAAAGGGTTTTTGTCTGTCTAAGATGAATTTTTTTGAACTTCCAGATGAAATGGAATGCCTCGACATTAAGTGTACCATCAGGGATTTCATCAATCCCCTGGCACCTCTAAACTACCAGCCCCCCACTGAAGCACCTACGTCCGCCACTTACTCGCCAGCAACTCCGGAGGAACCTTCTCCCCAGGTCAGTCCAATAGAGGTCATAGACCTCACATCATCATTACCAGCAGTCAACCCCATTGAAGTGGTGGATTTAACACAAGGGACACCTTCACCTGCTCACCAAGGGGGGTATTCACAGGTAGAGGTCATAGATCTGACTGGCCCTACTCCCCAATACTCTCTCCCGGTTCCGGTAGAGGAGCTGCTTAAAACCCCGCCTGAGAAAAGAACCTGTCCCGGTGAGAGTGAAGGGGAGCCTAAGAAGAAAAGACAGAAATGCGCCTACAACAAGAGAACCCCTGTCTCTACCCCTGCTTCTGTTTCCTCAGGTACTTCTTCCTATGCCGCCGAGCCAATTGGTTCTGCCCCAGGTATTCCATCTGCTAAAGACAAGTTACAAAGGCAAAAGTTTGGGGAGGGCACTGCCCCCAGTAATTCCAGCAAGCTTGTGGGCTTCAGGTTAGTACCTTTGGTGGCAAAGAAATGGCCTGCTCGATTTGGATTTCAAGAGAAGTCACCTGCCCCCGACCAAGTTTTTTATCCGGAAGGGGATAATAACGCCTGCATAGAAATATACAGGGAACCTAGTATCAGGGGAGTATGCTTGAGGACGTACCTGGACAAACCTTACGAGCGGTGAGTTTAGGAACTTAGTGGACCAGATAGAGTGCATCCTTGGAAAGTACAAGGAGCTACATCGCCGAGCTGCCCTTGGAGAGAGGAAGGTGGACAATCTCCTGTTGTCCTTGAACGAAGACTGCACCGACCCCCGTGGAGGACGGGCTATGAGTTTGGTGAACCTGTACAAGGGAACTCCTAAAGTTCATATAGGAACGGCCAGCTACGTCGAGGAGATGAACGCCTCGGTGTCTTCCAGCTACAGGATGCCCCCCTCAGCCACACACTGTGGACACACTGTGTCCCCCTTCATTCTGGAGGACATCAAATCACGTGTTGGACCCTTCCTAGACGAGACGACCGATTTCTACTCTGGGTAAGTGGTCAACTTTGTATAGTGTCTGGTCAACAGCTCCTTATTCAGTGCTTTCACATGATCATGTATATTAGTTCATTCGTAGTTAGATTTAAATGTACTCCATGTTCAGTCAACATAGCCCAGCATAGGTTTAAGTTTCTTAAGTCAAACCTGAATGTACTCCATGTTCAGTCAGGACAGGTTTTAGTTTTAAGTTGTATGTTGAATATTAAGTGAAACTAGAAAAAGAAACCACAAAAAAAAAGCCTCCCAAAAAGGTAAAACAACTTTACACCGTCAACTGTCCAATGTGTAACACCCCTAGACCTCCACGTTTGGTTACTGTAGAAAACAGTGGTAAAACTCTATGTAACTCAGTTTCTTGTAAGAGAGAAATTTTTTCCGACAGCTTAGAAATTTCAAAAGAAATAGAAATAAATTCTTTGCATAAAAGCAGTTACCGTGACAACTTCAACTCCATAGCTTCAGGTTTGGCTGTGCTTGGTAAGCTTCAGTCCATTTTCAATGTCAGAATGACAAGTTTTAACAAATACTTGGGAGCCAAACAGGTCATAGAAGCTCTTACCTCTATTCATAGAAATCAAGTCATGGCTTACAAAGTGGCTGTTCCTTTTGGAAGGTTATCGTCTCCCTCTAAGGAGGAAGAAGAAGAGAAAGTTATGTACTTCCATGCTTCTGCCAACAATTCGTCTTTGTTTTATGACAGTGAAACTCATAGAGACCCTTACATTTTCATAAGGGACGACAAAGACTTTGCAGAGTGTTTAGATTTAATTGAAAATAACATAAAAGAAGACACTCAAAGACCCTCTACTAAATGGAGTGTCATAGGCAACGTGAACGCCAACATTACCATCATAAGGGCTACGGGAGGAGAATATCTTTTAGGTAAAATGAACACTGTTCCCCCAGGTTTAAGGCAAAGAGGAATGCAGCACTTTCACAGAGACCCTAAAACCAAAAGGGGATACAAGGACAACTTGTGTTTCTTTAGATGTCTGTCTTTCTTCCTGTATGGATCTTTAGAAAAAACTCAAGAGCTTTTCCTTGAAGCCTATCCAGGGGTGACCAAGGAGACTTTTGAGGGCGTTGACATAAAAGATTTAGACAGGTTAGAAAAGGTGTTTGAAGTGAACATAAGAATTTTTTACCTTCCCTCTTTTGGTAAAAAAAAAGGGGCGACCTAAAATTATAAGGTCAAATATGTGTTCATCCAAAAAAATCATGAACTTGAACTTACACAGGAACCATGTAAGTTTAATAACTAACATGGGACTGTATGGTAAAATGTACCCCTGTGAAAGTGTCATAAAGTTTTCACTTGTAGTTTCCTTTTAAAGCAACACAATGGGGTGAAAAAAGATTGCACCAAAGTCAGCTTCAGGTACAAAGGTGGAGCTTACAATCCATCCAAAACAGTTTTTCAAGTTTTAGAGGAACTGGGAATAGTTTGTCCACCTGAGAAAAAAATATACCCCTATAAAATTGTTTTTGACTTTGAAAGCTACTTCGTCCAACCTGAAAATCCATCCCCAGAAAATGCTAACACTGTGATAGAAAAAACACACATACCCCTTTCTGCCAGTGTAGCTTCTGATTTTCCTGGACATACAGAACCAGTGTGTTTTGTCAGAAATTCCAACAGGGACGACGATCCTTTGGTAAAAAATGTGTTGGAACACATAAACAACTTGGGACAGATGATAGGAGAACAGGTTAAAGAGAATTTTAGAGATGTTTTACACGAACTAGACTCTCTAGAAGAAAAACAAAAGGAATTAGAACATAAAGCCAGCAAAGTTTTTCCAGCGAAGAACAAAAAAAAAGAAAAAAAAGATCTCCCATGTTCTTGAAGTGAAGGAAAAACTTCTTACCTACATAGAAAGAGTCCCTGTCCTAGGTTTCAACTCTGGGAAGTATGACATTAATTTGATAAAAAAGGAATTTCATTCTTTTTTTATAGACACAGACAAGACAGAAATGAAAACCATAAAAAAATGCAACAAGTACATAGCAGTGTACACAGACCATCTTCTTTTCCTTGACATGTTCAACTATTTGGCACCAGGTTATTCCTACGCGAACTACCTGAAAGCCTTTCTTAAAGGGAAAGCTGAAAAAGGTTTTTTTCCCTACGATTGGACGGACAACGTAAGAAAACTGAACAACAAAGCTCTTCCTCCACGCCACTGCTTCTACAGTTCTTTGTCAGGTGATGGAATAAGCAAAGAAGATTACCTTGAATGTAAGAAGGTCTGGGCAGAAAACAAAATGAAAACTATGAAGGACTACTTGATATATTACAACAACCTGGACGTGAAACCCTTTGTTTTAGCCATAAACGAGCACACAAAATTTTTTATAGACCGTGGGGTAGACATGTTCAAAGATGGTTTAACTTTGCCAGGTCTAACCTTGAAGTTTCTTTTCAACAACACTGCACCTAATGCCACACCTTACATTCTTTTTGGTGAGAAAGAAAAGGATGTTTACTCCTTGCTCAGACGCAACTTAGTAGGGGGCCCCTCTATTATATTTCACAGACATCACAAAAGTGGAGAAACAAGAATAAGACAAAAAAAATACGGGCCACAAAGCAAAGTATGCAGACACATAGTAGGGGTAGACGCTAACAGCTTGTACCTCAAGTGCATGGGTGAAGAACACTGCACAGGTTATTATGTAGTGCGCAGGAAAGAAAACGATTTTCAAGCTGTCTGCAGTCAACAGATAAGCTACTCAGCCACAGAATGGTTGCGCTACAAAACTGTCACAGACAGCGTGAAAATATTACACCAATACAACTACGGGGAGGTTGTATTAGGTTCAAGAAAAATAAAAGTGGACGGCTATGATCCAGCTTAAAAAAAAGTATACCAGTTTCACGGGTGCTACTGGCATGGTCACATGTGTCACCTCACTAAATCAGTTTTGAAAGAATCCAACGGAAAGGCATGGTTAGAAGAAAAAAAACCAAAATACGATTTTAACTACCCTATATCTTCAGTCGTTGGGTTACCAAGTAGAGGAAAAGTATGAGTGTATGTGAATGAAAGAAAAAACTGAAAGCTCGCGTAAAAAAACAAAAAGTGAATGGGAAATTAAAAGGCCATCATGCCAAGGTAGAAAAAGTCAGGATGAAATACTGAGAGGGGTTTCAAGAGGAACAACTTTTGGACTTATCCAAGTAGACATAGAAACACCTGAATCTTTGAAAGAAAAATTCAGCGAAATGACACCTATATTCAAAAACTGTCTAGTAGGAAAAAATGATGTAGGTGAACATATGAAACGTTACTTGGAAGCAGCAGGTAAGCTGAAGCAACCACAACGCCAACTTATAGGCAGCTACCACGCTGAGGGAATTTTGTTGGGAACTCCTCTCTTGAAGTGGTACCTGGAGAAAGGTTTGGTAGTTACGACCGTACACCTTCTGATAGAATACACACCAGAACAGACTTTTTTACCCTTCATGGATGAAGTCACCAAAGCTAGGAGGAAGGGTGACGAAAACATAGACTGTAAAATTCTGTCAGATCTCTACAAACTTTTGGGAAATGGTTCATACGGTAAAACCATATGCAACAAACAAAACTTTGTTCAAACAAAGTATCTTCACCCCTCTAAGGCAAGACATTTGGCCATGCACTGGTCAGTGCAAGATGTGCATGACATAAGCGACAACACGGTAGAACTGTCCTGTTTGCCCACCTCCATCACCTACGACCTCCCAGTTCAAATAGGTTTCATGGTATACCAATACGCCTTCTATTACGACTTTCTCCTTGAATATATAGATAAGAAAGATTTTGAAATGTGTGAAATGGACACTGACAGTTTTTACTTTGCTTTAAGTGCAGAGAACATAGAAGACGTCATTATTCCTGAGAAACGTGAAGCTTTCTTCAGAGAACGTCACAAATGGTTGCCCTCTGAATCATGTGACAACAGTCACCACAGAGAGACCTATGTTCAGACCAAAGTGTTGGGTGAGCTGTGGGTTCCTCAACCATGCTGTAAGAGCCGTCTGGCGTTTGACAAGAGAACCCCCAGGTTGTTCAAAGTGGAGTGGGAAGGTGATGAAATGACTGCCTTGAACTCCAAATGTTACATAGGCACAGGAGTGAATGTGCCCGTTAAAATGAGTTGCAAAGGTGAAATTCAAAAACAAAACCCCCTAACCACTGACAAGTACAAAGAAGTACTGGACAGTGAAAATGTTGTCACGGTAGTCAACAAAGGATTTAGAGTAGTTAACCACAGCGTTACCACTTACTTTCAAAGGAAACAAGGTCTAACCTATCAGTACATAAAGAGACAAGTATGTGAAGACGGTGTAAGCACCCTACCCCTTTCTATATAAAAAAATGGTTTCTTTTTCTAGTTTCACTTCCAGTTGTACATTTTGTTGAAAGAAAATTTTTTTTTAAAAAATTGTTCAAATGAACATTTTTCTCCATAGAAAACAGTGTTAAAATGAAAAATGTTTTTTTGAACAATTGTTCAAATGAACATTTGTTCAAATGAACATTTTTCCCCATAGAAAACAGTGTTAAAATGAAAAATGTTTTTTAAACAATTGTTCAAACAAACATTTGTTCAAATGAACATTTTTCCCCATAGAAAACAGTGTTAAACTGGAAAATGTTTTTTTGAACAATTGTTCAAACGAACATTTGTTCAAATGAACATTTTTCCCCATAGAAAACTGTGTTTAACTGGAAAATGTTTTTTTGAACAATTGTTCAAACGAACATTTGTTCAAATGAAGATTTTTCCCCATAGAAAACAGTGTTAAACTGGAAAATGTTTTTTTTGAACAATTGTTCAAACGAACATTTGTTCAAATGAACATTTTTTCCCAAAGAAAACAGTGTTAAACTGGAATTTTTTTTTTGTTCAAATGAACATTTGTTCAAATAAACAACAAAGGTAAAAAAATGTGTATTGTATCATGAAAAAAACTGACAAAAGTAAAAAAAAGTGAACTGTATCACCCAAAAAAATCCAAAAAATTTTTTACAAAAGTGAACGCTATACATGTTCAACACAAAAAATAAAAAATCTGACGCTAAAGAAATTAACTTGGAATTGAAAAAAGTGGCACCAGATTTCTTTACTCATAGCGTCACGTTCACCAGATTTTCAGTTTCTGGTTAGATTTAAGCTACCATTTAACATGGAAAGTTTAGAAGCTATGCTTGTGGAGCAAACCACAGAAACTCCACCTTATGACTATTACATGCGTCCAGTTTTACAAAGTGTTGCTTCATATAATCAAGCTTCTTCTATAACACCTGACAATGATATAAGTTCTGTAGCATGTGGATGTTCAGAGAATTTCTTTTGGGAAATAATACCTGCAGAAAACATTGGTTATTTTAGAGGAGCTGAACCAGACACTGTTGACCACTGTATAACTAGTGTTAAAATGTACAAATATTTCTCTTCAGCTTTTTGGGACGCCTACAGAAACTGCATGTACTATTGTCGAGTGAAAAAAGTTAACTTGATATCGCATGATTGGTGTATAGGAGTATATCAATTGCACACTGAACCTGGCTGCCCAAGACACTACACAAGGTACACTTTAGGAAGTGTAAGAAAGTTTGCTGTTACTCTCCAAGAGTTAGAATGTAATCCCATTGTAGGAGTGTTTTGTCAGTGTAACTGTAAACTGGAAGTATCTGCTATTGCTAAAACTATTTGTTTCACATGTCTACAGGTCTCACTGGAACTTCACGCCTTAAGTATACCTGGAGTGAGAAATCATTTCTCTTTCGAGGTAAACTTTAAGGATGGCTTTTTATCTGGTCTTTTACCTGGACCCCAAAACAGCCAAACTTACTTCCTGGCCCAGGCTTTGTTCGAGCATGCTATATCTAACATAGCCAAACTTAACAGTCATTGTTTCCACAACACATGGAAAACTAGTCTTACTGGTCAAAGCTGGTATCAAGCAAGTAAATTCACACACAACAAATGTTTCTGTTGTATATGTGCACACCCCGGAAATGGAAAATCTGTCTTCATCTGTAAATATTGTGTCTAATAAAAATATAATCTGTTATGTGAATTGAATGAGTTGTGTTTTATTTTAATGTATGAAATGAACAGAGATAACAAAATGAGTCATAAGTAATATGTAAATCCATAGAAATATTGCATGAGAACATGAGTCATGGCTATTGTGTAATTTCTTACAAGCATTGCGCAATACACCTTCATACGTAGGGCATACGTTTTTGCAAGTAGGTTAGTAGGTCACTTCTGGTTTGCAAGTAGGTCAACCCTAGGTATTGCGCAATTCTCTTAATTTATGCAACTAGGTCAGGTCACTAGGTCAAATGGAATCCAGCTCTCTGATTGGCTGAAAAAACTAGGTCATGACCTTATGACGTCACTTCCTGTCAAATCCAGCCCTCTGATTGGTTGAAATTAGGTCACTTCCGGTCTACCAGTAGGTCATGACCTAGTTAGTAGCTAATCCATTGCGCTCAGTTTGGATGTATATACTACTGTTGAGGTGTCCCTATGGTCACTAACATCCATCTCATAACTTTTGAAGATCAAAATTCACCATATATGGCCTGGATCCCTGTGTTTCCGAAAACCCAGATGGCTGACACATATGGAAAACAATAGAATTAGGTAGTTGAGGTTTCCCAATGGTCACTAACATCAATCTGATAACTTCTGAAGATCAAAATTCACCGTATATGGCCTGGATCCCTGTGTTTCTGAAAACCAAGATGGCCGACACACATGGAAAACAATAGAATTAGGTAGTTGAGGTTTCCCAATGGTCACTAACATCAATCTGATAACTTCTGAAGATCAAAATTCACCATATATGGCCTGGATCCCTGTGTTTCCGAAAACCAAGATGGACGACACACATGGAAAACAATAGAGTTGGGGAGTTGAGGTGTCCCTATGGCTACTAACATCCATCTGATAAATTTTGAAGATCAAAATTCACCATATATATGGCCTGGATCCTTGTGTTTTCGAAAACCAAGATGGCTGACACACATGGAAAAAAATAGAATTGGGTGGTTGAGGTGTCCCTATAGTCACTAACATCCATCTCATGACTTTTGAAGATCAAAATTAACCATATATGGCCTGGATCCCTGTGTTTCCGAAAACCAAGATGGCCAACACACATGGAAAACAATAGAATTGGGTAGTTGAGGTGTCCCTATGATCATTAACATCTATCTCATAACTTTTGGACATCGAAATTGGCCATATATGGCCTGGATCCCTGTGTTTCCGGAAACCAAGATGGCCGACACACATGGAAAACAATAGAATTGGGTAGTTGAGGTTTCCCAATGGTCACTAACATCAATCTGATAACTTTTGAAGATCAAAATTCACCATATATGGCCTGGATCCCTGTGTTTCCGAAAACCAAGATGACCGACACACATGGAAAACAATAGAATTGGGTAGTTGAGGTTTCCCAATGGTCACAACCATCAATCTGATAACTTTTGAAGATCAAAATTCACCATATATGGCCTGGATCCCTCTGTTTCCGAAAACTAAGATGGACGACACACATGGAAAACAATAGAGTTGGGTAGTTGAGATGTCCCTATGGCTACTAACATCCATCTGATAAATTTTGAAGATCAAAATTCACCATATATGGCCTGGATCCCTGTGTTTCCGAAAACCAAGATGGCCGGCACACATTGAAAACAATAGAATTGGGTAGTTGAGGTGTCCCTATGGCTACTATTATACACGAACCTGTTATATCCCTTAACTCAATACATGCACCATAAACACACACATTAAAACACAATTTAAAACACAGAATAATGTCAACATTTTCAATCAAACACCAGAGAATGGAGAAATGGAAAGACATCCATTCAGTCAAACAGGGCTTGTGCCCCGGGTGGCTGCAGGTATTGATGTGTAAAGCTTATCAACAGTGATAATGCACTGGTAACTAGCATTTGGATCTAAAAGGTCTAAGCACCTGATCAAGCAATGGCTGCCTCCATTGAACAACTTGTTTGATGCTATAGGAAGGTAGGGGAGGGGTATTTCTTTTCTATTGTTCAGATTCCACTAGTCACTAGGTGCAGTCAGTAGTTTATACTTGTAAGCATATGAATTCTATAAGAGACCAATGGAACATATCTATATTATATTGAACAGTACCAAGATACTGCATAATTATGCTAATTATGCAAATAATATGCCTGGATATGGAATGTTTGGTATCAATCTGGGGTGTTTCGTCCCCCTAAAAAACATTGCCCCCCTAAAAAATCGGTTTCGAAAAAGAATAAGCGAAATAATCTTTTTGACTAGAAGCCTTTTCGGCCCCAGCCGGTCCACCTGTGCACTATCCAGGGTGTGGTAGCACTACCTCCAGCAAAAACCTATCTGTTTTAAGTGTCACCGGCGAAAAAGGGCAGGTTTGAGGAAGGAATGGATCGAAATAAAGGTTTTTTGGGACGTGGGGGCAGACGCCAGTCCAGGCACTGGCAGAGAGGTCCAAGAACTGGCAGTTTTACAAAATAAATCGTATCTCCCTTAATAATAAGATTTTCCCATAGTGTGACCTATAGATAAAGGGTAGCTCGAGCTGGCGAACGTCATGGCGGTCAAATCTGCAAAATGGGAACAAAGTTATCGATACTTTTAGTCTATTTAGTCTTTTAGGCTATTAGTGATGTTTTGAGGGTATTAATGATACCATAGGCTTAGATATTGATGTTTTAAAGCTATGACATCACAAAAATGGCCATAACTTTGCCGATACATACTATACTACTCCAATGAGCCAAAAACTCATTACTACAGTAATGCTTTGCCGATACACACTATACTACCGATTAGATTGGTGCATGTTGACTGGACAGTGTATAGGCTATCACTACGCAGCTCTAGGCGAGTTCTGAGTGGGGAGGGCGGGTTGGATTGGTGCATGTTGACTGGACAGTGTACAGGCTATAATTACGCAGCTCTAGGCGAGTTCTGAGTGGGGAGGGCGGGTTGGATTGGTGCATGTTGACTGGACAGTGTACAGGCTATAATTATGCAGCTCTAGGTGAGTTCTGGGTGAAGAGGGCGGGTTCGATTGGTGCATGTTGACTGGGCAGTGTACAGGCTATCATTACGCAGTTCTAGGCGAGTTCTGAGTGAAGAGGCAGGTTGGATTGGTGCATGTTGACTGGACAGTGTACAGGCTATCATCACGTAGCTTTAGGCGAGTTCTGAGTGGAGAGGGCGGGTTGGATTGGTGCATAGTGACTGAACAGTGTACAGGCTATCATTATGCAGGGGGTGGGGGTATTGGGTGTCTATTAAGGGGGGTATAGGCGAGATATAAGTAGGTAGGGTGGGTAGCTGGCTCCCCAGACATGTGAATGGATGCCTATTCATCCTCAAGGGCCACAGAGTAATTTAGGTAATTGGACGCAATAACTCCTCCAAATATAATAATGCCACGCTATTGGGGCTCCTAATATGGGAATGGCACACATTTTTACGGTCTCAAGACTCCAAATAAACCAATGCCACGCCACTTAGAACTAATATAATAGGAGTATCATACTTATGTGTACATGTATATATATATATATATATATATATATATATATATATATATATATATATATATATATATACATATATGTAGGTGGCCTTTAGTGGGTTAATGGAAGGCTTTCTTGGCTTCATGAAATCAACAAGAAAAGCTATCAGGTGGCCCCAAGACGACCAGGTGGCCAAGAACGAACTGTGACAAACATAGACTTGCATAGGTCTTATATAAATCCGTTTTGTTATTGCCTATTTAGTCTGAGGCGAGGTCTTAGATATTATACCTATGCAGGCACAGAAAAAAAATGAATAACTGAAAGGCCATGGCAAGTCTATGACTGACTAGGAGAAGGACGTGGACAAAATTCTAGCGCGTGGTGTTACATGTGAATGAATTATTTTCATATATGAAAATAATTCAATAAACGGTCTTAACCCGTCTTGTACAGAGATTTCCTCCTCACCTGCTGAAAAAAGCGTCTTAATTGCCCTATTCCCATAGGAGTCGATGTGTTATTTTGACCCCCTGTCGACCACTGAAATTGACTGCACAATGCACTCCTATGGAGCCTCGTTTTCGTGAGAAAGTAGGTCAAACATGTCAGATTTTTTCTTCAGCTTTTTTCATAGCTAAAATTTTTTTTCTAGGAATTGTGCATGTGCAATGAAAGACTAGATCCTAAAGAACATGATTGTTTCCATGATTTTTTGTTTAATTATCCCCCAATTTCGATGAGCAATTCCCATCTAAAGTTCCAATTCATGATCGGGGCCAAAAAGACTTGACATCTTATGACCAGATTATGGGATGCGTTGTCATAATTTATTCTCTACCTACTTTAAAAAAGAAATTCTAGATGGCAACCCCTTGGTGGATAGGTACTTGGCTGCTATATAAAATGTAACAGTTTGGCGGTCTTTGTGTCTGGAACCTTTGCCAGATTTGATGTCTGGAATTAAATCCCATGGTATGGTGTAGGCTTGCGATAATTTTCACAAGGAAAAAAACACAACGATTAATATATTGGCAGACATAATGTCACATGAGATTGAAAATCTTAGCCTACTTAAAATATTAAGGGCGAATCCAACATGGCGAATTAAGGCTCAAATATCTCTGCAATTTTGTCCCTTGTATTCTTGGGGACTTCCTGAGCCCCTATATCGCAAGGATAACTGCTTAATTGGTCTCAATTCACTGTTAGATTCGGTATAAGTTGAACAATTATTGCGATCTAGGAGCCCAGGAAGACCCCAAAAATTGAAGGGACAATGTCGCAGAGATATTTGAGCCTTAAATCGTCATGTGAGATTCGACCTTTACCCTCTCTCAAGGGCTGCGCTGCAGTATCTGGTGCTCTAATATTAATATAATTGCGCGAGTGTTGCACCTGTTGAAGTAACTACTGGGGGTGATGCACATTGGTACAGGACGCCATCACATCACGGACTGACTCACAAGGTTGAATCGCACATGGCGAAAAATGGCTCAAATATCTCTGCGATTTTGATTATGTTGCGATTCTGGGACCTACTTCAAATTCGCATGGATGTAACTAAAGTAAGGTATATAGAAAAAAAGCACTCTTTTGTGATTTTAGCCCAGGGAATATATAATACACAGAGATTTAAACATGGATAAAGGCAAAATACCCCAAAGAGTCCATTACTACTGTAATTGTATCCTTGCGAATTTGGGATAGGTACCAAAATCGCAACAGATTCAAAATCGCACAGATATTTAAGCCATTTTTCGCAATGTGGGATTCGACCTATAGCGTGGTTCTCTGTGTAAAACCTCCTGGTTTTGATTTCGAAACCACTTTAATCGGGCTGACGCAGTTCTTTCTTTTTCCTCATGTGCTTTTTTATATTCCTTTTTTTTTCTTTTAGGAGTTCCTTACACCATCGGGTATTGCTTGTAGATACTTAGATCTGTTGACATATTATTCGATTTGGATATCTACATGATTGATTAGCATTGTACCTAAAAATAACCACCAGGTATAGCATTTAGAAAAGATAATTTAGTACATATATCAAGGCTAAAGACAGCAGCCATGTTTTCAAACAGGCTACCATTGTGCTCCTTTATCTGATTGCAACATAGCAGAACATATTGGTCAACAACTAATATTCATGTCTGAGTTTAGTTCGAAACCTACATAGCTAAATAGGGCTTCAATGTCTCCGCGATTTTGTCTGTTGCGTTGTCTGGCCCTTGTGAAGGCCACAAAATGCAAGGATTGATCAACTCACTCTGAATCCCACAATGGTTTACGGTTAAGTTTGCAATTGTCCTTGCGTTGATGACCTCCACAAGGGTGATACAAGGCAACAGACAAAATCGCAGAGGTATTGAAGCCCTATTTCGCTATGTGGGATTCAACCTTTAAGGTCGAATCCCACATGGCAATTTATGGCTCAAATATCTCTGCGATTTTGTCCCTTGCATTCTTGGTGACTTCCTGAGCCCCTATATCGCAAGGATAACTGCTTAATTGGTCTCAATTCACTGTTGGATTCGGTATAAGTTGAACAATTCTTGCGATCTAGGAGCCCAGGAAGACCCCAAAAATGCAAGGGACAAATTCGCAGAGATATTTGAGCCTTAAATCGCCATGTGGGATTCGACCTTTTATGCTCTGTGGGTTCGTTCTCTTCATATGACAAGAAATTGTTTTCCTATCCCACAAACGACAAGGCTAGGCCTAACGCATAATATGGTAACTTTGATTTCACAATGGACAATTCACAATCATTCACTGTCACAAATCCTAGTTTTCTGTCTTAACTTCAAAATTTACTTTTCTTCAAAACCACAAACAGTTGTCGAAGTGCCGATTAGTTAATGTTCACCCTAATAACCCATTTTGAACTAATTGAGGAGACAAAGAGGAACAATAACGGTAATAGATAAAACTTGACATGGTATCACTAATGAACGCTTTGCCATAATTGTACATGTAAGAAACATGTTGGGTTTAATTAGAAAGGTATTCATTGAACCATCAGGATGTCAATGAACAATGTGAATGGCACTATCTGCAAATGGGAGATGTTTCTTATAGGAAAGATTATTCCGCTATTCAAAAGTCATTTTTACATGTAGTCCATTACGGCCACATTGTTAATAGATTTTGTCTTACAACATCCACACTAGTCTCACTAGTAGGCACTAGTCTCAGTGCATAAAATCTGCATAAACTTCCTTGTGCATTATGACATATATAAGTTCTACCTACAATACATTCGATTCATTTGATCCACAGGTTATGTTTGACTCATACATTTATATCTGATACCTTATCACCAAGTCTTCTTCTGTTATAGGTCGAATCCCACATGACGAGAAATGCCTAAAATATCTCTGCGATTTTGAATATGTTGCAATTTTTGGGTCTACTCCAAATTCACAAGCCATATGACTGCAATAGGGTACATAGAACACAAGGATACTATTGTGCTTTATTGTAAAGCATTTGCAATATAATTGTCCTGGTTAATGGGTATATCTGTGCCTGACATGTTTGATATCCTAAAATCGCAAAGATATAAAACCTTAGGGCAGGTTGCAGTGGGACTTGGATATTGCACAATTCTCCTATCATCACTTGGGATTTAGGACACCAGGAAGGCCATAAAACCTAACTGACAAAATCGCAGAGATGTTTGAGGCATTTTTCGCCATGTGGGATTCGACCTAATAATCTAACCTAACTGATGTGCTTATATACCTTTAACCATTTGAGCCCTGAATTTCCATGGAAAGCATGTCCGAACACCACTTCATATTCATATTCAACACATCTCAAACTAGACTCACTCAAGCCTCTTAATCTTAATATAATGGGTTCGAGATAAAAATGGAAATGGATTAAAGCTTCAAACAGGGAACTGGAGGAGAGGGGTCAGAGCCTAGGGATTGTAGCCAGTCTAGTATCAAACGCCTACATTTGGCATCTACCAACCACAGCCTGAACTATATCTAACCAACTAGTCATAGATATACAGATATAACGAGCAGATGTTGTTATATTTTAGTATGGACCGTGTTGGTCTTAACAACAACCTGCTTTCCATCTCTCCGTTACCACTAATATTGATTTTGTATGCGGAATCTGACTGGTAGTTGATAAATTACCATCATGGACACTCACGATTGAAATAAACACGTGCCAGTTGCACTAACCCTAGATCCCTTGTCTGGTTTTCACTTCGAACCATTTGAGTTATACAATCGAACCACTACACTTGTAACCACTTGTTGCACCCTATATTTGAGTTGGTGACCCTTAATGTACCCTAATTCTAACTTGTAACTATTCGCAGCACCCTATATTTGACTTGATGACCCTGTATGTACCCTATGTTTGACTTGGTGACCCTTTAAGTTCCCTAATTCTGACTTGTAACCACTTGTCGCACCCTACCCGAGATCCCTTGTCTGGTTTTCACTTCGAACCATTTGAGTTATACAATCGAACCACTACACTTGTAACCACTTGTTGCACCCTATATTTGACTTGGTGACCCTTAATGTACCCTAATTCTAAATTATAACTACTCGCAGCACCCTATATTTGATTTGGTGACCTTTTATGGACCCTAATTTTGACTTGTAAAGACTCGCTGTACCCTATATTTGACTCGGTGACCCTTTATGTACCCCATAAATACTGCGTTATTCTGGAATCAAATTATAAACAGACATATGATGAAGTTTTGGCGGTTTAATGTCTATCCTTGATAACATTACATTGGCCCATCCGCCCAACCATAGGCATGAGTCATGATGGAGGTCAGTTATCCACATAAGCAGCTGGATTGCAGAAGACCTCCTTTACTATCCTCCTGTCAAGGGCAATTTTTGAGGGTAGTGAGCGAGTCAGATACAACAACACACTCAAGCTTTTCCAATCACCCAAGTTCTTGATATCTGTTAGTGGGATTCCGTTTTCTGCGAGTACTGAAGCACCGCCAATGCATTGAGTGTGAAGACATTCGATCCAACCCACACAAAGTACATTGATACAACTTTTTCTGATACCATTTGTATGTCGCCTTTTTAAATCCCAAGGGGGCCATGTAGGCAACCAATTGAGCTGCCCCTGAAGGGAAAGCTACTCTCTCCCACAGTAATTTCAAGTAATACACTATGCAAAATGGAGACCTTGGGATTCTAACAAACAGGATATATAGTAACCTTTCCCTGAAGGATAAGGTCGAATCCCATATGGCGATTTAGAGCTCAAATATCTCTGTGATTTTGTTCCTTGCGATTTTGGGGTCTGCCTGGGCTCTTAGATCACAAGGATTGTTCAACTTATGCCGAATCCAACAGTGAATTGAGACCAATTAAGCAGTTATCCTTGCGATAAAGCGGCTCAGGAAGGCCCCAAGACTGCAAGGGACAAAATCGCAGAGATATTTGAGCCCTAAATCGCCATGTGGGATTCGATCTATATGGTTTTTGTCCTGCGGATAGTGATACCCACTCCCCATTTTTCCCAAGATACATCACACATGCTAACTGCCATGTCTACCTCAACTATGTTAGATTTTCTCAATAGTCCTCGAAAACCTAGCAGTATAACGACCCAGAAAGCTAAGTCTTCTGTTGAATCCATGTCCAAGGAATGGAATATAGCCTGGAGATCTAACAGTGTAGCTGGCCTGGCTTGTTTGGTTGTGTCTCCCAATGTGCGTTTGATCCCTCTGAGTGTTATTACTAGCTCAAAACTATCCTTATCTATGTGTTGGACACCACAGATCTCGTGTAATAACCATACTGCTCCTATATAAGCTTTTATTGACTTAAACTGCAACCTGTCAGCTAGATGTACAACATATAACAATAACATATCCAATGTTGCCGGAATCGGGTGGTGGAATTCGTATTCTTGGCAAAATTCCAAGTACAATTTCCACTGGGACATCCTTGTAAGTTTAGAACTCTCTGCCATCCAGGCTGACTGATATCCTTTAACCTTCTTCCTCAACCAGTTACCTGGAAACAACACAACCAGGGTGAGAATGTAACCGGTAGAGTGCCCTTATTCCTGACATTAAAAAGGCGTGAAATGTAATTTGCTACAGTATTCTCTTGAGTGGAGATTCTCTTAGAAACAATGTGGCAATTATACATACAACTACGCCAAATAGCTCCCTTAGCCACCACATGGCCTTAGTGCTACCTGACTTTCAGGTCGAATCCCACATGGCGAAAAATGGCTGAAATATCTCTGCGATTTTGTCCCTTGCAGTTTATGCCCCCTACAAGGGCCATAAAACACAAGGATTGACCATCTCATTCCGAATCCCACAGTGGTTTAGGGACAAGTTTGCAGTAGTCCTTGCGTTTTATGGCCTCAACAAGGGCCATACAATGCAAGGGACAAAATCGCAGAGATATTTCAGCCATTTTTCGCCATGTGGGATTCGACCTTTCCTGTTCTAAGCATTGCCTGCACCTGTGTATTATCTGTGCATTTTGTGACCTTTTTGTTTCTGAAATGGTCACCCCAGCGATCTAAAGTCGCTAGTACAGGCCACAACTCAAGGACATTAATGTCATCATCTGGATCTACCTCATCCGGGGCTTTGGAGTAGTGATGTCCCAGGTACCATTGGGTCTCAACATCCTTCTCTAAGTCCCATCTGCCTGCGACCCAATGCCCATCCCATCTTGCTCCAAAGCTAGTTTTGGATGAGTCAGTTTCAATTTGCGGACCTTGGTGATGTGAATGAATCACTTTAGCTTTGCCATTAAAAATTTTTCCACCATGTTAGATCCTGAACCATCCAAACAGGGTAATGTACTACACTCTTGTCTCCAGGAATGATTTTTAACATATTAATCAACCTCATAGAAAAAGTCCGACCTCCCCTAACTACTTGTGATGCATGGGCAAAATAGCCTGTAAGGACTTGTAATTCCTTTTTTGAACAAGTGTCCTTTTTCCTGAACTGATCTATCAGTTTCACCGTTTTTTTCTACTTTCTCTTTGGGCAACGTAATCTCCATACATCCACTATCCAATTCTATGCCTAGGTATTTTACTACCTGGGCTGGCCCTACTAATTTGTTCCAGGCAATGCAGAGGCGTAGGAAGCAAATCTTCATGGGGGGGGGGCCCGGCGAGGGCACCATCGCGACTACCTTGAATTGTAGGCTGATGCGTGATGGCGTCTATATATGCGTATTTAGAATTCATATAGAAAAGTGATTTTTGGTAAATTTTGGATCTGACTTTAGGCTCAGACCCCCATTTTCCCTATGACATCACCATAATAATCTAATTTGAGATGTAAAGTTTTAGCTTCTTTTCCATTGTGTTTATGAGTTCTTGGAAAATATTGGGGGGGCCGAGACATACTCAGGCCCCACCTCCTTCATGATTGGGGGGGCCCGGGCCCCCCTGGCCCGCCCCTTTTCCTACGCCCCTGCAATGTGAAACCCAATAGAATTGCCTGCTTTGACCTACATTCCTCCTCTGTTTCTGCTATTATTAGAAAATCGTCTAGATACCCGTATATCCCATCAAGTCCCCTTCTAATCATGCATCTGAGCACAAATTCTGTGATTTCTGTGAAAATGTAGGGGGCGCAGGCTAGTTCAAAAGCCAATGCACAATCCACAAAATAATCCTCCTTCCCATCCACATTCCACACAAAACCTTGCTTCCTTCTATCTTCCGGAGCTACAAACACTGACCTATAAGCTCCCTTGATGTCTAACACTGAGAAATAGCAATTGGGAAACATCCCATTCACCACCTCATCCATCTTCACATATTCAAATTTTTCACAAGTTGATATCATATGATCGTTTATGCTGTCTGCTGTGGGGTCTCTTTTCCCATGGGAGATGCCAAAGTATTCACTGTTATTGATGCAAAATCTCGTTTCTTGCAAATTAAGATGGATTATGAGTCAAGTCTATTGACAACATTCAACACACCGGTTGGAAGGTATTGGTGGCTGAGGCTACCCTTTGGGGTTAAATCCGCACCTGAAATCTACCAGAGGATAATCGATGACATGCTACAGGATATCTCGGGTGCATATGTAGTGATGGATGACATTCTGATAGCAGGGAGAGACACAACCCACCATGATGCTATTATGAAAAGAGTAGTTGAACAAGCTACAGAGTGGAACTTGAAGTTGAACTTCGGAAAGTGTCAGGTCAGGAAATCTAGCGTCAAGTATGTTGGTCATATTGTCTCGTCAGAAGGTCTAAAGGTTGATCCAGACAAAGTCAAGGCTGTGAGAGAGATGCTAACACCTCAGACAAAGGAACGTGTACGTCGATTTCTGGGGTTTGTTCAGTATATCTCAAAGTTCATCCCTAACCCCAGTGAGATTACAGCACCTCTACATGCACTCACAAAGAAAGACTCAGAGTTTGTGTGGGAAGAGCCTGAGCAGTGCAGCTTCGAGAAGCTGAAAGACCTGTGTAGCAATGCCCCAGTACTGGCATACTATGATGTGCGGAAACCAGTCAAGATTCAGTGTGATGCATCCAGCTATGCACTAGGAGGTGTGTTGCTCCAAAATGACAAACCAGTGGCATATACCTCAAGGGCCCTGACAAGCACAGAACGAGGATATGCTCAGATAGAAAAAGAGATGCTAGCTATTGTCCACTGTTGCAAGAAATTTGTCTTTGGCAAAGAAGTGGTTGTGCAGTCAGACCATAAACCACTTCAATCGATCTTCACGAAGCCTATCTTAGCAGCGCCAATAAGACTCCAGACGATGATGCTACGCCTTCAGCCTTATGACCTAAATGTCTGCTATGTTCCAGGAAAGGATATTCCTATGGGAGATGCACTGAGCCGGGCAAACCTGCCAGAAGCAGAAGAAGACATAGAACATATTACAGTTAACATGGTTAACTTTATCGCTGTTACTCCAACCCGGTATCGCAGTTTCCAAGAAACAACAGCTGATGAGATGAACGAGCTGTACAGCATCATACTCAAAGGTTGGCCAGATAGAAAAGAACAAGTGCCACACAGCATAAGGGAGTACTGGTCCATTAGAGATGAGCTTGCAGTTTCGGATGGCATTGTGTATAAAGGGATGAGGATTGTGGTGCCACCTAGTCTTCGAGCAGAAATGCTCACCCAGGTTCATGGATCCCACCATGGCATCACAAAGTGTAAACAGAGAGCGAGGGAAGCACTGTAATGGCCAGGGATGTGCCAAAGGATCGAAGAACTGGTCAGTGATTGTGCAACCTGTAATACTTATCAGAATAAGCAGCTATCAGAGACCCTACGTCCAACCCCAACGCCCCTGGCAGGAGGTGGCTAGTGATATATTTGAATGGAAGGGACAAAACTATTTGCTGACTGTAGACTATATGACTAAATTTATTGAAGTAGACAAACTGCATGACATGTTATCGGCAACTACACAAGAGACTCTGATGCGCCAACTAGCAGTTCATAGCCTACCAGGGACTCTTAGGACAGATAATGGACCTCAGGGGAGGCCGAAAGAGCAGTGCAAACAGTGAAAAGACTTTGGGCCAAAGCCAGTGACAAATATATGGCACTGCTAGATCATAGAACAACACCTGTCACCAGCACAGCTGAGTATGGGCAGGAGACCACGTAACACGATTCCAATAGCTACAGAGTTACTAAACCCAAAACAGATAGACATTAAGGATGTGAGAAAGGCCTTGGACCAATTTAAAAGGTCACAGAAACATTATCATAATGCCAAGCACCCAAGTGACCTACCACCACTTAAAGTAGGTGATCCAGTAAGAATGTCACCATTCCCAGGATCTAAGGAATGGGTGCCAGGGACTGTTGTGAGACATGATGAGGAGCCAAGGTCTTATGTGGTGGAGCGTGAAGGGCGAAAGTATCGGAGAAACCGTCAACATATACGATTGGCAACACATGAGGCCAACAAGAATGCTAACAATAACTGTACTCCTGAAATAACTAGGGCTACTGTGGCCCAGAGAACAACTGTGAACATACCACCTATCGATATCATACTGCAAACACCTGCTGACTTACCATCTCCACCTATGGTATTTTGCATCGTTTTATCATTAGACTGTTCAAGAAAAGAAGACAGCCACTTGATTTTTTTTTGTTTTTTTCACATCAAAGTAGCCTTCGCTATATGAAGACTGGTTGAGTCATGTTCATTAGTGCATTTGATGGTTGTGCTATATAGTAACTTCTCTGTTTAAAAAAAAATAAAGAGAAAAAGGGAGATGTAACGTATGCGCTTGGTGCCATCTTGTGTGTAGAATGTTAAGGAGACCGGAAGTTGAGTGAATAAGGGAATAAACGTTAGTCTAGCACGAGGCACCGAATTGTAAGGTCTTGGTTCTTCCTTCAACTCATTACAGTATGCGTCACCCCTCTTGCTATCAATTCACTATCAAGTGTTAACGTCTGGCTGTTCACATGCAAAGTCAATCATGTAATCACTGGTGAGGCACCTCCGTAAAAATATCCATCGGCGCCCATGCAGTATAACACTATGCCATTGGCCTGTAGACACGTCTCCCATGACCACCCCCAGCTGTTGAGGATGTCTGCATATCTGATGTCCGTGTGGTCCCGGCCCTACTCACAGGAGTGACTCGTCCCATCTCATCAGGGGATGTTTCGTATCTGCCTCGCAGTATCTCCTGTGCTGTGGATCTAGCTGCCTCAATTCTATCTTGTGCTGTGCCGGAGCGTGCAGAAGTGCGTCACCCTCCAGCCTGCATCGATGTGATATCTGTAGCTCATTCCATTTCATTATGCTAATGGTGCATTTCATTATGTTAACGGTGCATCCTATCTGATCATTCCCTGCACCGTCAACCCGCATCTGCTGACGTCATCACATGTCCTCAACGCTTCCTCTGCCATGGAGCGTCCTTTGTTTTCGTCCTTATGACTACACGGCCTTGACCTTGGCCGCCGTCCTTGAGACCTTTGCCCAATGTCACCTATCGCTGTGTGGCCCCTTCTCGCAGCCGGCGGCTCATCCTTCCGCGCAACCAAAAATCCACCCTATCTCTTTACATCCTATTCAATCCTAGATTCCGCACGGAGTAACCTATACTTCCCTAACACGTGCTCACCAGAGCCGGACACCCATGTTTTCCATCTGCACCTATTTGGCCTTTAACCATATATCACACGCATGGGCACGGGAGGTGACAGCCTCACCCCTCCGTGTTAACAGTAAGTACCACATATAAGACGATTATGTTACTATACAGCTGGGCTTTAACACAAATTATTTACACTGCCCATTTCTCAACCATCACTCAGGGTCTATTAAATCTGGCCCCTCAACATAATCAACTGGTTTCCTAACCCTTAGGTTATATTTACCCTGTCGTGGCATATTCAATGTCTGGGTTATTTCCCTGTGAGGACCCCTTTTCATTTCTTCTTTATTTACATCAGAGTCCTGCATTTCACCAGGATTCATCCCCTGCGTTTCCCCTTTAGTCAGGTTATTCACATCCACTTCCTGGGGAATCCTATCCTTCCCAGTATCCTTATTTATATCTCCCCCCAAATGTCGCACCTCCATCTCAGCACCCTGAGGTACTTCATTCCCTCCTTTCAATGTTTTCTCACTCTGCCCATCCATCACTGTGCGGGGATCCTATTCATCCCAGGAAGATTATTTTCATTCCTCCCTACGCAGGGTACTTCAGCATTCATCCCTTGGCGGGGTATTTCATTATCCATCCCTTCGCGGGGTATTTCAGTATTCATCCCTTTGCGGGGTATTTTATTATCCATCCCTTCGCAGGGTAATTCAGCATTCTCATTCTCTATAATTTTATCTGTAGGCTTCTTCTGTCTAGCTCGCCCCCCTATCATTGCCAACTTCCTGATTTGCTGGCTGCTCATTCTTCTCTTCCTCTAATTCCTCTGTAACATCTGGATCCCTCTCTTTTACTAGACGTTCTATAATGTCCTCTTCATCTTCTACTTCCCCATCATATTTTCTAAATTGGCGGGCCATATGGTCATCTTCTGGTATATCCGCCAATGCCGGCGTCCATGGTTCATACGCCCTCTTCACCTTTTGTATGTTAATAAGGTGGGGCAACTTAACACCTGTGGCCACTGACTGTAACCTTAACAAGTGATCATCCACTGTTTCAATAACTCTATATGGCCCCTTGTATCTGTCAGAGAATTTCATGGATTTTGTACATATGTATCATAATGATACACAAGGTCACCTTCTTTAAAACTGGCTGGGCGCGCCGACTTATCCATCCGCGTTCTTAAATCGTTCTCATAGTCATTAGTATATCTCGAGGCCATGTCTCTGAACATATCAATGCAATGCCTTGTTCTGTGAAACCACTCCTGTTCATTCCTAGTAGGTGGGACTGGCCTCTTCTCCGGGAATCCCATAGCTATTGGATCCCTACCAAACAGCAATGTGTATGGCGAGAATCTCGTCCTGCCACTAATAGTAGATCTTATTGTCCTTAGCACCACCGGCAGCAACTCAGACCATGAGGCATGGTCATCCATTATGTAACATGCTATTACGTTTGCTATAGTTTTATGCATCTTTTCGATCCTAGCATTGCCCGTCGGCAAACGTCCGCTGGTCATGCTGTGCCTACATGCCAAACAGGCAGTTATCTCCCTAAATAATTTTGATATAAATGATGGCCCTCTGTCTGTGTGTATCCTACTAACTTTATCATATCTACACACTATATATTTTAGAAAATAATTTGCCGCCGTTTCTGCTGTTGAATCTGGCATACAGAATGCCTCCGGCCACCCTTTTTACATACAAATACAAATCCCCGTCCGTAGACGGTATGAGTGGGCCTATAAAATCACACTGCACCCATTCCCATGGGTAATTGGGCGTCTCCCATGACTTAGATAGTGCTTTAAAATGTGGTGCTCTTTTCCTCATGGCACATCTGTCACATGCCTTTAGGTATTTAGAAACATCTTGTAGCATGCTCTTCCAATAAAACCTAGACAGCATTTTTTCTGATAAAGCCTGCACTCCTATATGTCCACCACACAATATATCATTGTGCATCAAATACAGCACCTTTTCAATCATCGCTGCTGGAACCACCATTCTTGGTTGTATCTCTGCAACTCTGCGCCCTTTCTTTCCAGAATTTATCCTATATTTACAAAGTACATCATTATCTGTCTTTCCCATGGAATCAGCCCTGGCCATCACTGTCTTTGCCATTTTCCAATCATCTGGCAGTTCATTTGTTTTCAAAAATTTAATTAAAGGCTGCCACTCTGGGTCCCTCTTCTGTGCATCAGCCAGTTCTCTTACGTCAATTTCATCCTTCATGCTGGCCTCTGCTACCCATGTTTGACCTACATCGGGCGCTGCCTTTTCTATATCCTCTTCATTTTTCTTCTTTTTCTGTTCTCCCTCTATAGTAACATCTGTCATTTTTAGGGTTTGAAAGTTTTTTATTGCCAAGTCACAAATTATACATGAGTGATAAAATCTGACAATAAAGGTAATATCCTTAGGTTCACAAGGTTCTCAGTTTTCAACACATAGTTAATGAGATTAATAATTTATGTAAGATGGTGAAGAATGAGAAAACAGTAAATATAAGGGTAACAGAAAAAGCACTATATACAAAAGGAAAGTAAAATGTACAAGAAGAAATTGTGGCTGGAATTCCTCCTTGATTTAAATAGTGCTCCCGGTTGGTATATTATATCATATCATAATCAAAACCAGTTAGTGCCAGTGCCCAACGTCTTAGTCTCGCCGATGGAGCATCTATGGCATTCTGCAGCAATGGTATGAGAGGTTTATGGTCGGTGACACTTGTCACTTTTCCCCCTTGTAACATATCCTCATGCTCCTTTAGAGTCTTAACCACTGCCAATGCCTCTTTCTCCGTGATTGTATAATTCAGTTCAGCTGCCCCCAAAGTGTACCCATAATATGTTATTGGCCTGTATATATTGTCCACAATGTGGCATATGGCTGCTCCAATTGCCACCCTAGATGCTTCCGTCAGCGCATAAAAGTGACCTCCTATTTGTGGGTGTAATAGCAATGGAGGATTCACTAGTTTACTTTTAATAATTTTGAATGCGTTCTCGCACTCTTCTGTCCACTTGAATGGGACTGGTTCTGATGTCAATTTATTCAACAGCCTCGCTGTCTTACTGTACTGTGGTATAAACCCTCTATAATAATTACATAATCCCAAAAAAGATTTAACTGTCTTATGGGAATGAGGTCTAGTGACGTTTTGAATCTTCTTTATAAGTTTTGGCTGTGCCTTTAAGCCATCTTTGTTCACTAGATATCCTAAAAATTTTATCTCTGCACGACACCATTCACACTTCGATGGTTTGACCTTCAGGTCGGCCTTAACCAGGGCTTGTAGCACCTGTTCCACTCCTTCTTTATGGCTCTGGAAATCTGAGCTATATACCACCACGTCGTCCAGGTACACCAGGCACGTTCTGGGCAACAATCCTCTGAGGGCAATAGCCATTACTTTTGTAAAATTCCATGGCGCTCCCGCCAAGCCAAATGGGACACACCTATACTGATATACTCCCGTGGGCGATTCAAACGCTGTGTAGTGTCTATGCTCTGGGACTATTTCACATTGATAGTATCCACTAAGCAGGTCCATTGCAGTGAACATTGTCAGGTTTTTATATGCCATATGTACAGGAAGAGCTGTCTGGTGGTCTGCATCAGGAATTTATCCTTTCTTGTAAGTCTATTACCAGTAATCAGTACATAGCCTGGGCTTCTTCCCTTCCTTTGTGGCAACTACTAATGGGCTTCTCCATGCCAAATTACTGGGCTCAATAACCCCCAAATCTAATAATTCCTGTATTTGAGCATCAATAATTTCTAACTTTTGTGGCGAGTACCTGTATGCCCTCTGACTCGTCTACATGCAGTTTCAATTGGAACAGAGTGCAATGACCCATCTCAGACGCGCTATATGCAATTGCATCCCTGTTCTTAACAAGCATTTCGATGAACTCCTCTTTCTCAGCTTCACTCAGACACAAATCTGATAGGTCAGTCCCTCTTATCCTGCTTATCTTTTCTTCATCTATTTTTCTTATATTCTTCTTGATCTCCCACTTCATTCTCCGTCAAAATCTTAATAGCTTGAAGTTGTATGTTTTCCATACAACCAGCCTCTGCTTCTTTTATCTCCAATTTTTCTCCCCACAGAGCCTCATTCCTCTGTGGTATTTGAGACTCTTCCACATATGCCAAAATATCCAACAGGCCCACATTTACATTATTCTTTCCCGGATTCATAACTTTGATCCACCAGTTTGTCCCTATTGTGTTAACACACCTACCCACACAGACCATGTTAAGATTAGATGGTGTGCACAATACATCTCTTTGTACCGTTTTACATGTGGGTTCTCTCCATGGCGCCACAGGCATAATCTGTTCCTGACCTGGCTCGATCTCTGCATTTAATTTGCTGGACACTGGTATATCTGTGAACAGGTTCACCCTTCTTGCCTTTACAACCAAATCTGCTCTAAGATCTTCTAAAAGGTTCCTTCCCAATATTACTTTGTAGCACTAATTTGGCACCACCTGTAGAATCGTAGAATATGGGAAGATTCTTAATTTTGCATTCTATTCTGACTATTTCCAATATATCAGAAGTGGACGTATTACCAAAGTCAACTTTCTGGTAGCTATGTGAGACATCCCTTACATTATCCATTGTCAGTTCTTTCCTGAATATCTCACTTACAAAACAGTCGCTGGCCCCAGTGTCCACCAAACATCGGACGTCATGTCTCCCCATATTTATAGACATAAACATTGGATCGCTGCCATATCCCTGTTTTTCTGTCGGTCTGCCCAACATAGGCTGATATCGTATGGGGATCCATCCTCTAGTTTCCCTGTCTATCTGCAGCCTTACTCACTCTTACACCTTGTCCTCCAGGTGTATCATTTGTACTGTCCTGTGTCTCTTTACCCATGCCTTGGATCCTCGAGAACCAAAAGCAAGCTTCAGTGGAGTGTCCACCTGTGCCATGGATGACACAAAACTTCCTGTTATTCTCACCTGCTTCTGCACTGGTGCGTCCTGTGTCAGTGGCTCCTGTCCTCTGGAAGCCACCTGGCCTATTTACTCCTCCTCCAGCATTCCTATTGTAATTATCTCTCCTAAAGAAAAAATCATTTCTGGGGTAGCCTCTGCCAAATGGTTGTCTTATGGGACCCCTGTCTCTACTTTCCCATCTTCCTTGACCTGCCCCTTGGTTTCTATAAAAATAGCCACAATCATTCCCGAATGATGCATCTCTCATTTGCCCATCTTGGCTCCTCCTACTGCATCATACTAGTCCAGTAGATAGAGCATAAACATTGGCACATTTGGCAGCAAGCATGAAAGTTTGCACATAGGACCTTTTTGATGTGCTGAATCCATTTCTAAGAGGAAACATCATTTTTGAATGATGTTTCTTCTCATAAATTGATGTTAAAAATAAAAAATATTAATTAATTATTTAATTCCATAAAAAATACCTAAAGTTTTTTTTTTATGAATTTGAAAGGCTTCAAAACCACACAGAATAGCTACAAACCATTAGTATTCATAACTTCTAAGTCCAAAACAATAATCCTTTAATTGACTATTGTATATTTATGACCTAATTTGCATATTTCAATCAGATAGCTCTACAAGCAAACCTGAGTCAGTCAACACCTCTGTTTGAGACTAAGGCATAGTATTAGCTCTTTGACTACCATTTAGTTCCAATTTAGATATAGTCATACATATAATTAGACTTTTACATATATACTGCTAACCCTAATTAGCATAATTTATGCAAAATAGAATAGAATCAGTATATGTGTCAGGCTTTGAGTCATATAGTAATCATAAATATATATCAATACATCTCTGCTTGGATATACATTCCATGATGACCATTATTTGATTGATTTATGTCATGATGGTATGTCTGATAAGCATAATTTATGCAAAGTCATGGGGAAAATATGGTATTAATATGTAAAGTCAGAGCATGAGAAGTTGCAACAGGAATAGATACCACTGGGTATGAGAAACTAAGGTATGCAAATATTGCTTGTTTTTTCCCTTCATATAAATCAGCAGTATTTACATCGATTGTCTGCACATTAATGACTTAATTTGCATATTGTGATTAAGTAGCCCTATATGTCACTCTAGGAAAGTATCTATAGATGTCAGCTGAAATTCTGAAAGACAACTGTTGGTATGCATATTCAGCATGGACAGTAGTATATCAGACAAAATAAAGCTTCTATTGAAAATAAATCTCTTTATAGCAAATTTTCTCCCCCACATTTTGGATATTACATAGTAATTATGGAGTTTAAATTGTTTTCATAGATGAGTTTATTGATGCAAGAACATATTCTAAGCTCTATTGGCCTAATAAATCTGACTAAACTCTATAAACAATGTGTAGGCTGAAGTCTATTGTCTTTTTGTATCTATTTGAGGTGCTGTATGTATGAACAATGAAGTAATGCGATGACAGCTTGCTGGACAGTGATGTGGGTGGTGGGGGGGATGGGGGAGGTAATAAGTTAGGGTCTGTATGTGTTGAAAATCACAGTTTCTGGTAGTGCTGGGGGGAGGGGATTGAAGATCTATGGGAATTCAGGTGTCATGCCTAACTGCCTGCTTCCCTAAAGGTCTGAAGCTTTAATTCTCAGACTCTAGGCCTGAGAGTCAGGGGACCTCTGCCCTTTCATCCACAACCTCTGGTCAGTTGAGTGAAGCGGTTTCTCCTACTAAGGCTGGACACCTACTCGGAGGTCCACAGAACCACAGAACATATATGTTCTGTGGTTTCTCCCCTCCTATCTGACCTTGCTCAGATAAAGCGGGTGGAGGGATTCTTGCAATTCACTGGTCATATAAGGCTATTCCACCCCTGGTCTCCCAGGGTAAAGTTTTAAGACAGTTTTGAAGAGTTCTAAGGTCCATGTATAGCAGTATATGGTGACACAAGGCTTCTAAATTACTCTATTTGGATACAACAAAATTCATTTACAAAGAACTTTTTTGCTTGTCCCAAACACTACGTTCTCAAGGAATTTTACTGTGTACACATTTCTTAATTATCTATTGGTAATTCCAGACGTCTATGTATCTTGATCCCTGTTATCATAATCTTGCAAACCTGCTATCTTAACAGATGTTAAGATAGCAGGTTTGAGTTGAGTTGAGTGGTCTGCACCCACAGACTATCCACTCCAGCTGACCGCAAGAAGCTATTGAGCAGAGTAGGTTCCTGATAGTTTTCTACCCCATCAATGATAATGATATATGAGCCACAATTGTTTGGGGGGTATCCTGATAAAATAGTCATATTTGTTCAGCTACTATCTTGAAACAGTGACTGAGGTGGGTTAGGATGCTCGGTGCTTGAATAAGGATCACCACTTAATGAATTTTGTCAGACAGGCATTATTCCTGTGTTGTGATATGGGCAGGTTCCCTTACTGGAGACATCTTTGGTGGTTTGAACTTCTCACTACTCAAGTAAGGTGGTGCAGTGGGCATTTTCCCCAGGTAACTTTACTTATACAACTACACTAAGGTTGCTGAAAGTCGTGTGGGCAGATGCTGCCTGTGAGTCCTTATTAGGGTGAAAGTAAAGGACAGCATAATATTATTATTAGATCTTGAATGCTGCAGTTTGCATTTAACCTTTCTAGAAGGTTGGGAAATAGGGAAATGAGGAGGAATGTCAAGCCAACACCTTCCAATGACTTAGTTATGTACCAAACAAGTGGTCAAGGGATGCCCTTATTCCTATCCCCAGTATTTAGGGGAATGGGGGAAGCCCTGATTCCCACCCAAGGCCTCCATGTGTTATACATAGTCCAGGGCTTTATCTAGAGACATGCACAATCAGACACCTCCAACTTGAGCCTGCAAAAACATTGCAGGTGACTATGAAGAATAGCTGTACATCATCCTGGACGTGACCTCATAAGAGGAGATTGTGTGCCCTGTATTTAAGAAGGAAGCATTTCACTGAGCAGCCTCTCAAGAACTGTGGTACCCGTATAGTATGAGCTATCATCATGTTAGCTTTAGCAGAGTAGTTCTAGACCTGCAAGCACCAATGGACGGTAACTCTGTTGTTATGGGTAACCGTACCATGATTTCAGGGAATTCAGTAATAGTGCCAACTGAACCAGTGCTTGATGAATAAATCCTTGAACTATGGCCATGAATGTATCAGGCAGACATATACTGTATGATAGTAAGGTTGCTTAATTATCTGTAAACTAGGTCATAAATATAGATAGCAAAAGTATTGATAATGTGTATAAGGGGGATATACAATAGATGTAGATAGTGTACAATACTGTTTCATGTGATTTTGCATAGATTGTGAATTATGCAAATTAGGTATATCACATCTCAACATACCTTTCAAACATTGGTTATCATGAGGTTCATATTCAGTTACTATACTAAAGAAATGTGAAGATGGATTGATATAATGTGATTACTGTATGGCTGAAAGATTAGTATCTATCATTATTTTTCATAGATTTAGATAGATTAGTAATATTTATCATTATCAATATTTATTCATATTAAACTTCATAAAAAAAAATCAATTAATGGTCATCAAGGAATGTATTTTCAAGTATCCAATTATGGTATAAGCTGAGATGGATTGATGTATAAATTTATAATTACTTTTGGATATATGATAACACACATATATGTATATCCAGTATTTCTATTTTGACACACTGTTGTCGAGCAAACAATACCCTGGTTATCCCCACACATGGCAACCAATCATTGTCCCCAATACATCATGAAAAGCTCTGAGCCGCTCCTGATTGGTCAATCCAGGTCACATTTCAAGCACTATGAATGGGCACTTTTTCAAAAATTTGTGCCATTCCGGCGGTAACTGCTAAACCGACAGCTACTCCGTACATAACACACAGTATTTCTATTTTGCATAAATTATGCTAATTAGGAATATCAGTATGTGTGTTAAGGTCTAATTATATACATGAATATATCAAAATTGGCACTATATGCTAGTGAAAGAGCTCTCACTATGCCTTTGTCTCTAAGAGATGTTTTTGACTGTCTCATGCCGGCTTGTGAAGCTACCTTATTGAAATATGCAAATTAGGCCATTGATATGCAGAGAGTCGATGCAAAAATGACTGATTATATGTATGACTATATCTAAATTGGAACTAAATGGTAGTTAAAGAGCTAATACTATGCCTTAGTCTCGAACAGAGGTGTTGACTGACTCAGGTTTGCTTGTAAAGCTATCTGATTGAAATATGCAAATTAGGTCATTAATATGGGATAGTCAATTAAAGGATTATTGTTTTGGACTTAAAGTTATGAATACTAATGGGTTGTAGCTATTCTGCATGGTTTTTAAGCCTTACTAATTCATTAAAAATCTATTTGGTATTTTTTATGGAATTAAATAATTAATTAATACTTTTTATTTTTAATGTCAATTTATGAGAAGAAACGATATTCGAAAATGATGTTTCCTCTTAGAACTGGATTCAGCACGTCAAAAAGGTACTATGTGCAAACTTTCATGCTTGCTGCCAAATGTGCCAATGTTGGTCAAAATCCAGGTTCTATCTACTCCACTATACTGTCTATAGCCTCTTTCATCCTCTCTTCTTCCATAGAACTGAGGTCTTGCATTCCCATTCCATCCTCCTCTCGGCTGATGGTACTGTCTTTGACCTGCATGCCCATACTCTCCGTCTGGCCTACTTTCCATCCCAGCCGGCTGCTCGTTGTTATTTTGTTGTCCCATGGACATCATAGCCAGCTGAGCACTCTGCACGTGCATTGCATCCGTTAGGTCCCCCAAACTCGCTGTCAAATCTCTCATGTCCATGGACCCATCTTCCCCAGTCTCCTGGTCCAAACATAGGCCCATTGCATTAATGCTGGACTTCTTTCCATCCGTCTTCCTCTCCAGTGTCTCATACCAAGTGGCGGCCTGTATTAAATCTTGAAATGTCTGATTCTGCAATTTTGCCACCTCTTTTCCAATAGCAGGCGTTAGCCCCGAGATGAAGGCTGATGTTATGGCATCATCATTCTCACCCACTACTCTATATTTACTCAGGCTAATCGCAAAATCCAGAGCTGACTGCCCTGGCTCCTGTTTCAGGCCAAACAAGTCTCTAAGCTTCTGCCATCCTGGTCTTCTATCTCTGAATGTCTCCTCCACCGCTGCTCTCAGGTGAACCATGGTGTCCTTTCTATTTTCAGGTATCGTTTTTAACCATTCATGGGCCTTCCCCTTAATACCTAGCTTTACCATACTCAATGCCTGTGCCGGCGTCCAATCAAAAATCACTCCTAACCAGTCCATTTCTTCAAAATAATTTTCATGTGCTTCACCCCTCTCTCCCTTAAATGAGGGGAGGTTAATGGCCGGCGTGGCCTGCATATTTAATTGTTGTGGGAGGTCGTGCTGTAGGTCTTCTTGTGGTGGGGTGTGCCGACCGGGAATATTTACTGCCCCGTCTTCCTCTTCTGATGAATTATTACTATCGTTAATAAGCTGCTCTCCTAATGGCTGGTCTCCATCATCCTCTGACCCCTCATCATCTAATGACTGAATGTTATCCGCGTCTGTGGCTACCCACTTGGCAAAAAACATGTTTATAACATTTGCAAACGTTTTTATTTGGTTTGGGTAAAAACGTTTTAAAAAAACCTTATTTTGATGTTGAAAAAATGTTTTTAAATGTTTTTTCAACCAATTTTCAACCAAATAGAAAAGTTTGCTTTTTCAACCAAATAAAAACTTTTTTATTTACGTTTCTTTTATGTTAAAAAAACGTTTTTTTAACCTGATATAAAAACGTTTTTATAAAAACGTCAAAATAACGTCATTTTGAGTACATGTAAAAATGTTATTTTGATGTTTAAAAAAAACGTTTTGCAAACTTAGGAACCAAAATAAAATGTTTTTTTGACGTAAAAAAAACGTTTTTCTGCCAAGTGGGTATCTATCCTCACTCTGTCTTTCTGCACCGTCTGTTCCGTTGGACTCCCCCGAGTCCTCTAGGTTATGCTCACTGAATGCTCTGACTGTGCGCTTGATATTCCTAAGGTTCCTGTTCACAACCTGTACCTTCCCATGTATCTTTTGTAAATTCCCAATAGTAGAATCTTGCTGTAGGTCACCTTGCAATTGTTCAATATCTTCAAATGTAACATTTTGCCAGCCACCTACTGGATTTTCTTCATCTTCTTGAAATAATCTTTTCTTCACTGAGGCTGCCTCTTGAGGTCTTGGTTTCTCCCCAAATGGAGGTTCACCCTCTCTGCCAGCCCTACCTCCTTTATTTCCCAGAGATAGATAAATTACGTCTTCATCATCCTCTGAATCATCCTGTAGTAAATTGGGCCTTATAACACACCATGTGCATCCTCTATTCACTCCAGTACTGTGGAATGAGGACCCTGGCTGTTCACCAAATCCACCTTCAACTCCATCTCTGCCTCTAATTATATTGGCTGGCTGATCTGTCTGTGGGTCCATATGGCGGCCGCGTGGGCCCCCGACCTGCTCCGCCGCGAGATGTCGAGTCTGTTCTACTCCACCTCCTACAGCTCCTACTAACCCAGACTCCGGGCTCTCTTTGTCTTCTAATATTGTCCTTACTGTTTTACCATGCACATCCGTGTCATCGATCTTCACCTCACCCTTATTTCCTAATTGCACTGCTCTCGTGGTTCTCTTACTGAATGTTTCAGACAATGCCTTTTTAACCCCTTCTACCAGTCTTTGCCTTGCCTCTACACTACCATGGAGTCCTGTTTCTATCTCCCCATGTCCAACCGTTGGTGTGCCCTGCTGCCTATGTAGGTTGCTCCCTTCTTTTCTCTCTTCGTGATGTTGAATGAGCCTGTGGAGCAAGAAATGAAAGTCCCAGTCATGAAAAAGGGTCAGCACCCTAGGATATGCTTCACCACTGTGTACTGTGCATTTACTCTATTAATTTGATGTTGTTTTGGCCTTGTTTTCTAGTCGTTGTATATAGCTGTAACAAAGTGTATTTTGGGGTTTGAGCTAGCTTCTTATAAATGGTAGAGAGTGCCACTACCTCAGCCCAGTACACATATTAAACTGTGCAGCGGTCCTACTCAAATAAAACCAGTGAGAGATACCTCCTGACTGAGGACTTTTATTGATTCCTCTCCTCGGCTACTAACACGTCAAGCACAAAAAGGGTACAAAGGTTTGCCAAATATTCCGACACTTGTCTGATGATTAACATTCCAACATATCCTCTGGATAATATAGTTTGATCTTGACCATCTTTATTTCCTCTTCATATTAAGGTTCACTAACAATAACTCCCACTTCCTAAAATCACATAACATCACACAGTAGGCAAGGCAGAAGGCAAGCTTGGTCCAATTTAACTTCTAATTAAGCAATGCAGTGTACTCACATGGAGAGTCGGAATAGTTGTTATGATAGTCCTACTTTAATGTGGATCCTAAGTCCACACAGGGATGATCCCTGCATGGAGAGGGAGAGGCCCTTCTCAGGCCTGGAGTCTGCCGGTGTTAATCACTGCTCTTAATTCCTATCTCCATTTTGTATGAAGTCCCTAGGTTGAAACCCAATCATTCCCAGACAGTGCTGTTCCAAGTCCCGACTGATTATGTCTGAGAGACTTCTAAATCTACTCAGCGGATGAAAGGTGAGGGTGTTATCACTAAATGTGCATGTCAAGTCTCCTCTACTATAATGCATTGTTCCTTAATATGTATACCCAGTGAACAGCAAACGTTTAGAGAACGTTCTTGAACGTCATTTTAAAGCTAGAAAGTGAACGTTTTGATGTTTTCCAACATAAATGAAATGTTCAGCAAACGTTTACTAATGTCCATAAAGGCTTTAAAACAAACGTTCATATATAATGTTTTATAACATCAAACAAACATTTAACAAATGTTTGTTAACATTAACAGTAATTTAGAATGTGAACATTCATTCCAAACATTTTAGAACATAATAAAACATTCAACAAATGTTTATAGAACGTTTTCTAACATTTTTATACGTTTATGTTAAACATATCTTCCCCACAAGGTGGCAGGCCAATCGATGGGGAGATTTTCCCTGTATGTTCTGTAATCTAAAGTTGCTTTAAATGTATACTGTAATGAACATGAATAGTTCATTATCGGTGGCTCGGTGGTGGCCACCGGACCGGGGCGCCAGTTGCGTGTTCAGGCCACCAGGGGGAGTGCGGGTGGTGATGTCAGTGTCATGTGACGTCACATCCGGGTCTCCAGACTATAAAAGGAGCGGATCCGGTGGGTTAGGGGCAGACGTAACTAGAGACTAATTGGTGGCCGACGCACAGCTGGGTTCCAGTGTCCGGTGGCTGGCAGCAAGGGTGGCTAAAGAGGGCGGGCGTCTTAAGTATAAGCAAGATAAGCACAAGATAAGCAAGATAGGCACAAGATAAGCCCATGTTAGCAATAACACAATTCAGCAATAAATACAGGAGGTCATCCGTGATTAAATCTTTATTCTGTTGTTTCACTGGTTTCTGGTTATTACATTGGTGACAGCGGTGTTGCTTCTTATTGACGAACCCGCGTAACCAGAACAGCTATGAGCAACAGGGAAGGGATGGACCAGTTGGGGGAGGCTCTCGGAGGAGGAAGGAAGGGAAAGCTGGTGGAGATAGTGGATGAGGAAGTCAGTTTTAGAAGGAGGAGAGACGGGGACCCGGCGGCCGGTACCGCCGGATCCACCGGAATCGCTGAGGCAGACGACATCTGGTTGCCGGGCCTAAGTATTGGTGGAGAGAAGGATGGCAAGTCTCCAGAGGAGGAGGAGGCAGTCAGGTACTGGGAGAGCCGGCACGCCCTGCAGTCACCGGGATTCTGAGGGCTGGAGGAGCGACCAGGGACAGTCGGTGGGGGTTCCGGCGGTATGTCCGGTGGGGCCATCGGAAAGGCCAGTGGGACGGCGAGTCACCGGAATCCGAGGCTTATGGGAAAAGGGGAGCTAGCACAGGGAGGAATGGACAGGGGATCAGGTCCTGATTCAGCCCGAGTGGCTTTTAGCATAGCCTACCATGGTGAGCAGGCAAGCAGGTAATGGGCGAGGAAGGCGATGTCTCCGGGAGAGGTAGATGATGAGAATTCCGGGATGGGACGGGAGACAGTCGGGGGAAGCCGTCCTCGGTCGGGGAGGTCAACAAGTGACTCGCAATCAGGAGCCAGCCCCTATGGAGAGGATACCCTCCAGTTGGACGCGTCGACCCCGGTGGGGGGGAGCATTCCTGAGCCGGAGCCATGGGACCGCAGGGGGACGGCCGAGCAAGGAAGCCGGTGGTCATGCCGGGAAAGTATGACGGGTCAGGTGACCTCAAGGAGTTCTTATCCCACTTTGATCTCTGCGTGATGGCGAATGGGTGGACGGCTGTGGAGGCAGGCACTTTCCTAGGGATTAGTTTGGCCGGGGTGGCCTGCAGGCTGCTCGTGAAGGCGCGTCCAGCTTCCCCGGGAGGGTACAAGATGCTTCGGGAGGCCCTGATAGAGAGGTTCCAGCCACACAGCCAGGTGGAGTCTTACAAGGCCCTGCTGCGTACTAGGGTGAGGAAGCCGGGGGAGGAGTTGCAGACGTTGTCTTAGGAGATATTGAGGCTGGTGCGCTTGGCGTATCCCAACACGGACGATCAGATGGTGGATAGGATGGCTAAAGACCGCTTTGTGGAATGCCTGGAGGACACAGAGCTGAGGCAGTGGATATACCAGGGTGAGACACCCACCTTGTTGAAGGCCGTAGAAAGGGGGGTGCAGGCAGAGACGTATTTAAAGGCAGAGTGGGAGAAAGTCTCTAAGGTGCGGTCCTCTTCGCAGTCCATGGCGGAGGAGATGTCGGATCTGCGGGAGGTCATCTCGGAAAGATGAAGCTGGAAGAGAATCCCACGGGTACAACCCAGGCCAGACCGGGAAGGGGCCTAAAGTGTTTCGAATGTTGGTCCACGGAACATTTTAAGAGACACTGCCCAGCGTGACTGAAGCGGGTAGACGCCACGAAGAGGAGAGACACCACAGCGAAGGCCTCGGAAAACTGATCGGGGTCCCTCCCTCCAGTCTGGAAGGGGCCCCTACTCCCGCTAGGCAGAGGGAATGGCTGGGAAGAAAGGAAACAAAAGGAAATGGACTAGAGGTGGAAGGGCAGTTGTGGGGCCGGAACATAAATCTGGTGGTAGACACGGGGGCCACAAGTAACCTGCTGTCCACGGCCTGGTGGAAGCAGGAGGGAACGCCGGGGATAGTGGAGTCTACCTCATCCTCTTATCACACGGCAGATGGTAAGCCTCTGCAGGTCGAGGGGAGGGTGGTCATGGAACTGTGCTGTGGGTCCCGGACACGGACGGCCACTTTTGTGATAGCCGATATTTCGACGCCTGGGTTGCTAGGTGCAGACTTCCTGAGGCAGACGCGGGCCACGGTCGAACTCGCGCAGCAGAAGCTGCTCTGGCCGGAGGAAGAAGCGGAGGAGCCATGTCGGCTGATTAACGAAGAGACTAGGGTCGTGGAAGGTGGCACGGATAGGGTCATTATGGCACGTGTCCCGGAGAACGCTAGGGCGCTGGAGATGATGGTGGAAGGGATTAGGCGGGTGGAGGCCGAACGGGCGCTAGTATATCCCATGGAGGGGAGAGTTCCCCTGCTAGTGTGTAACCCAGGCCCGGACCCAGTGACGCTGTACCAAGGCATGCACTTGGCTACAGGGGAGGCAGTGGGTGGAAGTTTGGAGTCATGCAGGATGGTGACGGAAATTACCGGAGGAAGGGGTGACGGGCCAGGCGATTCTCTGGTGGACTCACTGTTGGGTGGCACGAAGGTGGCGGCCGACCCGGTTTGGAGGGCCCTAATTGAGCGGAATCGTTGGGTGTTTCAGACGGAGGATGGACAGTTGGGCCAGACGGATTTGGTGACACACAGCATCGACATGGGACCGGCAGCCCCAGTGGAGATGGCGCCGCGACGGCTGGCCCCGCACCGACGGGCAGTAGTGGATAAAGAGGTAGAGGACATGTTGCAGAAGGGGGTGATTGAGCCGGCCTCGGGACCATGGGCCAGTCCCGTGGTCCTAGTGAAGAAGAAAGATGGGCGCGTACGGTTCTGCGTCGATTACAGGCGCTTGAATGCAGTGACTCTCAAGGATGCGTACTCGCTCCCGCGCATAGATGACTTGTTGGATTCCATGGCAGGAGCAAGGTGGTTCAGTACCCTTGACCTGGCTTCGGGATACTGGCAAGTGGCCATGGATGAGGACTCGAAACCTAAGACTGCGTTTGTCATGCACAGGGGATTGTTCCAGTTCCGGGTGATGCCATTCGGGCTGTGTAATGCGCCTTGGACATTCGAACGGCTCATGGAGGTGGTCATGCGGGGCTTGCAGTGGTCCACTTGCCTGGTGTATTTAGACGATATCAGCAACCTGGAGGAGCATGCCGCGCGGTTGTAGGCAGTGCTGACTCGCCTGGGGGAGGCGGGGTTAAAAATCAAAGCCACAAAGGGAATAGGAATGAGATCCGGATGGATCCTGATAAGGTGGTAGCCGTCCGTGAGTGGCCGGTACCTACGACTGTGGCTGAAGTACGGTCGTTCCTGGGCCTCTGTGGGTACTACCGCAGTTTTGTTCCAGGATTTGCGGCTGTGGCATGACCCCTTTCAGAACTCACAGAAAAGAACAAGAGGTTCCATTGGGACAGGTCGGGTGCCGAAGCGTTCAAGGTCCTAAAGGAGAAGTTGACAGCTGCACCGGTACTGGCATACCCGCTGCCGGAAGGCCGGCTCCTACTGGACACGGATGCCAGTGACTTTGGGCTGGGAGCCGTCCTGTCCCAGCTTCAAGAGGGCCAGGAGCATCCGCTCGCCTATGCCAGTAAAACCCTGAGCCGTTGTGAGCGTAATTATTGCGTCACGCGGAAGGAATTGCTGGCTGTGGTGTACGCAGTTAAGAAATTCCGCCATTACTTGGTGGGGAGGCCAGTGAGGATTCGCACGGATCACGCTGCTCTGAAGTGGTTGGCCAGCTTCAAAGAGCCAGAAGGACAAGTGGCTAGGTGGATTCAGCTGTTGGACCACATGATTGAGCACCGCCCCAGGTGAAACCATGGGAACGCTGATGGGTTGTCGCGGCGGCCGTGTGGTCAATGCGGCATGGAGGACCAGGAGGGATCGCCCTTATATGATGATCCTACCAGTTGCAGGTTAGTGACACAGAGCGAGGGGGCATGGGCGGGGCGAGAAGAGACGGCAACGGCTGCTGCGATGGAAACGGAGAGGGAAGAACCGGTGGAAGAGGGCGCAGGCGAGATGGCAGGTGGCACAGAGAGATGACCCCGCGTTGAGTAAGGTCATAGGCTGGGTGGAGGGGGGTACAGTGCCCTCTCCCGCCGAACTGGCTGGGGAGGCGTATGCGGTGAGGTCCCTGGCGGAACAGATTCCCCGACTCCGATTGGAGAACGGCATACTCATCCGATTGTGGTGGGAGCCGGGGGTACGATCCTTCAGCCATGTAATAGTCCCGGATAGCCAGGTGGAGTGAGTCTTAGCAGAGGTGCACAGGGCTCCCCTGAGCTGCCACTTCGGGAGGGCCAAGAGCATGCGTCGGGTCCAGCAGGCTTATTACTGGCCCAACTACCGAAGGGACGATGGCTGGCGTCGTGTCCGCAGTGCCTGAGCCGAAAGTCAGCACCACACCCGGCATGCGCAGGAATGCGACACATTCCGGTATCTCTCCCGATGGAAAGGATGGCTATGGACCTCATGGGGCTGCTGCCACGGACCCCGCGGAAGAACCGCCAGATTCTCATAGTGATGGATTATTTCACCAAGTGGGCAGATGCTGTATGCCTTCCGGATCAGGAGGCGGGGACGGTGGCAAGGGCCTTCGTCACTGAGGTGGTGTGCCGGCTAGGGCCTCATGGAACCATACAAACAGATCAGGGGAGGAATTTTCAGTCCCACCTGTTCCAAGAGGTACATCGGCTGCTGGGCGTGGCGCAAACATGTACGTGCCCATACAACCAGAAATCCGACGGGTTGGTGGAAAGGTGCAACCAGACAGTGGAGGCCATGCTAGCCATGACCGTAGATGAGCACCAGGGCGACTGGGACATCCAGCTTCCGTTCGTCATGGCTGCCTACAGGTCCTCCGTTCAAGCCTCTACTAATCAGACGCCCAACTTCCTGATGTTGGGACGAGAGACGTTGCTGCCAGGGGGTCTCCTGTATCCTGCTGCAGGGGAGACAGCCCGGACACTGGAGGAGTGTGAATATTTTGCGGCGGAGCTCCGCTACCGCATGGAGAAGGGGCACCTCTACGCCCTTAAGCATATGGGGGAGGCCGTCAGACGGCAGGAGCGGAATTACTCCACCAGGGTACGCGGGGAAGAGCTGGCTGTAGGGGACACTGTCTACTACTTTGTGCCCCGCAAGGAAATGGGAAAATGCCCCAAGTTCATGCGCCCCTGGTCCGGGCCCTGGACAATCATCCGATCCTTAGGAGGTCCGGTATGGGAGGTGAAGATGGGGCGTAAGAGGAGAATCGTCCATTATGACTTGCTGAAGAAGACTCCCCAGCCTCGGGTATCTACAGAGGAGGCAGGGCTGGTCCGCGCGGTGCACGCCCGAACTCCGGTGGCGCCACCGAGAGCCACCGAGAAAGGCGAGCCACCGGGAGGCCACCTGGTGTTGAGACCAGGAACCGCCGCTCATCCGGGTGCCGGGTCGGTGACCATGGCAACTGCCGCCATTGGGATAACCACCAACCGCCGGGAGGGATTCATGGACTCTGACTCGGAAAGAGAGGAAAGGAGAGAGTTAAGGGCATTATACGTGGCCGGAAAAAGGAAGAAGAAGAAATTAACAGAAGACGGGAGGGTGTAGGAGATAGCAGCGGGAAAGACTTACATGTTTTCACAAGAAGACACTGTCATATCCGTGTAAGCGGGCGGAAGTCTCTAGTATCGAGAGGTCGTAAAAATAAAGCACTTCCGGTTCAAGCAATGGCGTCGTGTGGTTCGTTTGTTAATTACAGATAACAATCTATCACCATCTGAGCAATATAAGGCTATAGATGTGACAATGGTGACGAGGATTTAACTTCTGACTCGTTAGGGAAGGTGGATGATATAATTCTGACCACTGGGACCCTTTGGAGAGGAAGAAATCGAACATTGAAAACCACGACGGGTGGAAGCCACGAGGACACTGTACACAAGGTGGGGGATAGGTTTCTGACCACTGTGAGTGTATAGTACAGTATATGAAAGACAGATGTTTATTCTGCTGCTGGAGATGTGGATTTGACCAGTAGTAGATCTACAAGTGTGCTTACAGTTTGTGTGTAGTTGTACCTGCTGCACCTGGAAACTGAAACTGCCTGTGCTTTTGTTGACATTGTGTGAAAGTGAAACTTAGACACTGTACTAGTCTGTGGGAATGACCTGCATTCCAGGCTGGAGTCTAATCTGGGTCAGTCAGCTGTTTCAAGTCTTCAGTGCTGTGTGTATTCAAGACCTGTGAGTATGAACTGCCACTCTGCCTATGAACTGTGAACTGTATAGAGACTAGATACCACACACATTGAACTCTAGGGAACTCAACCTATAGACTATACTATATTTAAACCATTGACTCAGCTGTGCCTAGGTATATTGTGGTACTGTTTATTGTGATTTACTACTGTGTATTTTGCAATTACTAATGTGTATTCTATTTCAGTGACACTGATTTATAGGCCTAGGTGTGCGACACAGTGAGATTTAGTTTATGTGATATATAGTATAAATATTGCAGTGTTCCTACAGTGTGTGATTTTTGTGTGGTGGACTACAGTTCTCATCATGGCAGAATTTATGGACATTAGAGGCATGAAACCATTTGATGTGTCAGGGGATGCATGTACAGTGTCTCTAAGGTGGCAGGCTTATATAGAGGAATTTAATGCATACCCAGACAGCAGAGGACTGTTTATTGAAGCAGATGAGGATGACAATAAGGCCCAGAGGAGAGCCCTATTATTGTATACTGCTGGTGCTGAGGTGTGAGAAATCTTCGCTTCACTACCCAACACTGGGGATGCAAAGGGTTGGGCAGAGGCTGTTGCTGCCCTGAAAACACATTTTGTTGTACCGACCAACAAGACCTACGAGAGACATATATTTAGAAAGGCTAAGAGGGAGGACAATGAATCAGTTGCTCAGTTTGCCCTGAGACTGAGGAAACTAGCCTTAGGTTGTGAATTTGGTAATCTCAAAGACGATTATATATGCGATCAAGTAGTGGAGAGGTGTCGGGATGATAAACTAAAGAAAAAGTTGCTTGAGAAAGGGGCAGGCCTTAATTTAACTCAAGCTCTAAATATTGCAGCTACACATGAGGCGGTTGAATCCCAATCAGCGGACATGTGTGGGGCAAAAGAAAAGAGTGTTAATAAGGTCAGTTATGACAAATATCACAAGGGTCCCTATAGAAATGCACAAGAGAAGGGAGGTAATTGTGACAACTGTGGGTATAAGGGTCACTACGCTGGGGATGATAAGTGTCCGGCCAAGCACAAACAGTGTAGAAAGTGCAAGGCTAAGGGCCATTTTGAGGCCGAATGTCCAAAGTCCAGTGGTAAGGAAGGTGACAAATGTAAGCCCCATGGTAAGAAAGGTTCCAAAAAGGGTAAAGTCCACCAGGTGGTGGAAGATGAGCCTGACAATTATAACTTCTGTGTAAATGTAGCAAAACCAAAAGGTGAGATGATCTCTGTTAATGTTGGAGGTGTATCCATTGATTTTGTCATAAATTCTGGAAGTGATTGTAACATTATTGACCGGAAAATGTGGGAACAGTGTAAGAAACAGAAAATTTTGTGTAAGAGTGAAGCCACAAAGAAGAAATTGTTCACGTACACATCGACCGAACCGTTAGAGGTTGCGGGTACTTTTATCGCTAAAGCATGTGTGGGGGACCGCAATGTAGAAGCGGAGTTTGTAGTCGTTGAAAGTGACGGGATATCACTTCTGGGAAGAAAATCTTCCGAGAAATTGGGTCTTCTGAAAATCGGGATAGAGGTAAATAAAGTTGACTGTAGTCTGGGGGATGTAAAGAACCTCAGGAAAAGGGTCAGAGAGGAGAATAAAGATGTTCTTAGTGGCCTTGGTAAATGGAAAGGTGACCCAGTCAGTTTAACTGTAGACCCTACTGTGAAGCCTGTAGCCCAGCCTTTGAGACATATGAGACATATCGGTTTGCGAAAAAAGGTCGAAGCAAAAAATTCAGAGCCTCATTGATCAAGATATCATTGAGCCCGTCGAAGAAGCGACCCGTTGGGTTAGTCCCGTTGTTATAGCCCCAAAGCCTGATGGCGACATTAGGTTATGCGTAGATATGCGGCGCATTAACGAAGCGGTACTTAGAGAATGACAGCCCATTCCTACCATAGACGAAGCCATACAAGATATGACAGAGAGTAGAGTATTCTCTAGGATTGATCTAAAGTGGGGGTACCATCAGATAGTGCTAGACAAAGAATCGAGGGACCTGACTACGTTCATAACCCATACTGGTTTGTACCGATACAAACGTATGCCTTTTGGCATAAACACCGCTAGCGAGATTTACCAACGCATTGTTAGGAATGTCCTGCGAGGAATTCCAGGGGTGGTCAACATTTCTGACGACTCAGTTGTACACACTGTTGACGTAGCGACGCACTACGAGACATTGACAAAGATTTTCGGTAGACTGAGAGAACATGGACTGACCGCTAACCCAGACAAGACTGAACTGTTCGTGAAATGACATTCATGGGACATAGACTGACCCAGACTGGAATGCATCCAACAAAGGAAAAGGTGAAAGCCATTTTGGAGGCAAGCGAGCCTGAGACGGTAACAGAAGTAAGAAGTTTTCTTGGCCTAGTTAATTTCAGTGCTAGATATATACCGGATCTCGCCTCGACCACAGAGCCCCTGCGGAAGCTGACCAGGAGTAACGAGCCCTTTGTTTTTGGTCCTGAACAAGTCAAGTCATTCGAGAAGCTGAAGAAGCTGCTGGCAAGCTCCGAGACCCTTGGTTATTATGACGTAAATGCTAAGACTATTGTGATTGCAGATGCGAGTCCAGTAGGATTAGGTGCCATGCTGGTGCAGGTCCAAGGGAAGGAGAAGAGAGTTATCAGGTATGCCAGTAGAGCGCTAACTGACGTAGAGAGAAGGTACTCTCAGACAGAGAAAGAAGCATTGGCTCTGGTGTGGGCATGCGTGACGTTTCATCCATACATCTATGGATTGGAGTTTGAGCTCCACACTGACCATAAGCCGCTTGAGGTGATCTACTCACCTAAGTCAAAGCCATGTGCACGCGTAGAGCGATGGGTGCTTCGAATGCAGGCTTATAAGTTTAAGGTAATACACATACCAGGGAAGACCAACATAGCTGACCCACTGTCAAGACTGTTAGCTCATAAGACTCAGCGACCAACTGAGAAAGACAATGAGACAGACAGCTATGTGCGATTTGTAGCGGTGAACGCCACACCCAAAGCAATGACTAATCGAGAAGTAGAGCGAGAGTCCGCTGAGGACGAAGAACTGAGCGATGTTAGGAAATGCATTGACTCCGGCAAATGGGACGACTGCCTAAGTAAGATTTATGTGGCTATAAGCTCAGAGCTTTGTGCCATTGGGTATGTAGTACTGAGAGGTACTCGACTTGTGATACCCAAGAAGCTAAGACCAAGAGTGATAGCCTTAGCACATAAAGGACATCTTGGGATAGTAGGTACTAAACAGAATCTACGGACTAAGGTCTGGTGGCCAAGTATGGAGAAAGAGGCAGAAAAGTACTGCCGAGCATGCCACGGGTGTCAAATCACCAGTAAACCAGACCCGCCTGAACCAATCAGGACGACAACGCTTCCAGCTGGTCCATGGCAGGACCTAGGGGTAGATTTCTTGGGACCACTCCCAAGTGGAGAATCTATTCTAGTGGTAGTAGACTACTATAGTCGGTTCATAGAGTATAAAATCATGAAATCAACCACTGTGAAGGAGATCAAAGAAGCTTTGGAATGGATATTTAGAACGCATGGTTTCCCAGAGACATTGTTCTCTGACAACAGACCGTAGTTTATTTCTGAAACGTTTGCAGATTTTATGGAAGAATCTGGTATCAAACACCATAGAGTAACGCCTAAATGGCCACAAGCAAACCCACTTGGCAAAAAACGTGTTTGTAACGTTTGCAAACTTTTTTATTTGGTTTGGGTAAAAACGTTATTTTGACGTTAAAAAAACGTTTTTAAATGTTTTTTCAATCAATTTTCAACCAAATAGAAACGTTTGCTTTTTCAACCAATTTTCAACCAAATAAAAACATTTTTTATTTATGTTTCTTTTACGTTAAAAAAACGTTTTTTTAACCTGATATAAAAACGTTTTTATAAAAACGTCAAAATAATGTTTTTTTGAGTACATGTAAAAACGTTATTTTGACGTTTAAAAAAAACGTTTTGCAAACTTAGGAACCAAAATAAAATGTTTTTTGACGTCAAAAAAACGTTTTTCTGCCAAGTGGGAATGGTGAGGTCGAAAGACAACCACTCATTTGAGAAGCGGATGCATATCGCCCATGCTACGGGGAAAGACTGGAAGAAAGAAGTCTTTAGATACGTAAGCACCTATTGCGCTATCCCACACGCAACAACTGGGAAAAGCCCTGCGGAGCTTTTATTTAGCAGAAAAATAAGAACTAAGATTCCTGAACTGAGACAGGATGTAGTTGACTTAGAAACTCGCGACCGAGACGCTGAAAAAAAGACTTGGGGGATAGTGTTCTACTTAAAAGGGACAGGGTCGAAAACAAATTTCAAACGCCGTTTATTCCCAAACCGTACACAGTAGTGTCAAAGGCTGGTAGCCAGGTAACAGTAGAAAGTCCCGAAGGGGCAAGGTTTACGAGAAACAGCTCTCAGGTTAAGAGATATATACCTAGTGAGGTTATCGAAGGTGAACCATCAGGTGACGTGCCTGAAGTCGAGGCAGAGTCAACCCCGATAAAGACAAGACCAACACATACTAAATTTGTGCCTGAAGTCGAGGTGGAGTCAACCCCGATAAAGACAAGACCAACATGTACTAAATTTGTGCCAAAGAAATTCGACGGTTTTGTTATGTCATAAAGTATAACGAGTACTGTTCTTTGTAACCTCGGAACATTTATCAAAGCATAATTGTCATATCATAAAACTGTAACTTGAGAACTTTAAAAAAAAAAAAAAAAAAGTGATGTCGTATCTGTGTAAGCGGGCGGAAGTCTCTAGTATCGAGAGGTCGTAAAAATAAAGCACTTCCGGTTCAAGCAATGGCGTCGTGTGGTTCGTTTGTTAATTACAGATAACAATCTATCACCATCTGAGCAATATAAGGCTATAGATGTGACAGACACCGGATCCCCGCCACCGACAGGTAGCAGAAGAGGGGAGGAAGCTCGGGTGGCCTCCTTCTTGCACTTCGAGGAGGTGGTGGAAGGGGTGGAGAACGGACCGGAGGCTGCTGGGGACCACCCGGGAAGAGAGGAAAGGGGACCCATAGTAGCCATGAGTTCCCAATTGAAGGCCATCTTTGATGCGAAGAACCGGCCGAGGCGGAGCAGAGGCGGCAAAGAATTTGCACGGGAAGATCGTGATGCTTGTAAGAGAATTCTATATATGCAATAATCTGTCACTACAGTTTCAGGTGAAGGTCGAAATGTCGGTACTATTGTCCGGGGACTCCCGTGGTGAAGGAATGGGGGTTCTGGTAGCTGACGCTCTAGATGATGCTGAAAATTATGAAGTTGGTGAGTGTGCTCATAAATCATGGCCCATTGCTACAATTCAGGATAAAGTGCTGAAAAAACTTGACACTGAGGCTTCACTGGCCGGAGCCTGCGATGTTACAGCGCGGTGCTATATTCATGGGAAACATCTACTTCCCTCACATTGATGCTGCCACTTGTAGGGCGGTAGTCTCAGTCAGGCTAAGCCGGATGTTGCAGGTCTTGAATAAACAATATCCTGAAACCAAATATGTTATTTGTACAATATTCGGCATGGACCTTCAGAAATTCAACCACAAGAGCTTGCCAGATCCCAATCAGCCTGCATTGAATAGGAGCATCAAACTCCTAAAGGGAGATGTGCAATATCTCAACACCATCTACAAAATGCCCACCATCAAGCTGCACACTGTATTCCACAAAAACAGGTGGAATCGGGGCAAGAAAGGGAGAAAGGTTGGCAAAGCCCCGAAATTCTCATGCCAATATGGCCCTAAAAAAATGAGAGATGGCCTACATGCCACAGATGATGTTAAGAAGGAACTAGCAGCACGTATTGCCCAGGTAGTCAAGAAAATCCTGCTGCCTGAGAAGGTTGATAATGTTGCTGGAGCTGATGATGTAATGGAAGATGAAGAAGATGATGAGTATGAATGGGACGAGGTGACCTCTCAGATAAATAAAATATGCCTAGGCTGAGCATTTGTCCATAAGATTATAACACAAGTTCATTGACTGACTGGTTGTCTTGGGAGCAATTCGTGAGGATTGCACCTAATACACCTTTTCTATAATTGACAAAGCCAAGGGATACCTGACTGGTTGTCTTGGGAGCAATTCATGAGGATTGCACCTACTATGACTACTATGACTATTATGACCACTTGATAAGTTCATAGAATATCTGAACTTTCTAAAAATGACCTGTTATTCTACCCTAGGCAACATGTTGCAATTTATGCACATAGCACATCCAAATTTGAGAGTGGAACTTTCGATAAAAGAAATGCATGCTTCACTCATTGTAAGCTTAGTCAAGCTGGTGTTGGTACATTGATGATTATACAAGGCTTGGTCGCTTAGTGTTAAGTAATGCATGGTTACATATATTTACTCGTGCACTACTTCTGTATTATTTTTTGTCTACAGTTTTTTGTCACTTGAATGGCATGATACAATGAAATGCTAATTAAATCGCTGATCGGTTCATAATTGAAAAAATGTGTCACTGTTATTGATGTATTGTAATTTTTGTTCTATTCTATTTGTAGGTAAGAACATTACTACTGGTGACGGTGGAATGATTACAGTGGGTGCATTGTGGTGTCTCAGAGAGCTACGAATACATAGATAAGATCTATGACCAAACTAGTACAAGGTCCGGTAACACTGGGTGAGCTAACTAACCCTTCATTAGTAGTAACTTATTAATTAATTTATCAATATTAATCCCTAACTTTTCATGTGATTCTACATGACTAAGAAAATATTCTATACTAGAATCAAAATAACCAAGGGCTTAAAACCTTTTTGAACCTCTAACTTTAACTTTATTTCCCTCCTCCTTTAGGTGCTTATTTGTAATTTTTTTAACTAATTTACTGATTTGATAAGATGCAATAATATATAGAAATTTAAGTTAAAAACCCAGAGTTTACTTACTCATTGACACAACACAATATTGCATATGCGTGGTTTTTTATCTTTTGTCACGGAGCTGAGATTATCTTATAAGTAACTTGGTATTAGCTCCCTCTCTCTTGTTGTATTCCACCCACAGAACATTAAGTTGGTTATTTCTGTTGGTGGATATCTGAGCCTCTGGCTAGAATTTAGCCAGGGGCTCCTTTATTTTTAATTTATAATTCTTCATTTTTTGTATATAAATTATTGTCTACTTGTATTTGTTTATGTAATGGCAACAACTACACGATTAAATGATTTTCTAAATATGAAGGGCTTGAAAATGGTACATCTAAATACGCGAAGCATGTTTAACAAAAGGCAGGAAATATTTGACCATTTAGATGGTGCTGATATAGTTGGAATGAGTGAAACTTGGTTACATGAAGACTATGATGATGACTTAATAAACTGGGAAGGCATGAATTTGTTCAGGCTGGACCGAAAAAGAAAGAAAGGCGGAGGTTTAGCAGTTTACATTTGAGATGACATTAATCTTGATGTTAAGATACGCAATGACATTAGTTGTAGTAACAAGGATATTGAATGTCTAGTATTAGATCTAGTCTTGAAGACACATACTTTACAATTGGTCACTCTATATAGACCTCCTTCTGGCAAGATAGATAAGTTTTTTCTACATTTGTCTCGTGTTATGGAAATTGCAGATAAAGAAGGGCTTGAACAATGGATTATGGGGGACATAAATATAAATACCTTGCGTGAAAAACTACCTAGTACTGTAAAGCTAATCGATGCTTGCCGATTTAACAGCTATCATAAACTCATTAATCAGTGCACTAGACCCTATAAGATTATTGTATCATGTTTAGATAATATATTGACTAATTACAATGAGTCTATTACATCTGGTGTCTTGAATTTTTTAGTAAGTGATCATCTGCCTGTGTTTGCTGTAAAAACAAGAGAGAAGGTTGACTATATCAAAAAGAAAGTTTGGGTGAGAAAGTACAAAGGTTATGATGAAGAAACTTTCAAAGAGTGGCTAATAATGGCAGACTGGGATGTTTTTTATGAACTGCACGACCCTGATGGTGCTTGGTCATTCATTGAAAACTTGATAATTGAATACTTAGATGAGTACTGTCCTTGGTCTGAAATTGAGATTGTGGACAGAAGAAATAAATGGATGACACATGACATCTTGTCAATGATAAATGAACGTGAGGACAATGTGGAAATGTTTTCGAAAATTAAAGATGATTATTATCTCAATAAAGCCAGGCAGCTACGTTGTGGAATTAATAAGGCTATCAGGTACTCAAAGGCCAACCAGGTCAAGTCTGCACTGGAGGAGGCTAAGTCTGACCCAAAGCGATTCTGGAGAGTTTTAGATGGAGTTTTGAAACCAGAGGTGCAAATTGCCCCTCCAGAATTGATAGGTGATGATGGTTTTATCAAGTCAGAGCACGAATCTGTAAATTATTTAAATGATTATTTCTCAAATATTGGTGCTAAACTAACTTCAGTTTTCACAGATAATGCTTATCCTGAGCATGTATTAATGACTGAACCTGTTGATCCAGCTGAAATTCCTGTGCAAGTTGAAAAAGGCTTTGTTGAGATGCTCATAAAAGAAATAAATGTTAACAAAACTTCCGGAATTATATGTGATATTTTGAAAACAGCACTGTTATTTTTGTTAGATCCTGTTACTAGTTTGTACAAACTGAGCTTCACCAGTGGCATATTTCCTGAAAAATGGAAAAGGGCAAGGGTTAATCCAATACCCAAGCCCGGTAATATAAAGTTAATCACCAATTGGCGGCCTATATCACTATTACCTGTACCCTCCAAAATTGCGGAAAAAATAATGTATTGCCATCTAAATGAAATTCTAAATAAGAAAAATGTTATTTCTGCAAAACAATTTGGTTATCGATCAGGACTGGGGACTGCAGATGCAGTCTTCAGACTCCTGAGTGATATCTATGAAAATAGAGATAGAGGCCATTTGACTGGAGTTTGTTATCTTGACCTACGTAAGGCGTTCGATTGTGTTAATCACGCCTATCTTGTTGAAATTTTAGGACAACTTGGTTTACATGACACAACACTCAATTGGCTAATGAGTTACTTAACTGGGAGAAGCCAGTATACTAAAATTGGTTCCTTTGTTTCTAATGAAGCCCCAGTACGATTTGGTGTCCCGCAAGGGTCTGTATTGGGACCGCTCTTGTTCATACTATATATAAATGATGTCAGTGATGTTCTTGCTGATTGTAAACATTATCTTTATGCAGACGACTTGGTAATATACAGCTCAAACAACAAAATTGAAACTATAACCAATAGGTTACAAACGGCATTAAATCGATTACAATCCTGGTTTGTAACCAAGAGGCTTACTGCTAACACCGATAAATCCAAAGTTGTGTGGTATGGTTCATGCAAAAAGTTACCAAAGTCCAGGGGCCAAAAACTATATTTGTATAACAAAGAACTTGAAACCCTGAATAATACTGCTACTTAGGACTAAAGTTAAACAGTCTATTGAGTTTTGAACCTGCGCTAAAGGATTTAAATAGTAAAATTAACCACCGTCTTTTTAGATTCAGTAAATTCAGAAACATGTTATCTGAAAAAGTTGCTGTAACAGTCTATAAAACCACCATAATGTCTGTTTTTGATTACGCTTGTTTTGCCTACGAGGGGGCTAATGAAGGCCTGTTAAAAAAGTTGGACAGAATGCAGAAGAGAAATTTGTTTCAGAGGTTTGGATCTTAATGAAGAAGAGCTCCATGAACGGGCTAATATTCCACTCCTGATGAGGAGACGACAAGAATTATTGCTTAGCTTCATGTACAAATTATCAAGAAACCCAGATTGGGTCGATGAGGAAATCAGAAGGCCAGGTATGAGGTCCGAATCAAAGATCAAGATAGTCATTCCCAGAGCACGTAACATGGGATTCAACAACTCGCCGCTATATAGAGGAGTTGAGTTATGGAACAATCTCTGAGCTGATGTCCAACACAGTGAAAGTAAACTTAAATTTAAAGCAAGAATTAGGCAGATACAAGACTTGTCCAAGATGATGTTAATGGGTGATGAGCTGAATGAGCTGGATGAGTAATATGAAAAAAGATACAGGTTAGGGAGCTGTTGAAAGACTACACCTTATCCTGATTGAGTAGAGGGAGCTGTTGTTTGCTGACTACACCCTCTACTAGAATTTATTCATATGGAGCTGTTGAAAGACTACACTGCATGAATTTCATCCATGAGCTCACAGTGACTATACTCTCATACTGTATATCTGCTGATCATCTGTTTAAGATATGTTTTGTACCTACTGATCTGTCCATATATATCCTATTGGTATAGTGTAATACATGCTAGTATAAAACTTGTTGATAGTAACAAACTGGTGTACCATGCCTGCTGCCCTTCTTTTTGAAATTTTATTGTAAGATTATAGAGGTTGCTATTTGTGTACATAGTATATACTGTTTGTTATATAGATTTTATTTTTTCTGTTTATATTATTGTTCTTATCCTTCATTGTATAAATTCCCATCTTTATTCATTGAACTATGTGCAAACAACCACTTAATGTAATAACTGAACGAGGATTCACATTATTGTCTAATTTTACCACTTTCTGTATGAATAGTGACTTGACAATAAAACATTTTCAAACCTCAAAAAAAGAAAAAGAGACCGCCAAGAGCGCCACCGGGCCACTGGATGAGGTGGCTACCTGGCGGAAGAACAGGGAACTAAACCGTGACCTAGTTCGAGCCACCAATCGCGAGGCACGAGAGCGTGGTCTGTTATAGTCGGACAGAGAAATGAAGAAATCACCGGTACCTCTTCCCTGCGAGACTTGTGGGGCTGTCTTTTGGCGTGGAGACAGCCTGAAGCGACACGTGAGAGCAAAGCACGCTACGGAGGGACCAGGTTGGGTGTGCTCTGCCGATGGGTGCACATTTCAGGTGAATGTAGATCGGTGGAATGACTTGCAAAGCCACCTGAAGACACAACACCCTGGGCATGCGTGGTTGGGGCTGAAGGGGACGGCAAGACCACCGACCACCGTGGTCTAGTATAAGGCCGCTGCAGTTTCCGGAGAGGACAGCCATTGGCCACCTAGGGGTCAGGAGGGGAGGCGGAGTCCTCGGACGAGGAGCTGGCGGAGCCCCCAGCCACCGAGTGGACGCCCGAAGGAAGGCATCACTCAAGGACAGCGGCTCGTCTTGCTACGGAGCGGCAGCTGCAGGGAGGAGCCCAGAGGGGAGTGGGAAGGCGGCTGATCCCACGATCGCGTCGTCGACCTCCCGGGTACAAAGAGTACTGTGACGGTGGCCCGGTCGGCTCAGGGACGTAGCAGGTCGCCACTTTGTAGCAGGTCGCCGGGCCGAGGCGAGAGGAAAGACGGGCGAAAGAGGAAGGGGGAGGAGACAAGCCCGGTGGAGAGCGAGCCCTTGGATGCTGACCCGCCCCACATAGAGTTAGAGGAGCAAGGGAGCCCTACCAGCCCCCCCGCTAAGATGGCCCAGACAGGCCACTCGGAAGAGCCGGGAGCTGCACCGGAGCACCCGGATGATGCCCACTCCCCTGAGGATCGGGAGGCTGGGCCTCCAGCTGGGTCAGGGGGACGCACCGGCCCTGGATACACAGGCTAGTTTCATACTGGATCAGGTGGTGTCCGCCCCGTCGGCCGGAAGGGGAGGGGGACCCCCTCCTACTGCAGTCTCTCCTGGTGACGGGCGATGGAGAGCTGGCCCCAGTGGGAGTGGGAGAGAGCCTGTTGAAGCAGACGGGGAAGATGGTGGACGAGATGGCTTCCGAGGTCCGGCGGAAGTACCATAAGAAATTGTTGGCCACGGCATTGGCACATACCTCCGACAACAACACTCCCCAGCCAGAGAACAAATTGGAGAGATTCATCGCTTCGCAGGTAGGGGGAGGGAGAGAGGTGGAGGAGGAGCTTGACTGGGAGGAGGAGGGACCCGAAGGGGAGGTCCGGGGAGGTGCGAACCGTTACCATGGGGGGCGAGATCCCCCAGCCGGACGGGAGGCCCGGGGAGGCTGCGGGGGAGAGAGCACCGGGGAGCCCGCCGGGGAGCCAACGGGATGAGGAGGACTCCCGCCCCACTCAGGAGAAGGGCGACGGTAGTCACCAGGCAGGAAAGGAAAGGTCCTCCAGAGGAAGGGGAGGTAGTAAGGAGAGAGAGGGGGATCGTCCAAGGGACAGCTGCGACAGAAAGAGTAGAGAGGACAAGGGGAAGCACGGGTCGAGGGATAGGCATGAGAAGGACGACAAAGAGAGGATAGATAGGCGGGAGAGAAAGAGGAGGGAGGAGAAAGAAAAGAAGGAAGCCCGGGAAAAAGAGAGGAAAGAGAGAGAAGAGCGGGAGAGGAAGGAGTGGGAAGAGAGAAATGCCAGAGAAAGAAGGGAGAGGGAGGACCGAGATCATCGAGAAAGGGAAGAGAGGCAGAGGGAGGAGAGAGAGCATGGAGAGAGAGAAGGGAGGAGGAAGAGAGATGGCGGCAGGGACGTACACGCAGAGCAGAGGCTGGGGAAACCTATGGGGAGTACCGGCGGAGGAGAGATGAGGAGGAAAGGGACATGTATCGGGCGGGAGGCAGGAGAGGAGAGTGAAGTGAGTGGCGAGAGTCTGTGCCGGAGGGAGGTAGGGTGGAGCCTCCACGTGCAGAGGGGTGCGATCCCCTAGGAGGACGGCCACTCTTCGTCAGTGAGGGGCCGGAGCAGATACCATGGAAGCGGGTCGAGAACCCGGACCGCTTACAGAACCCGGATCTGGGGGACAAGTATGTGCCGGTGGGTGGCCAGGCTCACGGCTGGACGGAGCTAATCGGTCCCTCGTTGTGGCAGACACACTATTATGCCACGACAGTGCAGCGGTACGGTACGTAGGCAACCAGAGTCAGGGGATGGCCCCTCCCCTGCCACCACCACCACCACCACCTCCCTTGGCGCATCAGATGGCGGCGGCATTCCAGCACTCGAGGGGCAGTGGCTCCACGACGAGTGGAGCGGCTCCCGTGTATCAGCAGGGGTACCTTGGAGGGGCGACTGCTCATATGGGATCCAGGCCTGCATATGCCATGCAGACCGGCCGACCCCCCAGGAGCGCGCCTACTACCTACCCGAGTGGGACTCCGGAGCCACAGCCCAGCACCTCTTCGGGGGAGAGGGGGCCCACTTGGCAAAAACGTGTTTTTAACGTTTGCAAACGTTTTTATTTGGTTTGGATAAAAAACGTTTAAAAAACGTTATTTTGACGTTTTTTCAACCAATTTTGAACCAAATAAAAACGTTTGCTTTTCAATCAATTTTCAACCAAATAAAAACATTTTTCATTTACGTTTCTTTTACGTTAAAAAAGCGTTTTTATAACCTGATATAAAAACGTTTTTATAAAAACGTCAAAATAACGTTTTTTTGAGTACATGTAAAAACGTTATTTTGACGTTGAAAAAAAACATTTTGCAAACTTAGGAACCAAAATAAGATGTCAACTTAGGAACCAAAATAAGATGTCAAAAAAAACGTTTTTCTGCCAAGTGGGGGCCGACCCCAGGGTTAAGGCCCGACCTAGAGGACCGCATCAGAAGGATGATCCGGGAGGAGACAGGGTCTGGGGGCGCGGGTAGCGGCCGCGCGGCCCCTTAGGCAGCCCCCATAACAGTAAGACCAGCGAGAGGGGAGCCAGGAGGGCTGTTGGTGAGGCCGGACAAGAGGGAGGCGGAGGCAGCGGGGGACGGCACCTGGACAAGACAAGGAGCCGGGATGAGGAGGTCATCAAGGAGGAGGGGATAGGGTTGGGGGAAGTACTGGTGGGGGACTGAGTACCTGCCGGGAACTCCCCTTCCCTACCCTGAATCCGGGCGTGTCCTCGAGGCGTCAGACAAGACAAGTAAGAGAGAGGGTGGCCATCCGGAGGGCCCACAAGTAAGAAGTCTCCAGGCCAGAGGATCACAACAGTCCACTTACAGCGCCCTTCTAGAGCCGGTCCTGCTTGTATATTTTTTTTTTTTTTTGGACTAGCTCATTGCGTTAATGAACTGTCAGGTTCATTTATGTAACGCTATAGAGCCGACCATTTTTATTTATATTTCAAACAGATACCAAACAGTTGAAGTAAATATAGACTCCATATAATCAAACATATGTCATTATGTACAATAACAGTAAGGAAGCAGGCAAGTGTATCAAATCAATCACATAATATTTGTTGAGATATATATCGATATGACACAAGAAACACAAAATACAATCAAATGATCATCAATGATATAATATTATATGATGATGAAAATATGCTGATCACATAAATAATATTTGGAGCGGCGCGGTGACTACACCGTCTCCATCAACCTTTGTTCCTTAGTTATATCCAACCTTTAGCCTTGATCTGAGATTTTTTAACTTTTTAACCTCATTCTTAAATTTAACTTTTGTGGTAGCCCTCTGAACCTCCTCAGATAGTAGGTCCCAGAGGACTACACCCCTGTACCATGGCGATCTTTTGTAATAGCGAGATATACTTCTTGGCAATTTAAAACATATCTTATTTTGCGATCTTGTATTATATGCATGACCATGATTTATCTGATCTTTGGATTTCTTATACATCAAACTTAAAAGTAACATATCAAATCTTTGTTCTAATTTTTCCACTTTACAGATGACATGTAACTCATTAACACTATATTTAACAATATTACATCTAAGGCAAATTCTCAAAGCTCTATTCTGTAAACGTTGTAATGCCTTTAAACCTTCCTCATTACAACTAGTACTTATAAAAGAGCAATATTCAATAATCGGCCGGATGGTACAACAATATATTTTTATGCTTTCTTCTTGTGTGAGATATTTCCTTAATTTAGCAAATCTAAATAATTTATTACAAATGTTTCTTTTAATAAGCTTAATTTGTTTGTCAAAACTTAACTTACTGTCCACTGTAACTCCTAGGTAGGGGAAAAAACTTACAGTTTCTACTCTGGTACCATTTATTACAATATCTGTATCTGGACAATTTTTCAATTTGTGAGCACTACAAAACCACATAAATTTTGTTTTCTTTGGATTAACAGTCAACCTGTTGTGAGATACCCATGTCTTAAAGCGTTCAAGATCCTCATTTAACACTCTCATTACATCTTGGGGTGTTTTCGCTGCATAATATAAAACAATGTCATCTGCATACATTTTAATTTTGCACTCGTTCAACTCTTTAATCACATCATCTATGTATAAAACAAACAACAGGGGGCCTAAAACAGACCCTTGTGGGACACTATATTTGATTTCAGATTCTTGAGAGACATTATTGCCATAACTAGTACTTTGTTTGCGATTTTTTAGATAACTATTAAACCAGAGAAAGTTATTTTTGCTGAAACCTAATTTGCTAATTTTTTTCCAGAAGTCTAACATGAATTACACTGTCAAACGCTTTAGTAAAGTCAATAAATAGGGCCCCTGTTATTAAACCATCATTACGATACTCATATAGGTCATTAACAAAGTCAAAGGTGGCATCACCTGTACCACTACCTTTCTTGTAACCATATTGCTCATCTGAAAAATTATCGTGATCTTTCATGGCACAACTTAAATGATAATACATTATTTTTTCAATAATTTTTGAGGGCATTGGCAATAGTGAAATAGGCCTCCAATTCTTAACTTGAGATAAATCTCCGTCTTTGGGTAATGGCTTGACCAATGCAGAAGCCCATTTGACAGGAAAACCACCACTATCAAAACTTCTCTGAACAAGAAAAGTAAATTGATCTAGCAGGCATATTATTGCACATTGTAGTATATTACCTCTGATCCCCTCTATTCCGGATGATTTCTTTTTATCAATCTCTTTTACTGTATAATAGATATCCCAGGAATTAATCTTTATATTCGATTCAGAGAAAGTTCCACCCTGAATGATTTCCTCTATACTCACATTATTATCCATATCACACTGTACTTTACCAACAGAGGCCACATGTAAATCTTTTCCAATATTGCAAAAGTATTGATTAATATATTCACAAGCAGTTTCGGATGGGACCTTAACACCATCTTCATGGTGCTTCATATCTGGATATATCTCAGACCCATTACCCTTAAACATGTTATTAATATATTTCCAAAAACTCTTAGGATTTCCTCTACATTCATGTAATTCTTGCATAATACCACCAATTTGATTAGCTTTTATTTTTTTCCTAATTTTTCTCCTGCAATCTTTAATAGCTTGCTTCTCTTCATCACTTTTATTCACCTTATACAACCTTAACCACCCTTCCCTCTCAAAAACAAGATCCATTACTTCATCATCTATCCAACTTTTTCTTGTTTTTTTAACTAATCTCTCAACAAAGGGATGATATTTATCCAGATACTGATTAATAGGTGTTAGGAACATGTCCCACAGCACATCACTACTCAAATTTTTATCATAATACAATGTCCAATCACAAGATTGCAGGAAATCTTTGAAATTACTTTCTTTAAAATTCCTATAATCACGGCCCGAATAAGTTGTTTTAGTATACTTGTAATTCTCACGGCCCTTACAGCCAAATACAGGAATGTGATCAGAAATGAATGCTTCTACCGTACCTGCATCAGTAATGTTAACACAATTTGATAATACATTGTCAATACAAGTACCACTAAAGGGACGAGTAACCTCATGTACCAGAATTTTCCATCCTAAATCTTTACATAATGACCTAAAACTCTCACAGCTTGCATCAGTATCATCAAACATATTTAGATTAATATCACCTAATACCCAAGTCTCATGTCTCCCTTGATTATCATTATATTCAAATCCAGCTACCTTCTTTAGAAAAGTAAGAAAATTTGGTACATTGGTATTTGGTATTCTATAAATAGATACTATGAGCTGTTCTTTCTCACCCGGTAGACATAGCATAATAGCAATACTTTCAAAATCAATCGATTGAATAGTCAAATCATTTACAATGCTAATATATCGACATAAACCAGATCTACAACTAAGGCCTACTCCACCACAATTCTTACCAATTCGATCATTTCTATACAAAATACGATCAGGTATATTTATAATTCCCTCTGGTGAAGCAGGCTTAAGCCAGGTTTCACATAAACAAATTATATCACTACGTTTCAATAACTTGTATATCTCTTCATGTTTGTCTTCAAAACTACGACAATTAATTGAAGAAATCACCAGCCCCTTACTGTTGTTAAATTCCTCAATACAAAGTACCATTTCAAATAATAATGGGATAATAATGATGCCATCTCATTAGGTAATATACAAGGTGAGATACATTAACAACAACAGAAAAGAAAGCAATGTCCAATACCAGTATCATGATATATACACATATGAAAAAGCCTCAACAAAAGAACAACAAATAAATGACTAATTACAGAATATACAAATCCTCTTCCACAAATTATCCTTCTAGAAGGGGTGACTGATTATACCAGCTTACCTATGTCAGCTATGTGGCTAATCAGAGAAAAATCCCCCCCGACTTAGAAACTCCTTGGCGACTTAAGATCTTATAACTGGGTATATGGGTCAGGTCGCCAGAAAGCAGTAGATTTTGTGTTTTTGGGGTCATTTTGGACTCTTATGGCTCTGAAGAAAGAAGTTGTGAACCAATCTTGTCTCACATAGACTCATTTGATAGAGGAGACTTAGGGCTTTCAGAAAAATGTTAATTTGTGGTCATGCAGCAAAAACTCGCAGACTTCTAGCCTGCCGAAGTGAAAAAAATGGCCAAATTTGTTCTTTTTTTACTTTTTGTATTTTTTACAAGTGTCCTGTATTGAATAAAGAACATCTGGAGTATCCCAAAGTTATTTTTTATATTGTATATGATTATAGGTGTCATTTCCATGAGGTTTGGACATGTTACTGAATGAGAATTTTTCATCATGTGTCTTTGAAAATGGAAATCTGTAATTTGTAACGTCCGGTACCTAAATCTAAATCAGTTATATTAAATGGAAAAAATAAAGCCGCAACATTTTTGTTATTACCTATATAAAGGGACCTATTATCCCCTACTTTGGTGAAAAAATTGTGTGTCTATCAGCATTTGTCTCCATGTGAGAGCAGCTTATGTGAAATATTTCTGATAAAAGTACCGGACGTTATGTAACGTCCGGTACTTTTATCATCATGTAAGAGGCAGTCTACTGTGCATGCATAACTCAAACTTTGTTCCATTTCGTAATTGAAGTCAATAATAGACATATTGGCCTTGCTATTGCATGGGTTTGCTATGCATAATGGGACATTCTATATTACTGACAGCAACTTTAATCACCTCCATATTTCATCATTTCGGTACCGGATGTTACATGACACAAAACAAGCAATAAAAATGGAACCGGATGTCCTAAGTCGGTATTTTTTGGTTTTCTGAGCTGAGGAAATGTCCCTTCACAAATATGTTAGGGTTATATAAAGTAGTTAGAAAATTAATTTTTAAGGGCCTTCAAGGGCAAAATCTTACACTTTCTGACGACCTGACCCATATATATATATAATCTGTTTAGCTCAACTGTAACGTTAATTCTATAATAAGTCAGGGCCCCGTTGTTGAGGGCACCTTACATCATCTGCATGACGTCATATTTACCTTGTTGTTCATCGTACCTACCTTTTATATTCTTGTTGTTGCAGTAGTTACCGGTGTAGTGGGCTAGCCGCCAGGTGTTGTTAATAAAGTAATACCGGATTTCTTAATGATAATGGGCCCCCATTGTGGGGTTGCCCGCCATTAGCTTAGATATGGGTTTTTTACGGTTAAATAAAATATGTATCCATAGTATGGAATAAGGAGGGAGGGATGTTATGAACATGAATAGTTCATTATTGGCGGCCCGGTGGCGGCCACCGGACCGGGGCGCCAGTTGCGTGTTCAGGCCACCAGGGGGAGCGCGGGTGGTGACGTCAGTGTCATGTGACGTCACATCCAGGTCTCCAGACTATAAAAGGAGCGGATCCGGTGGGTTAGGGGCAGACGTAACTAGAGACTCATTGGTGGCCGACACGCAGCTGGGTTCCAGTGTCCGGTGGCTGGCAACAAGGTTGGCTAAAGAGGGCGGGCGTCTTAAGTATAAGCAAGATAAGCACAAGATAAGCAAGATATCCCCAAGATAAGCCCATGTTAGCAATAAGACAAGTTCAGCAATAAATACAGGAGGTCATCCGTAATTAAATCTTTATTCTATTGTTTCACTGGTTTCTGGTTATTACAATACATTATCATATTTTTGCTTACTTCATATATCCTTGGATCAAAACTTTAATTCCAAGTCATGCTTGAGAGAATATGACTGGTGTTATCATATTCTATTGGATTAAATGAAATAATCCTGATGAAGACACCCATTGCTTGTTACCAAGATATATACATATTCTCTCTGAGGACAATGTCCTGTTGCACCAGTCCTAGAGATTTTTGCTCAGGGATTACAGGTATAATGTGCTTCAGGAGAATTTTATATGAAGATACTTCTATGTGCACAACAAATGATTTTGTTCTGTCATTAATTTGGCAGGCACAATAGTTTGGGCAATAGGTACCTATACAGAATACAAAGTCAAAATACCCCAGAGGTTATGCTAGTAGAAACATTTAAGAATGTTCTCTAATGTTTTTGAATGTTGAAAATTATGTAAGAAAAAGTTTTAAAATGTTAGAAAAAACATTTGTATGAACGTTGAAAAACGTCAGAATGAGTCAACGTTTTAACGTTAGAATAACATTCAACACAAACGTTTCCAAACTTTCAAATTATGTTGAAAAACGTCAGAAAACGTCTTTTTGTTCACTGGGTAGGCTGCTCCCTGCTGTGATCTAATGGTATCTAGCTGTTAACAGTTGGCTTAGATATGAGTGCCTAACTTTCAATGCTGTCTCCATGCTCCCTCTGAACGAACTCCCTGTCTCCTACTATGAATTGCACAAATATTTTATTTGAGGATTATTGTTATCTCAACATGCCTGCGCAGAGACATGTAGTTGTCTCATGACATTACTGGCTCATATTTATTTCCCCTTTATTGCTCAACTTTGTAAAGTAGTTATGTTATAATCTAATATTCTTCTTCCCATTAGTCATCATTAATCCCTCCAGTTCTACTAGTCCTAAACTAATTATCTCTTTCATTTTCAGATGTAATCTCTTCTGTTTATCTCCTTCATCTCTCGGCTGGAGCCATCGAGCCTTCTGTCTAAAATCTCATTATGGACTTAAACATTACAATTTACACCCTAATTCCCGTGGAACATGCCATCAACTCATTTCGTTTGGACTGCTTTGCCAATAAACATTCATCACTTTGTCTTGCCTTAATGCCTTTTTCTTCGCATCTCTATTAAATCACTTTACATATCTTATCACTGTCGACACTGCTGATTACACATTACTATCCATTATGGATTTCTCTTACACCATCGTACACCATGTGTGTGACTCACCCAGGGTCAGTCAGTGTACGTCTGTGCCCCACAGCGCCTGGATTCAGAAGGCGCTGTGATCGCCTCCTGTGACCCTCCCTACGTCCGTGCGTAACAAATTCCTTTCTTGACATTCGAGTTTGGTACTTTAGAGATGTCCAGACAATATTATAATCTTACGAGGCTACTTTCATGATAGTTATCTAGCCCTAGTCAAGAAATGGTTGTTTGAATTTAAGATCTAAGAGAGTAACAGTTGCTTGAAGTCAGTCAAGAATGGCCTTGAGAAACTGTTGGCCACCATCTTGCTTTCGGGTTGTTTTGATTTGAGCACCTGTAGTCTCAAACCTTTGTGTATAAAAACTGATAAATATTGGGATATGACAGAAATTTCTACTACTGGGTATCTAAAATATTTATTCTTGTCAAAACCTATAAATACAACTGAACAGTAGTTACAGTGAGAAATCTTTTGAAAAAATAGAACAAAATGAGGCCCGGGGGGGGGCACTCCCTATGTTTGACATACAAATATGTGCGGCTGGCAAGGGTACTTTTTCAGCCAAATGTCCCTACCAAGCCTCTGGTTTTAGACCAAATGTCCCTAGCAAGGGTCTACTTTTGAGCAAAATGTCCCTAGCAAGGGTCAACTTTCAGCAAAATACCCCGATTCGAGTGGAAAATTCAGAAATTTTCATGAATATTTCCCCAGTCTTCATCAAAATAGCATGAACAAAATTCAAATCTTCTCCCAAACAAGGTCAATTTAAGATATTTTGAGCAAAATCTATAACGGTTATGTTAAAAGTTCCCTAGCAAGGGTAGGGCTTTGAAGAAAAAACCCGCGATTGAGGGCCCTAGGAATGGTAAGGTTAGTCGGGGGTTCAGCCACACACCCGTATAAAAAAAATTGAAGTGCCCCCCGGGGTTTGAGGCTCAAGCCACTTCCAGCCACTTTTGGCGGATTCAAATAGCGTGATATCAGTGCCATATAGCGCGAGCGGCCACTAGGCACTGAGAGCGTGAGCGAGTATCGGTGTACAGTCAGTGACAGTGATGATGATGATGCAACCTGCTTGTTGTTCCCAGAACTGCCACATGGGGTGGGGTGTCTAGATGGGGGGTCCCCATGTCACTTGTCGATTTAAAGAAAAGCCCATGTCACATGTCACTAAATTTGTAATTTCACCTGTCCTTGTTACTTAGCTCCATGTCACATGTTGATTTTAAGAAAGGACCGTGTCCCATGTCATTATCTTTTTTTCTCCCCTGTCCTTGTCACTAGAGCTGTATGTCCCTTGTCGATTTTAAGAAAAGGCCATGTCACACTGTCGATTTTAGGGGTCTAGACCCCCACATGGGGGAGCAGGGCTGTCAAGTTCTGAGAATGGACATGAGTGAGATTTTGAGAAAATGGACAAATATTGCGCAGTGCACCGCATCGCAGTGCAAAGGGACATGAATCGCAAGGGAAGTAACCCAACAGCAGTAGGGGGGTCATGCCCCCCCAGAAATTTTTGAAAATATACATGCCAAATAGTGTGTTCTGAAGCATTTTGAAGCTGTTTTTAAAAAATCAGTGGGGAAATCTCCCAACCAGAAATTTCCCCACTGGAATCCCCCTCCAGAAATTTCCCACCCGAGAATTACCATCCCCCCATCTCACTCAAGTTATTCTATATAATTTACATGTAATTTCCAGGAGGGAAACCTAGAACTGCATGTCATCCAAGTTGATCAGTATAGGCCCTACTACAAGTGTGGCATAATATATGCCACTCTCTGACATTCTGTCCCTCATAAATTAATTTCTAAGGCTCTTTTGATATCTGGTTGGGGCATGTTAATTTCCTGAGAAAATTTGAAAGTCAAAAGTCAAAACATACATTCTGCCATTCTGGTGACTTCTGAGAAGCACTATATAACTTTGCTTCTAGTTGAAATATTTGAAAAATTCTTTCAGTTTTGGAATGCCCAGGATGCCAGAGATGCGGGAGAAAGCCTTGTCTATGCGTGAGAGCGTGAGAAAGTGTAAAAATGCATGACTCCAAGGCATGAGACTTGACAACCCTGGGGGAGCTGCTCGACCTTGACCCAAGAATAGTATAGGTTCCCTAGGATATGTTACTCCATAGAGTCCTATAGTGCAAGCCACCCCCCTCTACCCCCCTTAAAAGTAGGCTACCTTTTGTGTTCAGTACTGAGTCCGATGTAAGATAAGGGGGTTTATGGAGATGTCAGGAATCTTTACCAGAGTGATATCAAATGGAAACAAGGGGCCACATATACAAAAAAATCCTGCTGAATCCAAAATTTGTGGTCTTGATTCTCAAAATTTGGCCAACGGTACCTAAAAATGAGGTTTGATGATGAGAATATTTTAAAAATGTAAAAAAGTTATAGTGAAAATGATTGAAATTTTTTATAGATGCAACATGCTAATCAAAGTCAGTACCTCAATCTACATATCCCAATGTTTGCCTATCCCAACCTGACAAGTACTCTGCCTGTGTATGGCTCTGCCTCTTCCACATACTGCCTATCCCTTAGTCTGCCTATCACTCATACTACCTATCCCTTGAGACCCCTCAAGGGATAGGTTTTCCCTCAAATGGCTTTAAGGATTAAAGTTTACCCCTCACCTTTGTACCTAATTTTCACTGTACATTCTTACCATTAGTACATTATCCTCAATCTGCCTATTATTCACTTTACCTATCCCTCATGGTGACTATCCCCCAACTCTTCATATCCCTCATATTTGACTGGCACATCTGTGATATTACCTAGCACCAATGTATCTTTTGAATATGTTCACCTCAGAAGATACCCTCTGTGCCTATCTCTTAAACTGTTTATTACCTATCCTCCTTGCTACCCATCCTCTTCAATACCTATCCCTCAAGCTCACTTAATAGCTTTCCTACCTATCACAGCTTGATCAGCTGGGATAGCTCACATCCAACCTTCATTATGATCTCTTAGTCAACCTATCCCCTAAAGAACAAATCCAACAGTCTACCTCAAGCATACATCTACTGATCACTCATGCTATATATCCTTGAGGTTACCTATCCTTCAGGTTGCCTATCCTTCATGGTATATAGCCCTCAGTGTACCTAACCAGCTATCTATGTATCTCTCTCCTTGTATTCTATTCTTTCTACCTTTATAGTAGCTCTTATAGTCTATGCCTTGTGAAATATACCTATCGCTCATTGTACCTATCCTCAAGTCTGCATATCATTCATTTTTACCTTACATATCCCTCAGCCCATTGAATTATCATGCTTTTCTAAAATGCCTCACCATGGCTATCATTAGACTAGCTAACTTCCTATCCTACATGTATGTTTTTTTACTCCCTCTTCATGCTATCCCACTTGACAACAAAACATTTTTTAAGGTTAAACACTGAGGGCTATATACCATGAAGGATAGGCAGTCTGAAGGATAGGTAACCTCAAGGATATATAGCATGAGTGATAGGTAGATGTATGCATGAGGTAGACTGTTAAATTTGTTCCTTAGGGGATAGGTTGACTAAGAGATCAAAATGAAGGTTAGTTGTGAGCTATCCCAGTTGAACAAGCTGTGATAGGCAGGAAAGTTATAAAGTGAGCATGAGGGATAGGTATTGAAGAGGATGGGTAGCAAGGAGGATAGGTAGCATGTGTAATAAACAGTTTAAGAGATTGCATAGAGATTACCTTGTGAAGTGAGCATATTCAAAAGATACATTGGTGCTAGGTAATATCACAGATGTGCCAGTCAAACATGAGGGATGTGAAGAGTTGGGGGATAGTCACCATGAGGGATAGGTAAAGTGAATGATAGGCAGATTGAGGATAGGTAGACTAATGGTAGGAATGTACAGAGAAAATTAGGTACAAAGATGAGGGGTAAACTTTAACCCTTTAAGCCATTTGAGGGAAAACCTAATTAAACTCTAGATGTTTTAAGGGATAGGTAGTATGATCAATAGGTAGACTAAGGGATAGGCAGTATGTGGGAGAGGCAGAGCCATACACAGGTAGAGTACTTGTCAGTTTGAGATAGGCAGACATTGGGATATGTAGATTGAGGTATTGACTTTGATTAGCATGTTGCATCTATAAAAAGTTCCAATCATTTTCAATATAACTTTTGTACATTTTTAAAATATTCTCATCATCAAACCTCCTTTTTAGGTACTTTTGGTCAAATTTTGAGAATCAAGATAACAAATTTTGGATTCAGCAGGATATTTTGGTATAGGTGGCCCCTTGTTTCCATTTGATATCACTCTGATAAAGATTCCTGACATCTCTATAAACCCCGGGGGGGACTTCAATTTTTTTTGATACGGGTGTGTGGCTGAACCCCCGACTAACCTTACCCTTGCTAGGGCCCTCAATCACGGGTTTTTTCTTCAAAACCCTACCCTTGCTAGGGAACTTTTGACATAACAGTCTTAGATTTTGCTCAAAATATCTTAAATTGACCTTGTTTGGGGGCTGTGTACAAATGACGTCATGCATTTTTGGACCATTTTTGACCCCCCCCTCCCCCCTTGTCATGTTTCGTCATACAACACTTGACCCCCCCTCAGCATGACGTCATGCAGAGAGATACCCCCCCCCAAAGTGCATGAATAGTGAAGGCCTATAGGCTATAAGGGTCAGGTCGCCAGAAAGCAGTAGATTTTGTGTTTTTGGGGTCATTTTGGACTCTTATGGCTCTGAAGAAAGAAGTTGTGAACCAATCTTGTCTCACATAGACTCATTTGATAGAGGACACTTAGGGCTTTCAGAAAAATGTTAATTTGTGGTCATGCAGCAAAAACTCGCAGACTTCTAGCCTGCCGAAGTGAAAAAAATGGCCAAATTTGTTCTTTTTTTACTTTTTGTATTTTTTACAAGTGTCCTGTATTGAATAAAGAACATCTGGAGTATCCCAAAGTTATTTTTTATATTGTTTATGATTATAGGTGTCATTTCCATGAGGTTTGGACATGTTACTGAATGAGAATTTTTCATCATGTGTCTTTGTAAATGGAAATCTGTAATTTGTAACGTCCGGTACCTAAATCTAAATCAGTTATATTAAATGGAAAAAATAAAGCCGCAACATTTTTGTTATTACCTATATAAAGGGACCTATTATCCCCTACTTTGGTGAAAGAATTGTGTGTCTATCAGCATTTGTCTCCATGTGAGAGCAGCTTATGTGAAATATTTCTGATAAAAGTACCGGACGTTACGTAACGTCCGGTACTTTTATCATCATGTAAGAGGCAGTCTACTGTGCATGCATAACTCAAACTTTGTTCCATTTCGTAATTGAAGTCTATATTACTGACAGCAACTTTAATCACCTCCATATTTCATCATTTCGGTACTGGACGTTACATGACACAAAACAAGCAATAAAAATGGAACCGGATGTCCTAAGTCGGTATTTTTTGGTTTTCTGAGCTGAGGGGATGTCCCTTCACAAATATGTTAGGGTTATATAAAGTAGTTAGAAAATTAATTTTTAAGGGCCTTCAAGGGCAAAATCTTACACTTTCTGATGACCTGACCCATAAACAAATTAAAATGGTTCAAAGGGACATATAGTGGGTGTGAATTGCCAATAAAGGATAACATGCATGCAAAGTGAAAAAAGAACTAGCACTGATCAACAAATGAACAGAGAAACATGCCAAACACTGTCAGCTTATATAATGTATGGGTCCCTATACCGCACATGGCTATTGTATTATTGACCAATGGGAGGCATCCCTGGCATAAACTGCGGAGTCGGGGGCTGAAGGTGTTAGTCATAGTGGAGTCGGGGTCTAATGGCGGCCCCCAGCTGATAATGGCTATGTGAGCTATATGCAGGATGTACCATTTCCGTGCCTTGTAGTTGTAGGGGCTAATGGAGCGTTATATATAGTGTTAGCTCCCTATTCGAGAGGGCGGGTCGATTGGTGCGGTTACCACTGGTAGGACCAGAGGTCACTTCGATCTCTGGCCGCTATGTGCCGGTTGCACAAACCCAAGCTAACTTGTCTGGTTTTACTTGATATTGACATATCTCGAATTAAACCGAAGTTATATAAGAACTCGAACCATTACACAGTTATACACGGAGTACTATGGTAGTGATCATACACAAGTATTTCCTGTCACAAAAGGGCTTAAAAACTGTCTATAGTCCAATACAGTTAATAGTCTGCCTTCTTTACAGCGAAGAGAAAATCAAGAACAGTTATTATTAAGGATCATATAGTTCAAGAGCTTGAATGTATTGATATATTGAATGTATTGATTTAATCTGTAATTTTAACCATATACAAGTGTACTAGAAATAGGTTTCAGGGAGAACACTCTGAACTTAGTGTGTGGCCTAATAGAAAAAAAAAACTCAGAAAGCATCACAAATTCTCAGGAGACCATCGATTGCAATCATGGTTCCAATTTGTGATCTTACAAAGCAATCAAGTCACCTCAGCATTTTACTCTAGAATCTGCAAATAAGTTGAGTCCTATAGAGTTCCATTCAGACAAAGATGTGGAGAGTAAGCTTGGGGGGAGGTCCCCTTTACATCTCCCTTGACACCTCAAGAAGGAGGGGGAGGGATATCACACCTTTTCAAAAAGAAGCCTGTGGATGACTATGGATGCTGCCCTAAGGCAACAGGAGCAGTTCAGGGGTATTTTAGATGCATCATTTAGATCCTGAGGGCAGCAGTGGCCCTTTTCAAAAAGGGTTAAATTGGTATAGGTAGGATAGAGTAGTAGTGCCCCCTTATAGTGGCCTGGACATCACCTTGATTTTAAACTGACATTGATGGCAGTGATACTCATTGAGTGAGATGTCTGAGGAATGCATGCATGTAGGGCCTATAGGTGATAGATTTATGTCAGATGAATGCATTAAACTTCCCTACCTTTAAAAATCTTTTTACAAAAGTTTTTGTTCTTGCCAAAACCAAAGCATATTGTGATTTCTTGATGACATGATGTCATGCAGCCCATGACCCCCCCTCCCCCCCTTGTCATGCTTGGTCATGGCAAGTGGGACCCCCCCTCCCCCCCTCGTGCATGACGTCATTTGTACACAGCCCCTTGGGAGAAAATTTGAATTTTGTTCATGCTATTTTCATGAAAACTGGGAAAATATCCATGAAAATTTCTGAATTTTCCACTTAAGTTAACCCTTGGTAGGGACATTTTGGTCTGAAACCAGAGGCTTGGTAGGGACATTTTGGTCTGAAACCAGAGGCTTGGTAGGGACATTTGGCTGAAAAAGTACCCTTGCCAGCCGTACATATGTGTATGTCCAACATAGGGAGTGCCCCCCCGGGCTATAAACCCCCTTATCATACATAGGACTCAATACTGAACACAAAAGGGAGCCTACTTTTAAGGGGGGGGGGGGTAGAGGGGGGGGGCTGTTACACTGTGTCCCCCGCTGTGTCCATAGGTAAAGCTCTGAGTTTCACCTCCTATCTATTGAAGCTTCTTGCTTGACCTACCCCACCGACAGGGGTCCAAGTCTAAACTGAGCCAGGAGGGGGCTGTACAGTTTCATTTGTCTTTCTCCTAGTCTTGTAACATGACCATTTACCAAAAGGGGTATGGTCATGGTAATAGCAACTGTCTGTGAGCTCCAGTTGGCTGGCTATAAATATCTCAGAATATTCTCATTGGCTGCAGCTGAAGGTCATGACCTAGGTTATGACCTATTTAGCTGGTACTTGCTGGTCTTGTTCTGACCACAGTTAGTCAGGACCAGCAAAATCCCACGACACCGCTACAACCTCCTCTTGGACTAGACTATCTTTCTCCTTACTGACAGATCCGCCTCGTCTGGAGGACTAAGTAGTTAGTAGGTCCACACAAGTCTTCTACAGTAAACAAAGTGACACAGCTATAAAGAAGGTAATGTCCTCATTCATGATTATATAATATCTGAACAAAGACACATTAGGTTTTTATACCATGGTTATCACATTGTTGAATGATTTTACGGTGCCGAGAGCGGATTTGTTCCGAACGTAACCCAGTCGCTTTGATAGGTTGAGTGGTGAACGCCATCAGCTCAAACGTTTGAGTTGGAAGACCACCATACCCTGCGCACGCCCCCAGTATCATGTACCATACCCTGTGCATGCCCCCAATATCATGTACCATACCCTGCCTCAGCCTCTAAGCTCACATACCCTGTGCACGCTCCCTGTATAATATACCATACCCTGGCCATGCCCCCAGTATCATGTACCATAAGCTCTCTCAGCCCCCAGCCTCACATACCCTGTCTGTGCCCCTAGTAAGTATTATGTACCATACCCTATGCATTGCAATCTACTTTCTTTTATGTTTTAAGCTGCAGAATCCTTAATAATAGTCCGATTTAAAAACCGTAAAAACTGACATGAAGCTGAGAATTTACTGAATTCAAAACTCCTCTTGGTGCCTCAAAAGGGGGGGCGTACGCCGCGTCCGCCCCCCCTTGAATCCGCGCCTGGGAAAGTTCAACAAAGAGCGGATACAGGAGCGGATATGAAGTTCAAATAGTAGAGTAGAGACTCCTTTTATCGACAGGGTCTTATTATCAGCAGTTTTGATCAATCTGAGGTCATAAACCTGTCCTGGGAGTGGGAGAGTGTACCAAAGGTAAAAAGCTAATTGATTGCATCCAGCACACATATAAATAGCTGGGGGCCCTTGATGGGGGGTCCCCATGTCCCATGTCGATTTTAAGAAATTGCCATGTCACCATGTCGATTTTAAAGAAAGGTTCATGTCCCATGTCACTAAGCAAAAAAAGGCCCATGTCGCCATGTCGATTTTAGGGGTCTAGAGCCATATAGCTGTTTCACAAAAATCACATATAAAGCAGACTTTTTCTTCTTTGAGAATTATCTGGGTCAAATCCCTTATTATGCTGTTCCCCGGCATCAATCGGTACGAGAGAGATGCCGGTATGGCCTAAGCCTTCCGTAGAGGCCCGGAAGGGTGGGTGGTGTCAAGTTCAAGTTTCAAATATTTTTATTTCAGAAAGAGTTACAGGTCACCCTTGCGGTGCTCTACCTGCATCGTCAAAGCTGACAACTAGCTACGTGAAACTAGTGGGGGGGGGGGAGCTGTCTGATTGGTCAGCTCATAACCCCCAGTCACCCTCCTTAACCTCCAGTCACCCACAGCACTCGGTACGTTCGACCCCTGGCTTCGTAACTTACGGAGTTCCGCTCCAATTATTGGTCATTATTTATCAACGGGGGGGGGGGGTTGGGTGGTGGGTTTGAGGGGGGGGCGTAAAATTTTCAGACCCCTCTTGGGGGGGGGCTAAAAAAAATCACCCTCTTTTTAGCAAAAAAGCCCATGCGCTACTATAGATCAAAGAGGGGCGCGAAAACTCTCCGCGCCTCCACTGTGGGGGGCGCAAAAAATTTTGACTGCCGTTGAGGGGGGGGCGTAAAAAATTTCTGCGCGTCCGCGCGAAAACCCCCCTGTTGATAAATAATGACCACTCCCTAAGGCCAGACCCAGACACATGTAACACAGGAAGTCATGTGACATCTGTTTGTAGCATAGGAATGGTGCACTGTGGGATACAAACAGAGGTCTGGGGCTCTGTATCTTACACAACAACCTACCCTGACCCATTTATGATGTCACAGACTGGTAGCCAATCCGATAACCCGGCAGGTTACTCAAGTAACTAACGCAAGTCAGTTTGGCCAGGGGTCGAACATACCGAGTGGTCGTGTTGAGTAGGCTTAGGGAGCATTCATCATTTATGACGGGGGTGGGGGTGAGCATTTGGCGAAAGAGAATAGGTCAAAAATAAAAGGCCCCCCCTAAAGAATACCTCCAAAATCTTTGGCCCCCCCCCTCAAGAATAGGTTGAAAATAAATGGCCCCCCCCCTCAAGAATAGGTTGAAAATAAAGCACCCCCCCCCAATGACGATCTTCCATGAATACTCTTTTATCTAACATAAATGCCAAAACCATGCCTATACATTGTGTGATACATATAATTACGAGGAGGGGCGATGATGTAAAAAGTCTTTTAGCTGCCTTGCTTCTGAGCTAGAATCTGCCACTCCGAGTTTTATAGCCAGGTGCCACAGAGTACAGTGTCTGACTTTTTGACTTTCTAAATTGAAATACAGAAGACCACTGTGTGGCCCACTCCACCTTGAATATGTGTGTGAAGTTTTGGGCATGAACATTGTTTATTTTAGGATTTATAGATACATTTCATTTTTCACAGTGAAAAGTGGTTACAGTCCATGTCTGGCATTCACGAAGAACTTTTTCTGGGCCCATTTATATATAGAAAAACATGGAAGAGAGTCTTAGAAAGCATACTACTTATTAGAAAACATCCTTTGGATCATGTTGTTATGTCTTTTAGCCTTATGACTTAAGTCTACAAGCTATAAATACAGATTATTTCTAGCTGTACCATAATCTCCCACGTATAAGGTGCGTCTTATACGCGAATCAGACCGTGGATGGGTCTTATACGTGGGAAGCATGCTGCCTTGAGTTGGGGGTGCGCCTTATACACAGGTTTTTCCCATACCTCAATTGAGATCAAGTTGGGTATGATGCTGAACATATGTTTTTTTTTTATGCCACAAATGAGGTGTGACCAGAAGTAGAACTTATCTCTAACACTGTATCATCAGTTCTTTTGATTTCTCTTCCTACATTCATGCATTCTATCAATGTTGTAGCATGTTAGGGAATGAATTTAAATCATAACATTATCTAAACATAGTTGGAACATCTGTTCTTAAGTCAAACATAAAGCCTTCTACACGGGCTGCGCCTTCTACGCGAGAGATTACGGTATTTTACATGTACATACTTGGGCTATAGATGCTATCTTGGGGTGTATGGCATCAGGAGGGTGACTGCTTTAGAAATATGGGTCAGGGGATGAATGTTGGGGGGGAGGTCAGCGTGTGGGGTGGGTGCAGCATGTGGGGCCTGTCTCCCTGTTGTCAACACTTCCAGGGTCAGGGGTCAAACACTAGACACTGGATGTGTTAGATTGATATCACAGGACTAAAACAGAGATGTCAGCTCTTATATATGTATCATACTGCAATGACATATTTAATGTCTTAAATGAATCATTACACAAATGTCTATGTATTTGAATGTGTGAAATTGGCATGCGCATTTATGCCAATCAGAGTGTGTATACTCTCCTGGGACTGTCATTCAATTCCTCAAATGGATTTCTTGGTTGAAACATTTGAATTTACAACCTTTATTACTACAATATATAATAAGTATGTCAAAAGAATTATTGATGGTCTAAATAGCTTTTGCTTTAGATTTGATTGTAAAGTTTTAGAATAACATAGCAATTCTTGGGTACATTGCTTAGCTGTGCCCCTCAGCTCATGTAGAGCCCCTTCTCGTTATGTGTCATTAAGACTCACCATTTGCTCCTTAGTTTTACAACTTTGCTTCCTTGTTATACCTTTCTTTTAGCTATAATTCATGGGAGTAGTACTTAAACATTTTAATGATTAGCATTGACTATAGTCAACATCGTGGCGGGTCTAGCATCGACTATAGTCGACACCATGTAGGCCTCCTTATATAGGAATTGTGCGGGGACTGTGAATACCGTATTTATTCTAATAACCGCACCGGTGCTGAAAATTAATCATTTAGATGGTCGAAACCTTAATACAAAAATCATTTCCAAAAGGCACACCCCTAAAGTCTAAAAACGAATGTTTTTGCTCTAAAAAACTTTACTTTTACATTAGCATGATTTGACACAAGGGGTGTGTGCTTAAAGCCCAAAAGGCAAGGGGTGCGCTTAATAGTGCAGGTGCATTTAATAGAATGTAGGCCCTTACTCCTAGGAAATCTAAAGGCTGCCCCCATGTCCAGATAACTCATGTGTCTTCTGCCCTTAATGGGTTAATAGACTCCAAGGGATAGGTGATAGAATTGGTCTCAACTCAGATACATCTTATAGACAAGGTATTTTTGTGTAGAATAGTAGACCTACTACTGTAAAAACTCATGCATAAGGTGGAGATTATACACGAGGATAGCTCCTTCAGTCAGGCCCACAAAGAATCCTCCTAAAGTCAGGGTGTGCTAGGATATCATATTGTAGAACAGTACTTAATTTTCCAACTTTCACCCAATCTGTGCCTCACCCACAGGATATTTTGTATGTACTTTTAAATCCCAAAATTTGCCAATTGGGATTTACCTTGACCCGGGGCTTACAGTCGGCCCTTGCTTCCTCGACCCTTTAATTCTTGAGATCCCTCATTACCTCAGACAGATGATCTTCAACTATATGTTTTCTATTATATTTCAGTGATGCCACTTTTCCTGGTTTACCAGGAATTCCTGGTTTTCATTCTAAGATTCCTGCATTAAATTATATTAAATTCCTGGGAAAATGTGTCCAAAAGTCCAGTTTTCCTGGTTTTTATCGGCCAGTGAGTGGCATCTCTGATATTTGGACTTACATCCTCGGATAATTTGCTTCCCCAGACATTTTTCCTTGCATTTTTAAATCTGATGAAGCATGGGTCGACCGATACCCTCATGAGATGTGCCTCATAGATGTGTCTTGTAGCTGCAAGACAAGAAATGCACATTGGTATTGATCAATTGAAAAAGATCTCTGAATATAGTTCCATCCAATTAGATTTCACTGAACTGGATCAATTTGATTACCTTTAATCTTTCCAAAGGAGTCTCTGATACATTAAAAGACATTTTATTGTGACGAAATTTGCGGCATTTTGGATAAATACCCTAAAAATAAATGGCCCCCCTAAGAATAGGTAAAAAACAAACGGCCCCCCTCTAAGAATACCCTGAAAATATTTGGCCCCCCCCCCCTAGGAATACCCTGAAAATAAATGGCCCCCCCTCAATTTGCTCACCCCCACCCCTGCCATAAATAATGAATGCTCCCTTAGGTATAAGAACCCATTTTTTTGTATAGCTAAATCAGTTGACATTAAGATGGGGGTGGGGGTGGGGGGCACAATGTGAATGATGATAAAACTCTATTTTTAGTGGGGGGGGGGGTGAGTGGAAGTATTGGAGTGAATAGTGCACAGCAATCATTTTCAGGCTCAAAATATTTTCACCTCTAAAATTCAGAGATCCAGTTTTAGGTATCAGCAACGGTCTGTTAGGCTACTGTACTGTGAGTGCCAAGTGTCTGTGAGTCATTTTTAGGTGTCAGTGAGGGTCTGTAAGGCTAAAGTGAGGTGGGCCAAGCTGGGGGGCCAAGTGTCTGTGAGTCATTTTTAGGTGTCAGCAAGGGTCTCTGAGGCTAAAGAGAGGTGTAGCAAGGGTCTGTGAGTCATTTTTAGATGTCAGTGAGGGCTTGTCATGTTATAGCGAGGTGTACCAAGTGTCTGCGAGTCAATTTTAGGTGTCAGCGAGGGTCTCTTAGGCGAAAGTGAGGTGGGCCAAGTGTCTGCAAGTCATTTTTAGGTGTCAGTGAGGGTCTGTTAGGCTAAAATGATGTGGGCCAAGTGTCTGCGAGTCATTTCTAGGTGTCAGTGAGGGTCTGTGAGGCTAAAGAGAGGTGTACTACGTGTCTGTGAGTCATTTTTAGATGTCAGTAAGGGTCTGTCATGTTATAGCAAGGTGTACCAAGGGTCTGTTAGGCTAAAGTGAGGTGGGCCAAGTGTCTGCGAGTCATTTTTAGGTGTCAGCAAGTGTCTGTGAGGCTAAAGAGAGGTGTACCAAGGGTCTGTGAGTCATTTTTAGATGTCAGTGAGGGCCTGTCAAGTGTCAAGTGTCTGCCAGTGATTTTTAGGTGTCAGCGAGGGTCTGTTAGGCAAAAGTGAGGTGGGCCAAGTGTCTGCAAGTCATTTTTAGGTGTCAGTGAGGGTCTGTTAGGCTAAAGTGAGGTGGGCCAAGTGTCTGCAAGTCATTTTTAGGTGTCAGCGAGGGTCTGTTATGCAAAAGTGAGGTGGGCCAAGTGTCTGCAAGTCATTTTTAGGTGTCAGTGAGGGTCTGTTAGGCTTAAGTGAGGTGGGCCAAGTGTCGGCGAGTCATTTCTAGGTGTCAGTGAGGGTCTGTGAGGCTAAAGAGAGGTGTACTACGTGTCTGTGAGTCATTTTTAGATGTCAGTAAGGGTCTGTCATGTTATAGCGAGGTGTACCAAGTGTCTGCGAGTCATTTTTAGGTGTCAGCGAGGGTCTGTTAGGCTAAAGTGAGGTGGGCCAAGTGTCTGTGAGTCATTTTTAGGTGTCAGTGGGGGTCTGTTAGGCTAAAGTGAGGTGGGCCAAGTGTCTGCCAGTCATTTTTATGGACCATTTCAGCTCCATTTCTGTTGATAGAGAGTGGACTGACCTATTTTGAAATATTCTCAGATATTAGAAATGACTAATGCAAATGATCTGATCTCTACACATAACTAGCAATTCCCTTGAATAAATACATTAAGTGGAACACAAGACTAGTTTTTCTTCACATACTATATGTTCTACAAATAAGCAGTGGAAGCTTTCACGGGTACCTGTGGTATGCAAACTTAAACAAAACTATTTCTGTCAACTTCATCGCTGGATGATACTGTATATTTGGGTTGAGCTGTATGGTTCAATACTGGTGTATAATCACATGTATATGTATACAGATCTTGCCTCTAGAAAAGATAATCAAACTTTATCATAACTATACCATTGTAATTTTTTAATTGAGACTTACTCCCAAAAATTAATGTCAATTTCAAAGTAAGGCCTCTAATCATGATCCGGTAATTTGCTACCATACTAAAACATATAGGATCAGCCCATCTGGAACATATGAATAATAATTTGGTCTCATTTGGCAAGTTCTGTAGCATATCTGTACTTCTTTTTGGTGATCCACTTTTTGGTGTTCCCCACATCCATCCCAGTCAACAGCGATGGTTTCTGTTGCTGAAATGACGGATGGTTGCGACCAGCTTGATATTCAAATGGTTTGAGTTCACGTAGGCCCTCGATAATTTTTACTTCATCGGAATACGCTGATGCTGTGGAGTGTTTCTTTGAACGGACTATTGTGTCTGATGTGCCGTCATAGTTGACAGCAATGTCCTTCACACAGACAACAGCTTTTGTTCTGATGACGATGTTCTGCTCAGTCTTGTTGGAGACTAGGATCCGCATAATCTCATATGCATATTTAGACAGCCTGGTATTTTCCCTGAAGTACAACATTGTATACTTTAACAGGCGAATGCCTCGGCTGCGATCTGGCAAATACACTAGGTCAAGCAAGCTCTTAAAAAGCAGACCTAACTCAAGTACTTTATGGCCATAGTTCTTAACATGGTCTGCATCAGGAACAACACGGGCACGTCCAGCCGGTATTAGAATAAGCAGTGGGAGACGTGCACCACCGCGGAGTGGAAGGTTGACATAATGCCCCTCAACTGAAAGTGTTAAGTGACATTTTCATCAGGAAAAAAAGATTTAACACATAATATCAAGTTAGTTAAATTGCGATGTCATATTAAAAAAATATGCACTATTAAATATGCCTCTTAAAGGAGCACTGAATCAAGGACATAACTCTGCAGACACACACACATTGCTGCTTCGGAGCTCCTTTAATCCACACTGAAATGTGAATATTGATACATTCAAATGCTGTATCATCATGGTAGAATTAGATAAAACATACCTATGACATCAACCTGTTGGAATTTCAGAAGCAGGGAGTCCATGTCAGGGGCCACATACTAGGCTAACAACCACTCGTTGACACCTAAAAAACACTCACAGAGACTAGGGAGACCCTTTACTTTATTTCTGAACCCTATTTTGACCCTAAAAATGATTCGCAAGTACTCGTGTCACCTATTGGTAGGCTAACAACCACTGGTTGACACCTAAAAAACACTCGCAGAGATTAGGGAGACCCTTTACTTTAATTCTGAACCCCATTTTGACCCTAAAATTACTCGCAAGTACTCGTGTCATCTATTGGTAGGCTAACAACCACTCGTTGACACCTAAAAAACACTCACAGAGACTAGGGAGACCCTTTACTTTATTTCTGAACCCTATTTTGACCCTAAAAAATGATTCGCAAGTACTCGTGTCACCTATTGGTAGGCTAACAACCACTCGTTGACACCTAAAAAACACTCGCAGAGATTAGGGAGACCCTTTACTTTTATTCTAAACACTATTTTGACCCTAAAAATGACTCGCAAGTACTTGTGTCACCACTTGGTAGGCTAAGAACCACTCGTTGACACCTAAAAAACACTCGCAGAGACTAGGGAGACCCTTTACTTTAATTCTGAACCCTATTTTGACCCTAAAAATTACTTTTAATTACTAGTATCACCACTTGGTAGGCTAACAACTACTCGTTGACACCTAAAAATCACTCGCAGAGACTAGGGAGACCCTTTACTTTAATTCTGAACACTATTTTGACCCTAAAAATTACTCGCAAGTACTCGTGTCACCTATTGGTAGGCTAACAACCACTCGTTGACACCTAAAAAACACTCACAGAGACTAGGGAGACCCTTTACTTTATTTCTGAACCCTATTTTGACCCTAAAAATGACTCGCAAGTACTCTTGTCACCTATTGGTATGCTAAAAACCACTCGTTGACACCTAAAAATCACTCGCAGAGACTAGGGAGACCCTTTATTTAAATTCTAAACCGTATTTTGACCCTAAAAATGACTCGCAAGTACTTGTGTCACCTATTGGTAGGCTAAAAACCACTCGTTGACACCTAAAAATCACTCGCAGAGACTAGGGAGACCCTTTATTTAAATTCTAAACCGTATTTTGACCCTAAAAATGACTCGCAAGTACTTGTGTCACCACTTGGTAGGCTAACATCCACTCGTTGACACCTAAAAATTACTTTTAATTACTAGTATCACCTCTTGGTAGGCTAACAACTTCTCGTTGACACGTAAAAATCACTCGCAGAGACTAGGGAGACCCTTTACTTTAATTCTGAACCCTATTTTGACCTTAAAAATTACTCACAAGTACTTGTGTCACCTATTGGTAGGCTAACAACCACTCGTTGACACCTAAAAAACACTCACAGAGACTAGGGAGACCCTTTACTTTAATTCTGAACCCTAGTTTGACCCTAACTAGTGGCTTCGCCACTAGATTGTGGGGGCAAAGGCTTTGATAATGGGTATAATCATGCTACTCCCTGGTGTCTTACATTAGAAGTGCATGAGTTAATGGTGCGTAACATAGCAACAGCATGTGACGTAGCAACTGCGTGTAATGTAGCAACAGCGCGTAACGTAGCAACGCCAAACAATTTTTCACTCTCCCAGCATATTCTCTCGGAGATTATTTCAGTGGATTTCTCTGGAAGTACTCATCAGATCTTAACATATGACCTATCAAATTGTAGGTCTCAGATAGTAAAATCCAGATATTTAATCGGGTAACAGTTCCCTCTGTGAATAAAAGTAGGAGAGGTGCCAATCACTTTGGATCGAGATCCAAGATGGCGGCCATAGCTTAATTTCTAACTGAAAATTTTTCAGGCTATATCTTGAAAAATGATCATTCCTTGCTAAGACAGTTTAATTCTAGGCATTTTGGATGTTAGAATGAATAAATCTTAATACCAGATACGGAAAATAAAAAATAAATAAAATTTGAATTAAAAAATCAAGTTAATTTTGAATTTAGTACATGGATTTAGGTAGCCTCTTTTGGTTTATCTGTTCCTGGCAAGCACACAAGCTTATTTCAATGGGGTGGGCACCAGCGACGAAGCAACCCCTTTTTATATATAGGGTAAAAATGACTCGCAAGTACTCGTGTCACCTATTGGTAGGCTAAAAACCACTCGTTGACACCTAAAAATCACTCGCAGAGACTAGGGAGACACTTTACTTAAATTCTAAACACTATTTTGACCCCAAAAATGACTCACAAGTACTCGTGTTACCTATTGGTAGGCTAACAACCACTCGTTGACACCTAAATAACACTCACAGAGACTGGGGAGACCCTTTTCTTTAATTCTGAACCCTATTTTGACCCTAAAAATTACTTTTAATTACTAGTATCACCACTTGGTAGGCTAACAACTGCTCATTGACAACTAAAAATCACTCGCAGAGACTAGGGAGACCCTTTACTTCAATTCTAAACCCTATTTACCCTATATATAAAAATGGGTTAGTAGATCGCTGGTTATAAATGTTCTATTTTTGACTGCTTCAGCCTCTGGTACTCGTGGGGTACCAGATGAAGCAAAATTTTTAGGCTGTGAAGCAGTGAGGAAAATGCCAGCTAACTCGACCTATCCATTCAAAGTCATGTAAGAAATATTTCCATGATAGAATCATCAATTTTCTACTGGTTTTTGCTTTCATTATCAGTCATGAATTATTATTTATTTATTTTGATAAAGAAAAAAACATTATAGCCTCAAAGTTCTTTTAAAATGGCCACCATCTTGGGCCTGCATTCAAGTAGATCGGAGCTCCTCATGATAGACTCCCCAGTTGTAGCTTCTCAACTACACCATATATAGAGAGTACTCACCGATACCTTCATTTTGATATGTCATACATTAAAATCAGACTATTAGTTCCCGAGAAATTACAGATAAAGTAACCTCCAAGAGAATCTGCTGGGAGAGTGCAAAATTGTTTAATGTTGCTATGAGATCGGTTGCTAAGATAAGCTCCGCTAAGATAAGAGCTTCTGGGGTAAGACACCAGGGGGCAGCATACAAGTACACAGGGGCGTGGGAAGCAGTTTCAGAGTGGATGGGACCAGGGGGGTTTTCTCCAATTTTTGACCTCCCTTTGCTTGACCTTTTAGTTTTGACCTTTTGAAGATTTGGCCAAAAGTGGGGGGGGGGACATGTCCCCCCTGTCCCCCCTGCTTTCCACGCCCATGAGTACATGTATTTGATTTCAGCTGTAGAGGGGGGGGGGGTAGGACCATACCATTATCAAAGCCTTTGCCCCCACTATCTAGTGGTGAAGCCACTAGTTTGACCCTAAAAATGACTCGCAAGTACTCGTGTCACCTATTGGTAGGCTAATAACCACTTGTTGACACCTTAAAATGACTCATAGAGACTGGGGAGGCCCTCTAAATTAATTTTGAACCCTATTTTAATATGACTCAAATCGTAGAGACTGATGGCACCATGGATTTTAATTGACCACTATTCACTTCCAAAGGGCCTACTTGTCCCCCCCCCCAAAAAAAAAAAAAAAGTGGTTCATTATCATCATTTTAGCATACCGGTACCTCCCCCCCACACACACACACACACACATTTTAATGATTAAGCTATCAAAAAAATTCTTTTTCTGTCTCTAGCCTGCTCAACATGGCCACTATGCCACTATGGTGACTAAAATCAAACTTCATCAATGCCAGTAGTTTACAATGTTTAACTATTTATCATGTTTCAACATCTGACCACAACACTAAAACTGTACCAATACAGTGAGCCATGTAATGTACAATGTCTTTCACTTACCTTTCCATGATGACCAGGCAGATATTTTTGTCAGGAGAAGAGATTTTATGATCATTTAGCTTGATTTACTGCCTAGATCCCTGAGACATGCAGCTTTCCAGTTTGTAAACAGATGGTGGCCATGTGGTAGCTTTCACTCTCCTATACATTTGTTGCCTTGACCTAAGTTTGGAGAGTGAATGTTGCATATCTAGAGCTGAATGCTCCACCCCCTGTGGAGCGACCGAGATAGACCATACCCGTCTGTTCTGCCCAAGCATACAGACGGGGAACCAGCCAAAATCCCTTACAGCCTAATTGCCTCGATTAACAAGATAATTAATATTTCATGAATGTTTAGAACATATTTTTGTGCAGAAATGTGCTAAACTATGAGTTAGAAAAGGGTATGGACACATATTTATGCCCTCTTTTAACATATTTAGGTCTGTTTTGAATTCTATGTCTTAATTCCATTTATTTGAAAGGGGTGCTAATAATAGGCTCCAAAATAGACCAAAGGACCCTATTATCAGCATCTGTGAATAAATATTCTTCCAAAAATCTTGAAATCATAAAAGGAGAGGCACTAGTGCATCTAGAATGAAGAAAAACTCATTCCATATCCCTCCCAATGAAGAGCCTTTGTAATGAAACACCTAGCACAAAATATATTCTATTTCAAATTTTTCTTTGTCAGAATCCCTTATTTTCCTATCTTATTATTTATAGAAGAATTGATTTTAATCATGTCTATTTTTGAAGTCATGTGTTTTAGTTAATACAGTGTGACTAGTGATTCGGTGACGGTGACTAGTCAATAAAAATCATGTGAGATTGTGAAATTACACATATATTTTGTAATCTGTACACTGGAAAACATAAACAATAGCCTACTATTTTATTAATGAGCCAAATCTAAAAGGAATGTAGGTCAATGTGCCGATAATAGGAGACAGGTGCTGATAATAGGTGCTGATAATAGGTCAGAAAAAATAACAAATGCTGACTGAAAAGTTATGATATCTCAAGGCCACAGAGTAGAAAAATTCCGAAAATTACCACTCTCCATGTTTGGCATCTATTAGATTTCATATATCTAAAACGTAACATCTGCTTGAGGATTTACCCTTAAGGTGCAGATAGATGTGTATAGATGATGAATCTACACATTATATTCTATCACCTACCTTTAATTTGCCATGATTTGACATGTATATGTAACATGATTGATGATAGAAAAATTGAATCGAGCGAAATTTTCGCCGTCTTGTTGACTGCGCAGCGGACGGATTGTTTACTGCAGCGAGACACAAGCTGTTACTTTGGCATATGCTCTAAGGGTATTCTGGCCGTCGCGTGCATTCCTTACCAGCGGTAGCTCTATTGTCGTCTCGCCGAGAAACCAATATGGCGGAGGACGGATTACGTCGACTCGCAACAAATAACATTGATTTTCATGGCTTTTTAAGGTGAATACATTTAATTTAATGGTGGAAACCATGGTATAAACACCATAGTTGACCATTATGGGTTCACTCGATGATTCTGTTGTCTAGATAAGAAGCATTCGGCCTCCGGCCTCATGCTTCTTATCTGACGATAGAATCACCTCGTGAACCCATAATGGTTAACTATGCCCTTACTAATAGCAGAGAACCTAATCCGTCTTCTCACCCGAAATGGTTGAAACTTGAAGTTGACCTGATGAGGCCAGCCATGGAACCAGCTCATGTGGTGGGACATGTGTTTTGCAGTATTCTCTGATGGGCCTCCATGAGTCCCATAGTAAATAGCACATACACATTTAGTGCTGTGTGTATCCTTATTCAGTCTAAGGTCTAAACCAGAATTCGGTGTACCTTTAAAATATAGCTTTTTACTTTAGAAGGTCGAATCCCACATGAAGATTTAGGGCTAAAATATGTCTGCGATTTTGTCCCTTGCGATTTTGGGGTATTCCTGGGCTCCTAGATCGCAAGGATTGTTCAACTTATAAGGTCGAATCCCACATGGCGAAAATTGGCTCAGATATCTCTGCGATTTCGAATCTGTTGCGATTTTGGGGCCCACTCCAATTTCGCAAGGCAGAGGGTGTATAGAACACAAGGACACTGTTGCGTTTTATCATCTACCCTTTGGGTTATTTTGCCTTTGTTTCTTTGTGAATTATATGTTTTAAGGGCTAAAATCGCAAAAGAGCACTTGTGTTCTATACACCCTAATGTAGTTATACCCCTGGCCAATTTAGGGTAGGTCCCTAAACGCAATAGATTCAAAATCACAGAGATATTTCAGCCATTTTTCGCCATGTGGGATTTGACCTATACCGAATCCAACACTGAATCAAGACCAATTAAGCAGTTATCCTTGCGATATAGGGGCTCAGGAAAGCCCCAAGAGTGCAAGGGACAAAATTGCAGAGATATTTGAGCCCTAAATCGCCATGTGGGATTCAACCTCATGTGAAACAGGAAGTATATAAATAACTGAATTGTGACAGTATATGGGTCAGGTCGTCAGAAAGTGTAAGATTTTGCCCTTGAAGGCCCTGAAAAATTAATTTGCTTATTACTCTATGTAACCTTAACAAATTTGTCAAGGTATATCCTCAGCTCAGAAAAAAAATACTGATCTAGGACATCCAGTTCTATTTTTATTGCTTGTTTTGTGTCATGTAACGTCCGGTACTAAAATGATGAAATATGAAGGTAATTGAAGTTGTTCTCAGTAATATAAGAATGTCCCATTATGCATAACAAACAGATGAAACAACAAGACCAATATATCTATTATTGACTTCAATTACAAAATGGGACAACATTTGAGTTATGCATGCACAGTAGACTGCCTCCTACATGATGATAAAAGTACTGGACGTAACGTAACGTCCGGTACTTTTATCAGAATTATTTCACATAAGCTGCTCTCACATGGAGACAAATGCTGACAGACACAATTTTTTCACCAAAGTGGGGGACAATAGGGCCCTCCATATGGGTAATAACAAAGATTTTGAAGCTTCAATTTTTCCATGTTTTATAACTGATTTAGATTTAGGTACCGGACATTATAAATTACAGATTTCCACTTTGAAAGACACATCATGAAAAATTCTCACTCAGTAACATGTCCAAACCTCATGGAAATGATACCTATGATCATATACAATACAAAAAATAACTTTGGGATACTCCAGATGTTATTTATTCAATACAGGATACAAAAATTATATAATAGAAGTCATTTGGTCGTTTTTTTCACTTTGGCAGGCTATAAGTCTTAGAGGTTTTGATGAATGACCACAAATTTACATCTTTCTGATAGCCCTAAGTGTCCTCTATCAAATGAGTCTATGTAAGACAACATTGGTTCACAACTTATATCTCCAGAGCCATAAAAGTCTAAAATGACCCCAAAAAACAAAATCTACTGCTTTCTGGCGACCTGACCCATATACCACAGAGGTTGAAGCATGCCCCTACCTACAATTGTCAGCACTAGAAAGCACCCGAAACTCCCCCCATTGACCATGGACCGACTGTGCCATCCTACCCATCCTGAACCACCAATACCTCTGTAGCGTACGTTGACAGATACATATGGGTCTAAAACAACACTTTATATCAAGGTGAATATCGATGCTCCATTGAGAAAGCACTGAGACCACGTATTGCACCCTGCCGTGAAATAACTTCCGCCAATTCTGCACGATGACATCATAGACCCTACGCGCAAGTGCAACCTCGGGTAAAACGTTCCCCTCTACTGCAAGGAATGTGAGTTTATTTTGAAAGAAAATGAATAGATATCCACTCAAAACACCTTGACATAAATGTAAAGGTGAACTCTGATTAGTCTTTGGCTCCTGTTTCTTTACTCGCAGTTCCTGCCTGCTCCGCACTCGGCTGGAACAGGCAGGAACTGCTCGTGAAGAAACGGTTGGCAAAGACTAATCATCGTTCACCTTTACCATTATATGTATAGTGATGGTAAAGAACCATGGGTATCTGTTAACATACATGTTAAAAGAATGGAAGCTCATCGTCTTACCCGAAGTTCCGAGAGCCTACATTAAATTGTACATTTCAAGTCCACCTCACCTCAGAACAATTTGGCCGTGGACCTACAGATAATTTAGTACTATCTACACCTGGGGGGAGCTCTGTAGCACTAGTGGGCCTTGGTTAGATCAACCAGGAAATCACACCTGGACTAATATCAATATAATTTGACCCTCATAGCCTGATGACTACATGTGTATATTCAAACAAAGTGACATGTTTCGACATCATGCAACATCTCACATTGGCTTCTATATGCAAGGTCCGCGTGACATGTTACCAGTTGCCACTGATAGTGTGCCATTTGCCAGTCTTTGGTTGCTAATTGCTATTTGCCCATTGTTGATTTGTCTGTTGCCGACTGTCATTTCCTAGCTAACAATTGCCATTGCATTCAGTAACCATTTTCCATTTGTCTGTTGCATATTGCAATGACATTGGTACCCTACTTCCAGTTTCGATTTTTCACTTAATAAATTAGATTGGCAATTGCCAACCTTGAATCAATTTCCCACCAGCAGAAGCAATTGACCAACCTGTCTTATAAGCTTTAATGCATGCTCATATGTTAGGAAATGGTTTATTATTGACAAATGTTGACAGCTTTCCCCCATGGTTTGCAAGTTGCCACTTATGAGTTACTATAGGTGCCAATTACGATATTTGCCAATTCACAGTCAAGGTAACAGTTGGCAATTAGCACTTGCTAGTTGGTAATTGCTTAATACATTCAACAGGCAAACATGCATAGACAACAGGCCACTTCTTGACAGGCTACGACTGCTCACTTTCAAATTGTAGCAGGACGATATTTTAGTGATGATACAGACCAACATAGTCATACAGTAGCTGCCCCACTGAACAGGACTCGAGTTGGGAACGTTCACAACTTGGGCAAGGAGAACGTAATTTTCCCTGGAAATTTGGACATGCCAGAACATCTTATACTTGAGAAAAAAAAAAAACATGTCCAGTTCCTCGGAATATCCTGAGTCTTTCCTGGGAATATCCCGAGTCTTTCCCAAGAAATTCCTGTGAAATTTTCTCAAGGATAAGATGTTATGATGTGTCCAAATTTCCAGGAAAAATCACATTCTGTATTCTTGTTGTATTCACATGTCGGGACTCGAGAAATTCCGGAGTAATTCTCGAGATCTTGTTCAGTGGGGCACTATTACTGCCCTACCAAACTTTATCTGATTGTTACACAAGTGCTGACTGTACAGAACAGTTGAAGGGTAGTCACTAACATTATTTTTAGCTTGTCTAATCGTAGTGGCTGTATGCAATCGTATAGTGCCTTAGGAAATGGCCTCCTGTTGGCGATGGTTAAACAACAACTGTCTCGGTATATTAGCCAAAGTGACTGTACTGGGATGAAGCACCAAAGCATCAAATTCATGGTCTACTAGCTGTAGTGCTACATTATATTCGAACATGATATGTTGTCAATATTTCATGAAGGCTTAGGTAAGGGGTGGTATATGAGTATAGCATTCTGGTTTATTTTTATGAAAGGATTTTTTGAGCACCAAACAACGAACTATGCGTATATCAGCTTTCTTATTACATGACACATTATCATGAGTACCTAACTCTTCAACAGTGACTAAATGTTCTCACAACTGAAATCGTCATCAGAAGATGGTTTAGGCTAGGATCAATATAGAAATGAGGTGATGATGTGAAATAATGAAAGAACATGAATAGCAATCAAAGTGAAGATTTACCTTGAAACACATGTAGTTAGTAGAACGTGATGAAAAACTAAAGTGTAAAAATCAACGCATTTCTTTAGCTCATAAGATCTTTCTGTTTTAGATAGCTCTATTATTATCCTTTCAGAAATGGCGCTGCCACCCTGGAATGCTCATATGTTAGGAAATGGTTTATTATTGACAAATGTTGACAGCTTTCCCCCATGGTTTGCAAGTTGCCACTTATGAGTTACTATAGGTGCCAATTACGATATTTGCCAATTCACAGTCAAGGTAACAGTTGGCAATTAGCACTTGCTAGTTGGTAATTGCTTAATACATTCAACAGGCAAACATGCATAGACAACAGGCCACTTCTTGACAGGCTACGACTGCTCACTTTCAAATTGTAGCAGGACGATATTTTAGTGATGATACAGACCAACATAGTCATACAGTAGCTGCCCCACTGAACAGGACTCGAGTTGGGAACGTTCACAACTTGGGCAAGGAGAACGTAATTTTCCCTGGAAATTTGGACATGCCAGAACATCTTATACTTGAGAAAAAAAAAAACATGTCCAGTTCCTGGGAATATCCTGAGTCTTTCCTGGGAATATCCCGAGTCTTTCCCAAGAAATTCCTGAGAAATTTTCTCAAGGATAAGATGTTATGGTGTGTCCAAATTTCCAGGAAAAATCACATTCTGTATTCTTGTTGTATTCACATGTCGGGACTCGAGAAATTCCGGAGTAATTCTCGAGATCTTGTTCAGTGGGGCACTATTACTGCCCTACCAAACTTTATCTGATTGTTACACAAGTGCTGACTGTACAGAACAGTTGAAGGGTAGTCACTAACATTATTTTTAGCTTGTCTAATCGTAGTGGCTGTATGCAATCGTATAGTGCCTTAGGAAATGGCCTCCTGTTGGCGATGGTTAAACAACAACTGTCTCGGTATATTAGCCAAAGTGACTGTACTGGGATGAAGCACCAAAGCATCAAATTCATGGTCTACTAGCTGTAGTGCTACATTATATTCGAACATGATATGTTGTCAATATTTCATGAAGGCTTAGGTAAGGGGTGGTATATGAGTATAGCATTCTGGTTTATTTTTATGAAAGGATTTTTTGAGCACCAAACAACGAACTATGCGTATATCAGCTTTCTTATTACATGACACATTATCATGAGTACCTAACTCTTCAACAGTGACTAAATGTTCTCACAACTGAAATCGTCATCAGAAGATGGTTTAGGCTAGGATCAATATAGAAATGAGGTGATGATGTGAAATAATGAAAGAACATGAATAGCAATCAAAGTGAAGATTTACCTTGAAACACATGTAGTTAGTAGAACGTGATGAAAAACTAAAGTGTAAAATTCAACGCATTTCTTTAGCTCATAAGATCTTTCTGTTTTAGATAGCTCTATTATTATCCTTTCAGAAATGGCGCTGCCACCCTGGAAACCCAAGCATCCCGAGGGAAAGGTATTCATGAGAAACCGACCAGACCTCGTGCAGAAGTTGAACTGCGCACTTCCACAACTCAGGGAGATGGACATGGATGGGTTATGGGCCACCCTTCCAGGGAATAATGTTATGGACGGGACACACTTGGACAAATGCAAGGTATTCAACCATACCATATTTTGTCTATACCTACATGCAAACACCTTTGCAAGCTGATAACTATAAATCATTTTCTTCATGTCATTTGTAAGAGCTAATATTTAACCGATCATCAATCTCATTGTTGAATTGAGATATTCTGTGACTGCAGGCATGTGAGACATCTGCTGAGCAGATAGAGAGGATTGTGAAGTTCTTAAAGCAAGACCAGGTGTGGAAATTCCATGCCTTTCTCAAAACCCTGTATGAGATAAAACAAGGTCATTACATAGATATCGTTCTTGGCGATGGAGCCAGCCAAACATATGCAACACAATTTCCTGAAAATAGTGGTGGGTAATAATTCTATATTTCTAATAACTAGAGTGTTCATGATAATTTGGTTTCTATTGACACATTATACAGGTGTATGGCACCTCATTAATTATGTTATTTTGGTACATTTCCAGGAGAGAAATAATGCACTGCAAAGCTTGGTTTTAGATATCTTAGATGAGGGCGAGATCATTTTTAGAAACAGGGGCGGGTGAGACATCGCGAGGACATGCCAAGCACAGATACACATGTATTTTTTAGTGTGCTTCATTCCGATTCATATATCTTTATACGGAAGTCCATGATGGCTAAGAAATGATTCTAGGATATTTACAAATGTTAGTATTGTGTTGGCATGAAGTCTTTGCACAAAAACGTCATTATGCCTAACTAAATGTAGTATGTATATCCACTTTAGCTGCAGGACAGGTTTATGACCAGGGCACTGTTGGTCCATGTCTAGCAGCTACAGGTAAGTACAAATTGCAACTCTCTCTATCTTATTATCCACAAATAACTTAGATACTTGTGTTCTTTTTTCTAGTATCAAGATGTCTAGATATGGGAGACCAAGCTGTCTAAGAAAGGTTTCCCAAACATTTCTAATTGTTTGTGAAGAGTAGGTATGCAGTCTTTACGCAAAAATGTTATTAGGCCTAACGATATCATGCAATTCACTTCAGCAACAGGACAGACTCATCACCAGAGCGCAGCTGGTTCGTGCCTCGCAGCTTCAGGTAAATAAATCAACCTGCGCGGGGGGGGGGGGGTAACGACCAATTTCTGATGAAAATTATTCTCTGGTGAGAGCAGGGGACATATGGGCTTGGCACACTCTCACCACCTATAATGTTCATGTAAGGTTCAAGTGGATGACACATGATCTATGACATTATACATTCAGCATGGTGAACTGTCGGCAGTGTGCAGTTAGGGGTCAACATTTTTTTCTCTTTTCAATTCTATTTGTTTACTATTTGTTTGATAGATAGGCCTACGTCTACTGACAGATTCTTCATTGATACTGACAAAAATAACTGTCAGTCATACAATTCAACCACTTAACATGTTATCTTGAAAACGTTGTATTAACTATATTTCATTGTTGCTTCATTTACCCATTATATCACATCACCTTCCTCTAGCTGGTGTTGGAGCAACCGGCTCTTCTATGAAGGTATGTAAACGAACCTCTTAGTCTTAATTTGCAATTAATAAATATACACCGGGGTGTACATGTAGCCTATGCATTGAAAAAAAAAAAACAGTCGGATATTTTCAATGATCAGTATATAATAAAAACATTAAAATATTTTTTTCTAATCGATGACACAGTACCATCACATAGGATGACACTGGGCACAAATATTCTATAATATTGGTGATGTTTTACAAGACCTGACAAAGCTAGAGACAAAGAAAAGTTTGAGTTTGGTCAGAAAGTAACTTTTCGAATACCTGGTAATTATGAGAAACCTGTGCCAGGGTTGATTTAACCCTTTTCCCCTGTTTGACTGTACAATCTCCTGTGAGATTATTCAACTTGGCCCAAAAAAAAACTTTTGCAAACGTTTGCGAAGGGTTTGGGTAAAAGACATTTCTTTTACGTTTAAAGAACTTAAAGAGAAATATTTTGAATGCAATAACAACATTGTTATTTATTTGTTTTGCTTTTACGTTTAACCGCTACATTCGTTTTACTTTCTTATCTTAATATTTTTTTTTCTCTCGCAAAGTGGGTTGTTACTCACCATAAAGATGATTTTAACCTTATGGACACACGCTTTCTTCTTTTAGCGCTTCACAGGACTAGAGCGTCTTCACGCTCAGGACTATAAATGGATAGACAAACGCTTCGACAACTTGAAAAGAGAATGTGGCTGGGTTGAGAGACCGGTGGGGGTAGCTATAGTGGACATCATAATCAATAAAGCACATCTAACGCGACCGGTAGGTCCAAATACTAACGTACAATTCTCTCACCTATGTCCTGTCATTCTTGTCATTTTCTTCTAAACAATATCAAGGTGTCTATAATTATTTACTTGCCATCAGTCCTCCCTATAGATAGCAGTTTTACAGGGAGGCAACATACTGGGAGGCACATAAACCACACCAGAGTGCTAAATTGCAGAAGATTTCATAGGAGCTTTATCTCTTTTTTTTTCAACCATTATCCCAATTGATTGGGATTATTTGACGATTATCTGATGATTATTTTCAAATGTCCATGACTTGGCATTTCTAAAATGAAAATTGTGAGATCTTCTCAGAGGGAGCTTGAAACACATTTTCAGGATTTTCCTTTTAGAAAGACCTAGTCATGGAGGTGTGAAGTAATCATCAGATAATCGACAAATAATCCAAATCAATCCAAGAAAATGGTCCAGACATGTTTTATCATTAAATCAATCATTTCACGATTATTGCACATTTTTATGACAATAAGAATATAATCTCAAGTGATCAAAAGGGTACAAAATGTTTTGAAATCAAAATTTCTCATTATAACTTGGAAGAATAAGTACCCTCAAAAATTATCTGCTGTCCTCTTTTGGAAGATTTATTACATTTTAGAAAAGGAAATACCGCTTACTTTTAGGTCTAGACCAAAAAGTAAACCCACCCATCAGCAAGACTGTATAGTCATCATATATGATCGTCAAATGATATTATCTCCAAAATCCTTGTAGAAATGTAGTAATATTTGATTAATATTTGGTCTTAGAGACTCCTTATAATTTTCATTACGACTACAAATACTCATGATTTAAAAAAAAAGAAAAACTTTTTCCCTACGATTATGCATATATAGTGCATCGTGGGATTCAACCTTTTATATCTTTTAAACCTTTTATAGAAGAATGTCGAGATTGTGAACTGTGCCAAAAAACTACCACCAAACATGGAATATCTAGAAGAAGGAGAGGGTGATCCAGACAAGTATGCAGAAAACCCTCATGGGACAATCTGTGCAGGCATCATTGAGAAGCATACTCCAAGGAGGACCAAAATTGTTGCCTACAATGTAAGTTAGCTGTAGATAGTGTCACTATATGACCAAGACCAAGTTAGGCTATACCTGACAAACTCAAACTTTTTAAAGCTCTCTTTCACGGTGGAAATTCTCTCCAATACAACAGGGTCCTTAAAGTTCATAACACATGTAAAACTAGATGGGATCACAAATGGGATAATTTGATGGAATTATGAATGGGATCAAGATTTTGGATTAGCCTTGCTTTCATCAGTCCTGTGAGATCACCTGAGAGCACACCAGATTTCTCAGGGGTTCCCTCTCATTTTGCCTCCATGACTGGTAAACAGGATGTGGTCAGAAAATTTGCTGGGATCAGGAATTGGATCAATAATTTAGTTGGCCTTGCGCTCATCCACCCTCTGCGATCATCTATGAGCTTGCAAATGTCAGCAGCCAGCAAAGAGCAGGTGGTGCAGGTAACTAAATATTTGGGGCATTTGTGAGAAACGGATCCCTGAGCACTTACATGAGATCTTCATATACGTGTAGGGGCTCGTAGATCGTGATATAGTGTGAGCGTCTTCCTCGAGAGGGCATTTTGAGTGGTGCGCCCACCACTGGTAGTAACTAGAGGTCCTCGTGACCCCTGGCCGCTGCGGTGTGGTGGCAGCACTGTTCGCCTCGCTCCAGCTCCTACCTGGGGCCGGGGAAGGCTTTAGTCTGGCTTTGCCTACCAACGGAGTCAGACCACTTCTCATCGAGCTTAACATTTCATTAAGAGACTTATATCGAGATAAATGTAAACGATAGACCGGAATAAATATGTGCCAGTTGCACTAACCCAAGATCCCTTGTCTGGTTTTCACTTCGAACCATTCGAGTTATACAATCGAACCACTACACTGGTGCCGTGACCAGTTCTTGGTGTTAGTGCGCGGCCCTGGAGGCCGAACATGCGCACGATGGATCCCGAGAAAGAAGTTCGAGCACCTCGGGATCCACAAGGAATGACACTGTTCATACCAATGACACAAGCCGAATCCAAATGAAAGGGTACACCTCAATAAGCGGACCAAAAGTAGAGAGGCTATTTCAAAACCTCAGGTCTGAAGAGATGCCCACTCCAGTCACGAATTCTACATATAGAATAAGTACAGACTCCACAGAACAATTGACACCAATTACAATGATGACTGTAGATGCTCAACGAACAGCTTTAGCCCGGGCAGAAACCCAAACTGCCGATCCTCAACGATCCCTAGATGCCCTGAATATTTCAGTATTCGACATAGGTGGTTCGGGAAACGTTAAGGAGTCAGCAGCCGATTACTTGCGCGAGCAAACCAAGTTAAGAGATGATGCTATAAATAAAGTCCGATTACACCAGGGCTTACCGAGAGTCGAAGACTCTGAGCAAAAGGTCTTGAGACTCAGGAATCTGGAAATACAATGTGACCAGTACGAAGCTGATCAACAACAACTGATGAACAACATCGAGGAACTAGAAGAGAGAACTGGAGTAAAGGAACAATTAAATCAAGATCTCGAATGGCAAATGTATGTCATTCAAAAGAAACTTGAACTCGCTAAATCAGAGTGGGAAAACGAGAAACTTAAACAAGAAGTTGACTTAGAAGAACAAGAAGCTACTTCCACCATTCGAAACATCGAATTAAGAAAAGAGGCTGACCAAATAAAAGCCGAAATGGAACAATATAAATATGAGGCAAATAAGCTTTTAGAGATTTAAGATCAATGCATCTTGAAAAATGAGATATAATGGAATCCATGAAAGATAGCAACCAAGATTTATTTTTGAAACAGCAAGAGCTCTGCCTCGAAATTGCCAATCTGACAAAAAGGAAAACTGCCCTCGATATATATGTGTCGGGGATAGAGGACAATAATATAATTGACAAGTCATGTCTCGAGGAACAAGATAAATCTTTCGAAACCGACACAAGTGTATCAGTAACACAATTGGATCTAATTTACCACCAAGAGATGTCCAACAAGGACAAACCCTCTGACACGACTTTTATAAAAGGAACTACACCTTTAGTAACCTTGACGCCAGCTGAAGCTCTGAAGAAGCCAGACTGATACGACTCACTGATACGGGGATTTGCTGGTTAAGAAAATGACAGCCATGACGAACCCAACCACATCCAGTATGGGGAGGATGGACACTTCGAGTTGTCATATGACGACGACTCAGTAAATGAGCCCGAACCAGGGTGCGACAGGAGGCAGTGCATCCGGCACCACCCGAGGGCCAACCCCCCCCCCGCACAAGGGGCTAGTGGTGCTACGGGGGGAACTTCGAGGCGTAGATCCCGAAGCAGCGTGCTAGAGGATATGTTAAATCAATCCGCTAACACCTCGAACACCGCACATAGCAAAGAGACCATCAGAGAATGTAGTGTCAACCAATGTCAGAAGTTGGTACGCACGAACAACGCAGCTAGACGACAAGCCATCCTTCCAAAGATTTACTAGGGCGTAAAAACCTGGAAAGAATGGTTTTCAAACTTTACTGATGACATGCGATGCAATGCATGGACCCCCAAGGAGGCCCTGCCACACCTGATTCGCTGCCTGAAACACGGTCCAGGCCGGATAGCTGTCGAGAAATGGAATGAAGTATACTTCGAGAGAGGGACATTCCAGCAATTAGTCGAGATTGCCAGCATTCTGCTGTACAACCTAGTAAGTGAAGATCCTTTCATGCTCTTCAAGAAGCGAACACAGAAACCCCAGGAATCATTTCGAGCCTATGGATACGAGCTGCAGTTTCTGCTACAGAGGGCCCGCCCAGGCACCAATCCATCGGACGAATACTTTCTGAACGATTTGTTACCACAATTTGTGCAAGGACTTTGAGATGAAGACCAACAGCAAGCGGCCTTAGATGCTTGGAAGGGTAGAAACCCCACCCTTATGGATCTGTTCGAGGGAATCGAGTGCTGGACAGTAAAGAAGACCCTTGTGGCAGGGAAAGTGGAAATGAAGACCTCGAACACCAAAGTTTGCGCGAGTACTAGCACTAGTACGACCCCTATGTCAGGGATACACTAACTGACTCAACCAGAAATAAAAGTAACGAGAGCCCCTGCTCCACCTGAGCCTCTAGACATGAAAAAGATGATGGAAGATTTCATTGCTACCATTGTCAAGAAATGGGACATTATGCTCATGAGTGCACGGCTCAGAAACCTGTGCTGTCCCGAGTTAACTATGTAGAAAAGAAGCCTGAAGAGGAAAACTAAAGAGGGTCACATCTGTGGCAAAGGATGTGATCCGTAGTTCGAAAATCTGCCAAAATGCCACCACTGGTGAGTCCGAGTTGGTTAGAGAGTCAGTACCTTCTGGGGGACTGGTATGTGGGAAGGATACCCCCACCCCAGTCCGAGCCGGGGGCTTCGACGGGGTAGGGACGTGTGAGGGTCGAAACCCAGGGGAGAGATCCTGTGACGAAGAAGAGGGAGGTTGGGTTGAAGAGTTGACGCGAGTGAGTGCGGCACACCTCTCCCCGAACCATCCATGTGTAACCTTTTTAAAGGGTTTTGGATGGGAGATCGGTGATTCTCAGGAACAACTCCGATTTGCACAGAATTCCTCTCCTTTGTGGGGAAAGCCTTGGTACGTTGCTGTATCGGTGAAGGGGCTGACTGGAGAATTTTTGATTGACACTGGTGCCAGCCATTCGTGTGTCTCAAGAAAATTCTTCAATCTGGTGTCCGGCAACCATGAAACACTACCTGTTGGTGTTAATGCTTGCACGGCCGACGGTAGCCAGATGCAGACTTTTGGCAAGACGTTCATACAGATTGGAATGGGGGGCTACGAGTACGTGATGAGTCCCACCATTGCCGACATAAGTGACGATGGAATAATCGGTTTGGATTTTTGCAAGCTTGTATGGCGCTGTGTTGGATCCCCGTTTCGGGATGTTGAAAATTCGGCAACCATACAACTGCGAGATCCCATGTATATTGAGACATGTATCTTCAGTAGCCACCGTAGTACAGACTGAAAATTCCACCTGGAATGGCCTGTGATGTTCTATGTTCTTCGAACAATGCTTTCCGAGGTTCGGACGCCGTGTTCGAACCTAACCCAGAGGTATTGTCTAGCTTGCGGCTAGAATCTGCCGATACTCTAGTGGGAAATGGATCGTGGACAGTAGTTCCAATCATGAATAGAGGACGAACCCCTATTTATTTGAAGAAAATTGGTGAGATGTTCTTAATTGAACATATCTCGGAGGCTCAATTTCAGACTGAACTGCCTGAGGGCGTAGTCCGAGGGTTACCAGACAACCTAAAGAAGCTGGTGGAGGATTCTTCCCTGACAAGTAAGTCAGAAAAAGAAAAGCTTTGAGCTTTGCTTGCCACATCCTATGAAGCCTTTGGGAAACCTGGAGGTTCAGTAGGTCGAACTAGCAAGGTGTTACACACGATTGACACTGGCGATGCGAAGCCATTCAAAATACCCTATAGGAGACTACCGCTGAAAAAGAAAATGAGGCCGAAAGACAAATTCTCGATCAGTTTGAAAAGGGGGTATTGTGCCCAGCACGAGCCCCTGGTCTAGCCCCGTGTGTATGACTACAAAGAAGATCTATCCGATTCTGCATAGACTACCGGAGGTTGAATGGTCTAACTAAAAAGAATTCTTATCCCTTGCCAAGGATAGACGAGACTTTAGACTCTCTAGGGGGAAATATTTTTGTACCCTTGATCTCCAATCCAGGTATTGGCAAATCGGGATGGACCTGAAGGACATGGAGAAAACTGCTTTCTTGAGCCACATGGGCTTGTTCCAATACAATGTCTTACCTTTTGGGCTGTGTAATGCACCAGCCACTTTCCAGGCTATGATGGAGGAGATGCTAAGTCACCTTCTCTGGAAAAGTTGCTTGGTATACCTCGACGATGTCATAGTATTCGGGAAGACTTTCGAGGACTGCATTCACAACCTTGAGTTAGTCCTAAAGAGGATACTAGCTAATGGTCTAAAATTAAAAGCTAAGAAATGTAATCTATTTAAAACATCTATTACTTATCTTGGTCGTATAATAACTCCCGTCGATGTAAAAGCCGACCCTGAAAAACTCCGGACAGTGTCCGAGTGGCAGAAACCCATAAATGCAAAGGAAATAAGATCCTTCCTAGGGTTCTGCTCGTACTATCGAGATTTCCTCCCGAACTATTCTAAAGTGAGCTATCCTTTACAAATATTAGCACATTGGACTCCAGGTAGTGCAAAGGAACGTTTTCCCTGGGGTGATGAACAAAATGCAGCCTTCGAGCAAATAAAACACCTATTTGCTAACACGCCAGTATTAAAATATCCTACAGCGAATGATCATTTCATACTGGATACCGATGCTAGTAACGATAGCATTGGTGCAGCCCTGTCGCAGGTCCAGGACGGGGACGAAGTACCTATTGCTTTCGCTAGTAACACACTGAATAGGGCACAACGAAACTATTGCACCACTAAACGTGAGTTGCTGGCTGTGGTGGTGTATACCAAAAAGTTTCGACACTTCCTATGGGGCACCGATTTTACACTTCGAATGGACCATTCCTCCCTGAGGTGGCTCCTTAACTTCAAGGATGCCGAAGGAATGATTGGCCGTTGGCTGGCACACCTGTCAGAATTTGGGTTGGAGCATAGCCAGATCCAACATCGAGCGGGTTCAAAGCATGTTAATGCGGATGCCCTATCCCGAAGGCCCATTAGAAAATGCCAGAAGATCGATTGTGATGATTGTGGAGCCCACAATGCAGTAGTTGCTACAGTTCGAAACGAACAAATCGAACCCCTATCGTATGCCTGTATGGAAAATGTTGTAGAATGGCCAACAGAGACTATCCAACATTTCTAACAAGCTGACCCTGCAATCAAGAGAGTGATTTCGTTCCTGAACACCAATGCAAAGCCAGAACGGCCTGCATTATCCCTCGAAGACAGAGAAACTGGTAAATTTCTAGCCCAATGGACTGAGCTAGAAGTTCGAGACGGGTTACTGTGTCGATGGAAAACCTGCCCTACAAAGGATAACGTTCTACAGATAGTGATACCTATGTCACTAAGGCGAGACATTATCTTCTATTTTCATGGACATAAGACCAGTTCGGGAAGAAGAGGACCGTAGAACGCCTTGCTCGTAGGTATTACTGGCCAGGAATGCAAAATGACATCATGAGATGGGTAATGACCTGCCCCGAGTGTGGTAAGAATAAACCCGGTCCTACAATGGGAAAAATGCCCTTGATGCAGGAGCTTTTTGGTGTCCGATTTGCCCGAGTAGCAATTGATATCATCAGCGGAATCAAACCTACCCCACGTGGAAATACTTGCATGATGGTAGTCACCAACTACTACACCAAGTACACTCGAGTATACCCTCTACCCGACCACAAAGCAGCCACTTGTGCAACTGCCTTCGTGAGAGGATGGGTTCTACATTTAGGGGCACCATTAATGATGCACAGTGATCAAGGAAGAGAATTCGAGTCTAACTTATGGCAAGAAGAGGACTGCCGTTACTTAATGTTCTGAAATCACAATGAGTGTATAGTCCTGTTTACATGTTTTGTTATGTGTTTGGAGGTTGAGATACCTCGACCACGATTCGAAATACGACCACGACGCGTATTACCACCCTGTGTATGGTTCCTGTGGGTGGCAGACAGCTAGCCTGACGTGTACGCATGATGCTACATGTTTTTCTGCCAAACTCCTGTCGAAATAAACAGAGAAGGGGTAGTCCCAATCCGCCCTATGGAGAATACGAAGCCTCGAACCTCGGTTATCCGGGGTAGTACTGCCTGTCACGAGCGGGAAGGGGGGTGCTAGTTAACCGAGAACCAGGAGTGGTGCAGTGCAGTGGCGCATGCGCATTGGGTCCGCTTCGCTTGTTGTGACCCCAATATCGCTCACAGCATGCGAACCGTCTTACAGGGGTAAGACTTGCTGCTGTTTCCTCCAAAGTCTCATAGCAGAGGAGTCCAGATACCACCGATTAACTTGCACTGCCTTGGCCTCTGTACGAAGGAGGGCAAACCCTGAGCCGTCTGAGCCCGAAATATGGCTCAGTCGGAGGTGGTGGCGACCGTAACGGCCAATCCTGATGGGCACCCAACCCCACTTCGAGCCCAGGACGAGGCACCCCAAAGTCCAGCAGTTGAGCTAATGGACACCACCGAAATGGAGCCGTCTCTCCCCAAACCGACTCCAGATACCTTGAGCATCCCCAGGGGTCAAATGATCCCCTATGACCTGCAGACTAGAATCTGTCGAGGATGCACCAAGTTGGGGGTTTCCAACAGTGCCGACATCTGTTTCGAAAATTACTTCGGACTAGCTGAAGCCATGTGCATCAGCAATGACCTAGTTGCCGTCGTTGATGCTATCTGCAAGGAAGACCGAAATAGGTCACAGGTTACATACCCACTGCTGTACGGCTTACTGAGATTCGAGTAATGCTTACCAAGCATCCACTCACCCAAAGTCCTCTTACCACAGGGACCTATCAGAATACGCACCTACGTTCATGTCAGACTCCCAGAAAAATTCTCCCGTGAGGGATGAGGAAGATGCCCTATTGGCAGACCCCGAGCTCGAAAAGGAGGAGCAACGAATGATGAATGAGACAGCTCGCGCTGGGGACGCTGCTAGCAGAATCCCCGATGCTGCCTCGAGTATGGAAGGTGGGGCTTGCTACTCCACCAAAGTGACCACCGCCAAAGCTTCCAAGGAGATGAGCCTCGAAGAGCTAAACGCTCGAAAAGAGGAGATTGACAAGGAACGCAAGGAACTGATGAAGCGCAAAACAAAGATCAGAAAGGAAGTCGAAAAGGCTGTTAAGGAGTCCAAGGACAAGCCCGAGACTAAGACTAAATCAAGCCGCCGGAAAAAGAAGGTGGTGGAGGAGAAGGCCGAAGACAGTGACGACTCCGCAGCCTTGGCTTCGTCTCGAAGCTCACGAAGTCGAACCTGAGGTGGTAAGACCACCAAGAGAGAGGACTCTGCCTCTCCTGTTAGCTCAACCCGAACAGGAGCCTCCCTAAAAATCACCCCTGTACCACCCGAGCCCGTCAGTAGCACTGCAGTTGAGGAGGAAGAGCTTCAGGAAGACCCCAAGGAGGGAAATGGAGATCTGGACCAGCAGGTCGCCAAAATGAGCCGGCAACTGCTGGAGAATATCGACTCCCTGGAAGAACCCCTGAAAGATGCTCCCGACGAATCCAGTTTGAATAAGTGGGTCAACGCCCGAACTGGATTCCCCGACTACACCCCGAAATGCTTCATGGACTGCCAGCGCTACACTGACAGCTACTCGATTCCTCCTGCCACCAACCAAGATGGCGAGAGTGACGATGAAGAATGGATGAAAATCCTAAAGAAAGATTCCGGCCCCGCGAAATTTTATCCCATGTGAGTGGCTTCCCTCGGAGACATGGTAAAGACACCTAAGTCTTACTATGGCTTCGAGCACCGCACAAAGCTGCAGTATGCCGCTTCGAACTGGGCACCGACCAACCCAACATGCACCTTCGAGATTTGCATTCACAAATCAGAGAAAGAGAGAGTCTAGCCCAGCAAGGACTCGTTCTTCCGACATCTTGTTGAGCACCATATGCACCATGCCCCGGTGTATAGGTGCACCAATGAGAAGAACCAGAACCAAAAGTGTCAAGGACTGAAAACCATGAGGCGAGGATGCATGGCTGAGCATTTAGCTCAGGTACATGGCCTCAAAGCCAGTGACGCTCGGCTTAAAGCCCTGAAGCACCACGAACACCTGATGACAAAGTGGGAACAAATGACCTCCGAGGAGAGACACTCGATCACGTTGAGAACCGACCACTTCTGTCACTCAGTCGAGGGGAAGCAGGATGCTTACACCCTGAAAAATGTGCGGTCCCACCGATTTGACATGTCTGCAGAAATGCACTGGCGTGTCAAAGTGCAGAGGAAGGACCTCGACGCAGTAGACCGCAACGGGAGGCCACGCCCCCACCCTGGCAGTGACCCTCGATCTCGTGACGCTAAGCGACCGAGATCCGAGTCACAATCCCCAGCCCCGACACCTGATCACAAGAAAAGATCCCCTGAACCTAGCAAGATCTTGGGAGCGGCATCTCAAGACCTTACGAGTATGGAGCATGTCTCACCTCTAGGCTCGAGTTCTTACCGACCTTCAGCGGGGACCGCGACTGGTAACCATCAGACCTTGTTCGAGGGACGGACCACCCTGTCCCACTCAGACTGGATGAGAGGCGACGTGGAAGCCACCCCACGATACCAGGGTACCCCGGCAGAGGATGCCTTGCTCCAGAACCTCAAGGAGGCCCCTGACCCAGATGACATTCAGAAACCAGGCCCCGAATTCCAGACCTTACTACCATCTGGGAAACCAAAGCCCATGGGTCCACCGGCTAGTCCTGCCACCACCTCCACCCGTGGGCGGACGCGACCAGCGGACCCAAAACGACCAGGCAGGGAACTGGTAATGAAGGCCCCCACCCAGCCATTACCCGAGGCTGGAAGGGGGCGTGGCATCACCATCGATGAAAGTGGGGCTGTGGTGGGATCGTCACGACAACCCGGCAGTACCATCCCATCCCCGAATGGCACTGCCACTTCGAGCTCTGCCTGCGAGAGCGGTTCGGATTCTCACTCGACTCTTATTGCCGCACCTCCAGTCAGGAACATGAGAACAACCAACGTGCTACACTTGGTGAAATCAAACCTCGAACTGGAGGACCCCGATGATTATATCAAAAATCGAACACAGGAGTCCTGTGACATCCAGGACGATGTCTTTAAGGCATGGCAAGACAGACACATTAGTCAGGCGACCGGATACCTTCGGGGTGTGACCGAAGGTGTCTTTGAATGCCTACATGAGATTCAGCGACGTGAAATAGCCCGAATCTCCCAAGACATGCAGGGACAAGCGAGGGACCAACTCCCAGCCTCGCTCCAGCGTGAAAATGAGGCAAAAGCCATGAAACTGAAGTATGAGACCGAACTTCAGGAGCTACGGAGGCAGTATGACCACCAGGATGTCCGATTTATGGCAGCATTCGGCTGCTTCATGAAGGATTGGGATGGCACCCCGGAAAGTGCGTTCGAAAAGCTCCAGAGCAAACTTCAGGAGGCCAGGCAGCTCGAGGCAGACATAGAATCCTTGGGATTCATGAGCGTGTCCACCCCGAGGCACTCTGCCAGTGATCCTGGAGACCCAGCTGGACCTCAAAGGGAATCCGAAGCTGCCACTGCTGCCCCGACCACTGCCACAGTCACCCCAAACCCAACCCCTGAAGTAGTCACGGCGGCTGTAATCCCAGATTCAGCCCCGGTAGTCACCAACCTGATAATTCTGGACTCCGAACCAGAAACCAGTCCTGGTGAGACGGTGATGGAGACCGACTTATAAGTTCCCGATGTACTAGTTTGCAATGAGTGACCCAATTTTACATAGGGAACTAACGAACACATTGCCCCTGAAACCCGAACTGTGCCCCCCCTCCTCGAAAGGATGCCGGACGGATGCAGACCCAGGAAATCCAATGGATGAATCTACATCTTCCCATCTTGATCAGGGCACATCACACAGCGACGCGGCTTGCCACCGCCAAGTCCATCGTTCGCCGATTGGATCTGCAGACAAGCAGTGAATACCCCAAATATACCCGAAGCATATTATTATTGTACAGCAGACCCACTACACTGGTGGGCTGCTATAGATCTGCATATTTGTATAATTATAATTAACCACTATTCACCTACCTGATGTATAATAGTTACTCTACAGACATATTGAACCTAGTATTGTCTATTAGATTCGATCTCATAAAATATTTTTCTATGTATTATTACAAAACTATTAATTGGTGCTATAAACCTACGAGATCTGCAACTCGAAGTATGTACATTTGCTTTAAAAGTACTTATCAGGTACCAACCTAATGTGTTCGTATAATATTTAAGGGTAATAGTGGTATATATAAATGTAAAAAACCAACAGTTACTGTAAACTGTGTTAAAAAACCTAATATATAGGGTTCATACGTGAACTATAAAAATTTTCTTTTCGGGTTATGTAACATATATCACTATAAATAACTACCAATAATATGTCTTTAATAACATACGTTAATACTCTAATGTACGGATTCGAACATGTTCTTTCGAACTTGTCTCAATCCCTCTCTAATTATATTTAGTGTATTGTTCTATGTAATTTATCTTAATAATTTTATGTGGTCAACTCCTACTAATGAAGACGTCACACAAATAACATATCATGTTCTACTTCGAACTATTGTTATCTACTTCGAGCCCTTAGTGTAGAATAACAAAATTGTTCTACTTTAAATGTTTTTTTGCACACCCCTTTCCTTATTCTGGTGGGGGTAGTGTAGGGGCTCGTAGATCGTGATATAGTGTGAGCGTCTTCCTTGAGAGTGGTGCGCCCACCACTGGTAGTCACTAGAGGTCCTCGCAACCCCTAGCCGCTGCGGGGTGGTGGCAGCACTGTTCGCCTCGCTCCAGCTCCTACCTGGGGTCGGGGAAGGCGTTAGTCTGGCTTTGCCTACCAATGGAGTCAGACCACTTCTCATCGAGCTTAACATTTCATTAAGCGACTTATATCGAGATAAATGTAAATGATAGACCGGAATAAATAGGTGCCAGTTGCACTTATCCGAGATCCCTTGTCTGGTTTTCACTTCGAACCATTCGAGTTATACAATCGAACCACTACATACATATATATTTTTTTAAATGCACAGTTAAAGTGTATGCCATTGCTTTCAGGTTGGCGAATATGATGAGGAAAATAAGATATGGATATACAGTGATTCTGCCATTATCAAAGCATTGAAACATATCGAAGAGAGAACAGATGTAAGTTTTCATGTGTATTTGAGAGAGAGAGGGCAATACAATATACTATCGGAATATTTGAATTCTTTTTCTGGTTTCTTTCTGTCTCAGATATCAAATATAACTCCAAAAACATTTCTATAACCTTCCTAGTAGAGGCCTACATAGTGTCATGTAGCCACAACCAAATTAACCCAGTGACACCTTATATTTTATATTACCACTATTCTGAAACACAGCTTTGTGTGGGTTGTTTGTAACTAAACATAGATAAAACGCGACAGAGTGATCCAAGGGTTTTAAAAATTGGCACAGGTGATCCATGCAGGGGCTTTGGAAATCGATGGGTGTAGTTTCAAAAATACCCAGTACATCCTTATTTGCAGAAAATGATATGTAGTGGTGCTCCATCCTTCCTAGAAAATTGACAGCCTGGAAATTTTAAGTAACCATGTATGGCATCTGCTTCCCTATGCTGAAGGTGACGCTTAGAGGCATCATGCCGTCTTAAAATGACTAATGGTATGTTAAAGGTGCCCCACCACCCACCTCCATGAAGAGCTGGTGACCAGTCTTTGAAAAATTGGAACTTCAATCAGACCCTCACCCAATGCTGTGTGTTTCTGTGGTTACCTTAACAGGCGACCAGTCAGCAAAATGTCACCTACTCAAGGATCTTTAGTGTTATGATGGCCCAAATATTAATTCCTCACTCTTCCTCTCCTCCTCCTCCTCTGCTAACCCTATAGTGTGCAAGTCTGCTAAAGGTCGGCCTCCTACTCCATAGTTATCTGGGCTGGAAGTCATAAAGAAAGGTGCACACAACAGATCCCCGCACTCAAAAATTGAAATGGTCTCACTGAATCCCAATTTTCTGTCATTTTCGTCTTCCCTTCCTCTCACTCTCCATTCCCGAGGCCCTTTGTCTCTTCCTATCTCCCCCTTCCCCTATTTGCCATTTACTGCCTTGGCCTCTTCACTGGCATTTCCCATTTCTATTCCCTTGTCCAGTAGCTCCAGGCATGCCTTTCCTAGTCATCACATTCTCCTGGAATAATTACAAGACTAGCTATAATTATCACACTACTAGCCTTGACAGATCCTGGTATGGCCGCATTTAAGAAATGCCTATGAGAGATATGTGACAGGTAAGGTATACTATGGATGTAGGTACATGTATTGATGCAAATATCTCATTCAGATTGATGTAGTCTCGATGAGCTTTGGCGGGGAAACTGAGGATGAGAGAGTAACAGATATTCTGAAACGTCTGTCACCCAAGAAGGTAAGACTTATTATGAACGCGTTCTGATGGTGCGGGAAAGGTGCATCTCATTGTCATATTATATAGAGATAGAAATTCAACAAAATGTTGGCTGGATTATGTATCATTAAATGGATAATGGCTTTCCCCCAAAAAAATTGTAAATTGTCACAAATTCTAATACCCATCATTCTAGATACATGTCGCTGGGGCATCAAATGAGGGTCGTCGTGAGGCTAACACCATCCAATATCCAGCAAAGCTGGATGATGTGATGGCTGTCGGCAGCTGTGACCAAGATGGTGAAAAGGCAGGGCACAGTGCAGTTGGTGAGGAGCTGGACTTTCTAATGCCGGGACTGGGTGTTGAGTTTTCCAGGTGGAGAAAGGACGGTACCTCGTTTGCCACTCCCCACTTGGCGGCTGCCACTGTCCTTATCCTAACAGCTATTGAGTCCACCCAGGATGACGGTATGTTATGTATCACATGGTCATTATTGGGACATAATATTCATTTAATGCATGTGTTCTAATTCATTGTTCATATCATATTATCTCAAAGTTGATAGTTGTTAGGTGATTCAAAGTTGACCAATCAATGCTGAATGAACAGTGAAATTGACAGTGTTGATTCAATGGTGGTGAAATCAATGTTTAATCAGCAATCAGTGTTGATATGTTCACTGTGGATCTGACTTTGAAATACTGGTTGACATGGCATTATTGAAAATGTATTGAAAACAGGTTAATCAACATTATCGATACATATCAACCAGTTGTCACCATTGATTTGAATCAACATTATGTGCCCACTGTCCCTAACCCCCTCACCCTAACTGGCATGGAATTGCACTTCCCTAAGTTAGCCTATCATACATGGCAAACCCTCTCTATCTATACAATGTAGTATCAAAGATGTACTCTTTACGTGGTGATTCTCTTCTACATTCCCCAGGTGTAGAAACAAGAAAACAGTTTACAGCAACCCAAGTCATGAAGAAGCTGCTGATCCGTGCGTGCAATGACCGTGGGAACCACACTATTGAGAGGGGCTATGGACTGCCTAACCTGAACCTCATCAAGCAGGATTTCCTGGAGGAGTATATTCAAACTTTACAAAAGGATCACGATCAAACGCTATTGAACGAGCAAAATGACAATGTACAAAATGCCAAATGAATACATGTTTATATGGCTCTAGACCCCTAAAATCGACATGGCGACATGAGCATTTTTGGCCTAGTGACATGTGACATGGCCACTTCCTTAAAATCGACACAGTGACATGGCAATTGCTTAAAATCGACATGGTGACATGACAATGTCTTAAAATCGACATGGGGACATGGCAATTTCTTAAAATCGACATGGGCATGGGGACCCCCCATCAAGGGCCCCCTTTTTTATTGTATGCGACGTTTATGCTTCGCTTCCAGTAGTCCAATATGAAGGACTCTCTCACCCAAAACCTTTTCTTGTTGCCTCTGGTAGATTTGGAGATCTCCTTTTCACCTTTCTTCTTAGGACATGAATAAGGCATACATCTGGTAAGACATTGTGATCATTGGTAAAATAGTAATAAAGGCCACATAAAATCATAGTCATGTCGTTCTATTTTTATCTACTAAATAATCTTTCTAATTTTGTCTACAAATAATCTTTCCTTCTGTTATACCCTGTGTATAAGGCGGACCCCTCATATAAGGCGTTTGTGAACTAGTAAGAAATACTTAAAATGACAACTTCTATTTTCTGCTCTTGGTACCCTGGGGCTCCCATCACACCATTGTACATTTTGATGGGGGAACTTCAGGAAATTTTAGAAAAACTGATCCCCCACCTATGAGGCTCACCGAGCGTTCTAGTCATCAGGGGTGTGAAATCTCCGCGGAAACGCGGAAAGCCGCGGTTTTGATGCTCACAGGGATCATTCCTGAGATCTGTGCAAATCCACTGAGAAAATGAATTACCATTTATATGGGGGGGGGGGTCTTTTGAATTTTTTCAAATGTATAGATCTATTGTCGTCCAAAATCAGAAATTTGAATATCCCATGGATAGTTCTAAGCCTCTCTGTATGACAGAGGATGGCATGTATACCATTGAGTATTTAAATGACCTTTATCTAGTGTAAAAATGTAAACTGGAAAGCATTGCGAAATAGCTTCAGAGGAAATGTATTTTAGGATTTCACACCCCTGAGTCATAGGATGTGCCTTAATATATGCGGGGTATTACAATATGATATTGTCTAAAATTGATATTTCCAGTCCGATACCCATAGCCATCCCATGCTTAGTTCAGAGTCTCCACCCAGCTTGATGAATTGTAAGATAGTGTGTCGCTATTTCAAGCTAGATCTAGGAGGTGATGTAAAGCTGTAGATCTGATCTGAAAGGTGCCGAGTTCACACACACTCATTACAGGTGCAATGTAGCTACCTGTGATTCATATTAGGGACAGGTCCTTAAGTAATAGTAGGGTTGCTTATTTCCGAACCCATAATTTCCCAGTCTCTGCCACAGATAACGCTTACGCCTGAAAAAAAGAGTTGGGTTTCCAGTAACCCGACCGACCCTAACAAATCAGTACCAAAAAAAACCCTCTTTTTTTTTTGATTTTGAAGAATTTTGTCATAATTTTTAACAATTTTTACAGCTTGGACAACTGTTTTGAGGATTTTTATATTTTTTTCATCCATTTTCCCTCATCTTTTTCATATTCTTCCCCTCTTTCACAGTTGTCAACTTTTCCATAATTTTTTTTTGCAAGGGAATCAAAGAATTCGATACATACATTGATACATTTCCTATGGATATGTAAAAAAAAATTTTTTAGAAAAAATCTGACCTACCGACCTTACCTTTTCAAGTCATGTTACAGGAAACAAACAATTATTTTTGTTTGGCCTTATGAATTCTCACACTTCAAATGTATTGACTTTGAAATATAATCACACCACACCGCAACCCATAACAGTCTGGTTAAAGACACATGTAGAGTGTCAATTAACAAATTGGAGCATATTCCATTTCACCTGTCCCATGAGGACCAGTAAATTTGAACTCTGTAATTCTCATGCTTTAATTGAGACCCCTCCATTAAAATCGCCATCCCAATGGTACTGCCCCATCCTGACAACAATTGACAGGTCCCTGGAGTACTGAGATGCTCCTGTACAGCTGAGCTGCTCACCTAGAGCAGGATGAGTTAACAAAGGGGAGCTGCACCACCCTGTCCTAGTAACAGGTATTACAAGACAGGTATTCATCTGTCATACACTGTATACATTTAGACAAATGTAATGGTGCGAGGGGGAGAGGTAGGGTATCAGCAGACATACCAAAGAGATCTGACATGACATATCAATACCACGCAAGTGTATTTTTAACTCAGGCTATTTCTATTAGTATACTAGTATGGTCTATCGGATTATGCTCTTAAAGGTACTAAGCACAATCTATGCAAACTCCACCTGGTGGCAAAAGTTGAAACTGCCAAATATGACAATATTTGCTTATATTCCTAACTTATATGAGATAACCCATCATTATCAACACTTTAGGTGTGATGCATTGGCATTCTACCCATTCTTAGCATGAGATTTCATATTTTCCATACCCATAGACTCCCATAGTTAAGGAATTGGAAATATGTTTTAGTTTATTCAGGAATATTTTATTTTGCCTGTGACATCATACTTTTTGGTTCCAAAATGCTCCTAACGATCTCAAATATACATATACACACAAGCTTTGGTTAAGAAATTGTTGGAAGATTTTTTTCTGACTTTTTTTTTATTAGTTAATGTGTCCTATAGCATGCTATAAAAACAGCACATGACCTTGCATGTGTAATGGTTCGAATCAATGTCTTGACTAGTTTGAAGTAAAGACCAGACAAGGGATCTTGGGTTAGTGCAACTGGCACATATTTATTACGGTATATGGTTTACATCTACCTCGAAGTGCACTGCTTAACTATAGTGTAAGCTCAGGTAAAAGTGGTCCGACTCCGTCAACAGCTAGAGCCAGACTAACGCCTTCCCCGGCCCCAGGTAGGAGCTGGGACGAGGCAAACAGTGCTGCCACCACCCCGCAGAGACCAGGGGTCGAGGAGACCTCTAGTGAGTACCGGTGATGGGCGCACCGCTCGAGGAAGACGCTCACACTAAATCACGATCTACGAGCCCCTACACTACCCCCACCAGAATAAGGAAAGGGGTGTGTAAAAAAAATGTATTTAACATTGTGACAACTTCGTTATTCTAAAAAATAAGGGCTCGAAGTAATAAATGAGAGTTCGAAGTAGAACGTGATATGTTATTTGTGTGATGTCTTAGTAGTAGGAGTCGACCACATATAATTATATTAGGTGAAGTAAACATTTATACAATATGAAACAAAGAAAAATGGATCGAGACAAGTTCGAAAGAACATGTTCGGACCCGTACATAGAGTATTTAATGTATGTTATTAATGACATACTATGTTTGTAATTATATATGGTAATATGTGTTACATAACCCTAAAAGAAAAATTTTACAGTTCACGTATGAACCCTATATAGTTTTTTTTTAGCACAGTTTACAGTAACTGTGGGGTTTTTTACATTTATAATTATACATATATATATATATATATATATATATATACCACTATTAACCTCGAAGTGTGAACACAATTGGTATGTACCTGAGGAATATTATTAATATTTAAGGTAACAGATCTCGTAGGTTTATAGCACCAATTAGTTTGTTTACTAGTGATAAATAGACATATTTTATGAGATCGAACCTAGTGGATGACGTTAGGATCGAAATTTTAAATAAAACTAATTTTATGCGTAAGGTGAGAGGAATAGTGGTTAATTACATAGTATACAACATGAATTTATAGCAGCCCACCAGTGTAGTGGGTCTGCCGCACAATAATAAATGACTTTGGGGTGTGTTCGGGGTTATCCACTGCTTGTCTGCAGATCCAATCGGCGAACGATGGACTTGGCAGTGGCAAGCCGCGTTGCTGTGTGGTGTGCCCTGATCAAGATGGGAAGATGTAGATTTGTCCACCAGGGTGGCAGTCGGGGCAGTGGTGGTGGCTTCGGGTTCCCTTCTGGGTCCGGTTGGTGGTGCACCTGCGCTGGCAGAAGGTCTCAGGGTGGACATACTCATTAATCCGAAAGATTCGATGTCCGCCTCGAGCTGTCTGGCCTCCTACAGCTTGCACTGGAGCTTTTCGAATGCACTCTCTGCAGTGCCGTCCCAATCTTTCATGAAGCAGCCGAATACTGCCATGAATCGAACATCCTGGTGGTCGTATTGGCTTCTCAGCTCCTGAAGCTGCGACTCGTATTTCAGCTTCATGGCCTTAGCCTCGTTTTCACGCTGGAGCGAGGCCCGAAGCTGGTCTCTCGCCTGTCCTTGCATGTCCTGTGAGATCCGGGTTATTTCCCGTCTCTGGATCTCATGCAGACATTCAAACACACCTTTGGTCACACCTGGAAGGTATCCGGTGGCCTGGCTGATATGCCTCTCTTGCCACGCCTGGAAGACGTCGGCCTGAATATCACAGGATTCCTGTGTCTGGTTTTTGATGTAATCATCGGGGTCCTCCAGTTCGAAGTTAGATTTCACCAAATGTAGCACATAGCAGTAGCGCTCGGGGATGGGGTGGTGGTGCTGGTTTGTCGAGACGAACCAACTACCGCCCCACTCTCATCAATTGTTAGGCCTCGCCCCCTTCCAACCTCGGGGAGAGGTTGACTGGGGTCTTTTAGCACCAACTCTCTTCCTGGTCACTTCGGATCCACAGGTTGGACCCATCTGCGAGCAGAGGTGGTGGCAGGAGTAGCTGGGGGACCCATAGACTTCGGTTTCCCTGAAGGCAATAAGGTCTGGGATTCGGGGCCTGGTTTCTGGGTGTCAGACAGAGTGGGGAACTCGTCTGGTTCGGCTGCCTTAAGCCTGGCGAGTAAGGCATCTTCCTCTGGGGTGCCCTGGTATCGTGGAGTAGACTCCGAAACACCCCTCATCCAGTCTGAGTGGGAGAGGGTAGTCCGCCCCTCGAACCAGGTCTGGTGGTTACCAGTCGAGGTCCCTGCTACGGGTCGGTAACCACTCGAGCCATGGGGCGAGACATGCTCCATGCTCGTGAGGTCTCGAGATGCAGCACCCAGGATCATGCTAGGATCGGGGGATCTCTTCTTGTGGTCGGGGGTCGGGGCTGGAGATTGTGACTCCGACCTCGGTCGCTTGGCGTCCCGAGTTTGAGGGTCACCACCAGGGTGTGGTCGGGGTTTTCCATGTCGGTCCACTGTGTCAGGAAGGAGTACTTCAGGGGAGTGGATGCTTGGCAAGCGCTCCTCGAACCCAACTAGGCCATACAACAGCAGGTACGCTGTCTGTGACCTAATTCGGTCGTCTTCGCAGATGTCGTCAACAACGGCAACTAGGCCATCGCTGATGCACATCGCTTCAGCAAGTCCGAAGTAGTTCTCGAACCAAATGTCGGAGACGTCAGAGACTCCCGTGTCAGTACACCCGCGGCAGATCCTAGATTGTAAATCATAGGGTATCAGCTGCGGAGGTTCACCTTTAAGGCCCAGGTATTTCGGTGGGCAATATCAGTTTTTACCTGTGGCCGTCCGGATAAATCCTTTGGTCACATTCACGTACCCGATGGCGGGTGGTCGGTCGGTGAAAGTCACGGGGACTTCGACAATGACTGAAGGAGTGGTTCCCTCAATCGTACTCGGCCGTGGTGTCCTGGGAGCAATCAGTTCAGCACCTATAGGGATGCTCAGGGTATCTTGAGTCGAATCGGGAAGAGACGCCTCCATTTCGGTGGTGTCCATCAGCTCAACTGCTGGACTTCGGGGTGCCTCGTCTTGGGCTCGAAGTGGGGTCGGGTGCCCATCAGGATTGGCTGTTACGGTCGCCACCACCTCTGACTGGGCCATATTTCGGGCTCAGACGGCTCAGGGGATTGTCCTCCTTTCTTCAAGAACAGAAGAAGTCAGTGGAAAAGGGATTCTGTCACTATAAGTGGCAGAGGAAACAGCGGCACGTCTTACCTCAGTAAGACGGTTCGCGTGCTGTGAGCGATATTGGAGGCACAACAAGCGAGGCGGAATCAATGCACATGCGCCGCTGCACTGCGCCACTCTGGTACCCCGCTCACTAGCACCCCCCTTCCCGCTCGTGGCAGGCGTCCGTACTACCCTGGATAACCAAAGTTCGGGGTTGGTTTTCTCCATAGGCCGTTGGTGGGACAGGAGTTTGGCAGAAGAACATGTAGTATCATGCGTACATGTCAGACAAGCTGTCTGCCACCCACAGGAACCATGAATAGGTTGGTAATACCCGTCGTGGTTGTATTTCGAATCATGGCCGAGGTATCTCAACCTCCAAACATATAACAAAACATGTAAACAGGACTATACACTCGTTGTGATTTCGGAACATTAAGTAACGGCAGTCCGCCCAGCAAATCTGGGACTGCGCCTCACCTCTCTTTCTTTGTTTTTCAACCGAGAATCTCGAGAAGGTCTGGTGGAAGGTGCCAACGTTTTCCCCCTACCTCGGATTCTCCATTCCGCCGAGACAATTTTATCACGATTAGGTTTTAAATTCATGTCAGCGTCGACCTTCTTGGGTCGTCCTCTCTTTGGCTTTTTCTCAACTGCTATTTTGCAAGGTCGGCCTCTTTTCCTCTTCGGGGCCATTCCCTTCAATTTCCTTGATAGCTCATTAGTTTTCATTAGGATCTCGTCCTTCTGTTCATTCATCTGTTTGGAAATTTCCTCACACTCAGGGTTGGCGGCATCCTGTCCCCTCCATTTCCTTAATCTACACACATTAGACTTATTCATTCGGCCTGTGGCCAGACTCATAAGCATAACCGTGCTCTCAGATATAATTCGGGTGACCACGTGAGGTCCATCCTAGCTCGAGATTAATTTCTTGCACCTTAAAGGTTCATGCATTCTAAACACTCGGTCACCCATGCTAAACTGGCGTGGCTTCAGGTGGGTATCATACCCAATTTTCTGCCAATTCGCGTTCTTTAATAGCTCATTTCGAACTACTTCATAAGCTCTCTTAAATTGATCTCGTAGGGATTCTACAAATATCACCATACATGGGGCTTCGGGGCTCACCCCTATAACACCATATACGAAATCTGCAGGCATTATAATATCTTCCCTGAATACTAATAGATTTGGGGAACAGTTCGTTGCAGCGTGTACAGTGCTATTATAACCATGTACTACAAAGTCACATTGCTCGTCCCAGTCGTCTTGGCAAGAATTTACGAAGGGTTTGAGGACTTGTATCAATGTTCGATTAAATCTTTCTACTTGACCATCAGACTGGGTCTGTATGGATTAGTTCGAGTTTTGCAAATGGCCAAATAGTGGCACATTTCTTGCCATAGGTTGGACTCAAATTCTCGTCCTTGGTCACTGTGCATCATTAATGGTGCACCTAAGTGTAGAACCCATCCTTTCACGAAGGCGCTAGCGCAGGTGGCTGTCTTGTGGTCAGGTAAAGGATATACTTGAGTGTACCTAGTATAGTAGTCAGTCACTACCATCATAAAAGTGTTTCCCCGAGGTGTGGGTTCGATTCCACTGATGATGTCAATTGCTACTCGGGCAAAACGAACGCCGAATAGCTCTTGCACCAGAGGCATCTTTCCCATTCCAGGACCGGGCTTATTCTTACCGCATTCAGGGCAAGTCATTACCCATCTTATGATGTCGTTGTGCATCTTCTGGCTAGGCGTTCTAAAGTTCTCTTCTTCCCGAAGTGTCCGCTAGTCTTATGTCCGTGACAATAAAACATAATGTCTCGTCTTAGTGACATGGGTATCACTATCTGTAGGACCTTGTTCTTAGTAGGACAGGTTTTTCATTGACACAGTAACCCGTCTCGAACCTCCAGCTCGGTCCATTGGGCTAGAAATTTGCGAGTTTCTCTGTCTTCGAGGGATAATGCCGGCCGTTCAGGCTTGGCATTCTTATTCAGGAAAGAAATCACTCTCTTGATAGCAGGATCGTTTTGTTGGAAATGTTGGATGGTTTCTTCTGGCCATTCTATAACATTTTCCATGCTGGCGCGAGGTAACGGTTTGGACTGTCTAGTAACTACCGTGTTGTGGGCCCCACAATCATCACAATCGATTTTCTGGCACTTTCTAAAGGGCCTCCGGGATAGGGCATCCGCATTAATATGCTTTGAACCCGGTCGATGTTGGATCTGGCTATGCTCCAACCCAAATTCTGACAGATGTGCCAGCCAACGGCCAATCATTCCTTTGGCGTCCTTGAAATTAAGTAGCCACAAGTGGTCAGTTCGAAGAGTAAAATCGGTACCCCATAGGAAGTGTCGAAACTTTTTGGTATACACCACCACAGCCAGCAACTCACGTTTAGTGGTGCAATAGTTTCGTTGTGCCCTATTCAAAGTGTTACTAGCAAAGGTGATTGGTACTTCGACCCCATCCTGGACCTGCGACAGGGCTGCACCAATGCTATCGTTGCTAGCGTCGGTGTCCAGTATGAAATGGTCATCCGCAGTTGGATATTTCAATACTGGTGTGTTAGCAAACAAATGTTTTATTTGCTCGAAGGCTGCATCTTGTTCATCTCCCCAGGGAAAACGTTCCTTTGCTCGACCTGGGGTCCAATGTGCTAGCATTTGCAAGGGGTAGCTCACTTTAGAATAGTTTGGGAGGAAGTCTCGATAATATTGGATATACTTCCTTCGCACTTATGGGCTTCTGCCATTCGGACACTGTTTGGAGTTTTTCAGGGTCGGCTTTTACGCCGTCAGGAGTTATTATGCGACCAACATATGTAATAGATGATTTAAATAAATTACATTTCTTAGCTTTTAACTTCCGACCATTTAATAGTATTCTCTTCAAGACTAAATCGAGGTTGTTCATGCAATCCTCGAAAGTCTTTCCAAACACTATAACATCGTCGAGATACACCAAACAACTCTTCCAAAGAAGGTCGCTTAGCATTTCCTCCATCATAGCTTCGAAAGTGGCTGGTGCATTACACAGCCCAAAAGGTAAAACATTGTATTGGAATAAACCCATATGGCTCCTTAGGGTCCATCCCGATCTGCCAATACCCGGACTGAAGGTCCAGGGTACAGAAGTATTTGTTTCCTCTTAAGGAGTCTAAGGTCTCATCTATCCTTGGTAAGGGATAGGAGTTCTTTTCAGTTAAGCCATTCAGCTTCCTGTAATCGATGCAAAATCGAATAGACCCATCCTTCTTCGTGGTCATACACACGGGGCTGGACCAGGGACTCGTGCCAGGCACAATAACCCCTTTTTCCAGCTGTTCGAGGATTTGTTTCTCAGCTTCCACTTTCTTTTTAAGTGGTAATCTCCTATAAGGTATTTTAAATGGCTTCTAATCGCCGGTGTCAATCGTGTGCAACACCTTGCTAGTGTGGCCTACCGAGCCCCCAGGTTTCCCGAAGGCATCATGGAAGGTAGCAAGCAAAGCTCGAAGCCTTTCTTTCTCTGAATTTTTACTCAGGGAAGAATCATCAACTAATTTTCTTAAATCATCTGGTAATCCTCGGACTGCGTCCTCAGGTAGCTCAGTTCGAAATTGAGCTTCCGAGATATGTTCGGTCAGGAACATATCACCAATCTTCTCGTTTTTTTCTCAAGTACACAGGTTTTTGTCCTCTGTTCATGATCGGGACTACCGTCCACGATCTGTTTCCCACCAGAGTGTCGACAGAATCTAGCTGTAAACTAGATAATACTTCAGAATTAGGTTCGAAAACAGCGTTTGAACCTCGAAAAGCATCGTTCGAGGAACACAAAATGTCGCAAGTCATTCCAGATGGAATTTTCACAGTCTGTACCATGGTGGCTACCAAGGATACATGTCTCAATATGCATGGGATCTCGCAATTGTATGGTTGCCGGATCTTCAGCATCCCGAACCGGGGATCCAACACAGCACCGTACAAGCTTACGAAATCCAAACCGATTATTCCATCGTCACTTATGTCGGCTATGGTAGGGCTCATTACATACTCATAGCCCCCCATTCCGATCTGGATGAACGTCTTACCAAAAGTCTGCATCTGGCTCCCGTCGGCCGTGCAAGCATTAAGACCAACAGGTAGTGTTTCATGGTTGCCGGACACCAGATTGAAGAATTTTCTCGAGACACACGAATGGCTGGCACCTGTGTCAATCAAAAATTCTCCAGTCCGCCCCTTCACCGATACAACGATATACCATCGTTTCCCCCCTAAAGGTGAGGAGTTCTGTGCAAATCGGAGTTGTTCCTGAGAGTCACCGATCTCCCATCCGAAACCCTTCAGGAAAGTTACACACGGATGGTTCGGGGGGAGGTATGCGGCACTCACACGCGTCAACTCTTCAACCCAACCTCCCTCTTTTTCGACATAGGATTGCTCCCTCGGGTTCTGACCTGTCCCTACCCCATCGAAGTCCCTGGCTCGGACTGGGGTGAGAGGATCCTTCTCACATACCAGTCCCCCGTAGGGTATTGACTCTTGTACTAGCTCGGATTCACCAGTGGTGGCATTTTGGCAGATTTTCGAATCACGGATCACATCCTTTGCCACAGATGCGACCCTCTTTAGTTTTCCTCCTCGTCCTTCTCTTCTACATAATTAACTTGGGATATCACAGGCTTCGGGGCTGTACACTCATGAGCATAATGCCCCATTTCTTGACAACGGTAGCATCGTAGTCTGCTCCGGTCTACTCTCCATCGTTCAGGTCTGGCATACATAGTTTCAGCAAAAGTTTTCATAAAATCCTCCATCATTTTCTTCATATCCAGAGGTTCAGGTGGAGCAGGGGCTCTCGATAGAGGTGGTCTTGGGGGCAGACTAACAGCCATTTCAGTAGTTCAACTGTCTGGGGTGGGTCTTGTTTCCCCTTGAGCTTCATTAGCGCTTCGGTTATATATCCGTCGAGGAATATACTTACGCTTGACGTCTTTCTTTACTTGTACCGTGGAGATACTACCGTCCTCCTCTTCGATCTCAAAGTCATTGTCGGTTGTTTCAGTGTATGTCGGTTGGTGTATTCCCGACATGGAAGCCGTACTAGTATTAGTACTCGCACAAGCCTTGGTATTCGAGGTTTTCATCTCTATTTTTCCCGCCATGAGGGTCTTCTTTACTGTCCAGCACTCAATCCCTTCGAAAAGGTCCATCAGGGTAGGATTTCTCCCTTTCCAAGCATCTAAAGCTGCTTGCTGCTTATCTTCATCTCGAAGTCCACTTACGAATTGTGGCAACAAGTCGTTCAGGAAATATTTATCAGAAGGATTGGTTCCTGGCCGCGCCCTCTGTAACAGGGATTGCAACTCATACCCGTAGGCTCGAAATGATTCTTGTTGTTTCTGTGTTCGCTTCTTGAAGAGCATAAAAGGGTCTTCACTCACTAAATTGTACAGCAAAATGCTGGCAATCTCGACTAGCTGTTGGAAAGTACCCCTCTCGAAGTATACTTCGTTCCACTTTTCAACGGCTATCCGGCCTGGGCCATGTTTCAGACATCTGATCAGGTGAGGTATATCCAGTTGTGTTACTGATACACTCGTGTCCGTTTCGAAAGATTTATCTTCTTCCTCGGGGCATGTTCTGGCAGTTTGATCACTGTTCTCTATTCCCGACACATATGTATCGAGAGCTGTCTTTCGTTTTGTCAGGTTGGCTATTTCGAGGCATAGCTCTTGTTGCTTCAAGAATAGATCTTGATTGCTATCTTTCATGGACTCCATTACGTCCTCGTTTTTCAAGATGCATTGATCTCGGATCTCTAGCAGCTTATTTGCCTTGTATTTATACTGTTCCATTTCGGCTCTTATTTGCTCAGCCTCGGTACCAAGGCTTTGGTAAACCTTGGTATAGGTGAACTTTATTCATGGCATTGACGCTCAACTTGGTAACTCAGTAATTTTCTTCGAACCTCCTATGTCGAATACCGAGACGTCTACGTCGTCTAAGGATCGACGGGGGTTCGCTGTTCTCGTTTCTGCTCGAGCCGAGGCTGCTCGTTGAGCATCTAAAGTCATCATCATAATTGGTGTCGATCTTTCTGTGGAATCGGTACTTAATCTGTATGTATAATTTGTGGCTGGAGTGGGCATCTCTTCGGATTTGAGGTCTCGAACTATCCTCTCTACCTTGGATCAAATTATAGAGGTATACCCCTTCATTTGAATTCGGCTTAAATCGTTGGCATGAGCAGTGTCATTTGAAGTGGATCCCGAGATACTCGATCTTTCATCTCGAGATCCATCGTGCTCGTGTTCGGCCTCCAGGGCCGCGCACTACAACCAAGAACTGGTCACGGCACCAGTGTAATGGTTCGAATCAATGTCTTGACTAGTTCGAAGTAAAGACCAGACAAGGGATCTCGGGTTAGTGCAACTGGCACGTATTTATTACAGTATATGGTTTACATCTACCTCGAAGTGTACTGCTTAACTATAGTGTAAGCTCAGGTAAAAGTGGTCCGACTCCGTCGACAGCTAGAGCCAGACTAACGCCTTCCCCGGCCCCAGGTAGGAGCTGGGACAAGGCGAACAGTGCTGCCACCACCCTGCAGAGACCAGGGGTCGAGGAGACCTCTAGTGACTACCGGTGATGAGCGCACCGCTCGAAACGCCCTCTCGAGGAAGACGCTCACACTATATCACAATCTACGAGCCCCTACACATGTATGCTCCTGTCACAAGTACCAAATGATGTGATAAACATTGACTTTTACCCACTGTTAAAGTAGAATGTGAGTAATATGTATACATATCCTTGCACGCCTCCTTGTGACAGGTCTTGAAAGTGAAAGTGGCACGCCTACTTTTGTACTGATGTCAGTTTTTTTGGGGGAAAATATGTCAGTTAGCCAGGTCACATCCCTTTTCTGCCGCCCACTTGGTGGCAGTAACGATATTGCATAGAAGAAATACTGGACTAAATTAAGAGGAGAGATGATTAGAGGGGGGTAAAGGGTGGGGGTTATCATCATTACGGGTAATAAATGTTTAAAAACCCTTTCCTCATTTTCCCCTGTTACCGTACATGGAAAATGTGAGAAGTTGATAAAATTGAACTTTATACCTATCCCTGTGAGTTGTCACTTATAAACACCTTTTTTTCTGGAAGTCTTCAGAAGGGGTGCTATAAATATACAATATACATCATAAGAGATTGGATTCGGGCCACAGCAAGGCTCAGCAACCTTAAGTACCAGACTGCTCCTCGGGCATGTAAGTCGGCTAAGTGCCGACTAACACAGCAGCTGGTATGCTATGGGTAGTCAGCACTTAGCCGACTTCAACCCATAATTGTTAAGAGCTGAGCTGCTATCTCGACACTCAAAATCCCTTTTTTCCCTATCTTTTCATGTGAATGTTATCCTATGTTTCTACTATGTTTCTACTACGTTGCTAACATGATATCAATGCTTTTTTTAAAAAATACACGGACACAGACGGCCAAAAGTCGCAGACTGCCTAATGCGAGTTCCTCCAGCCCAGGGCTTGAGGGATTCGAAGAGGATGGTTACACATCCCAGCATCTGCTGTTAGACTGGAAACCGGGTCAACAGCATATGTATAACCTGGAAGGTGTCCACGGAGTCTTCTCGACACCGGGTCTAACAGACGATCCCGCCATGATTGGAGATGGGATCGTTAAACTATACCCAATATATACATATTGATAGTTCATATTGATCTAAAAGCAAATGACAATTGACAAGCTCGATACACTGAGTTCTATGTTGGCCTTACCTCTCAAGATATACAGAATCCATCATGAGTGTCTAATGAATTGGTCCCTCAGTTCTACACGGAGTGGTCGTGTGTAGACTGGCTCCAGGCTAACCAACTGTATCTCCTACTCTAGCCCTGCACACTCTGACTCTGGGTGCCCTGTGCTCATTGTTTATATTACTCTTATCCGGTGAAAGGTTTCTATTTCATATCACTATCCGATCCCTTAGGATAACAGGCTGGAGGGCTCGTCATGATAGGGAGAGTATCCTATTATTTAGGATACCATAGTGTAAAGTACACTCTTATGGTGAGTGTAGGTTTTAAATAGGCAATTAATAATTGGTTATTAATTTAGTGCAATCTATAGTCTAACATAGCCCCCCCCTTAAGGTACTGACTCCGTGCGGTAATTAATAAGTTAATTGGGAATGTTAGACAGGAACTCAATGAAAAACATTACAACTCAATACAGGGGTAAAACGACAACAATACCACAGGCTACAGCGCACTATAACCGGCACCGTATTCAAAATGGTTTTTTTGATAATGGGGTAAAACAAATAAATGATAGCCCTTATTTAGTGAAGCACGCCATGTCTGGTTCCTGTGGGGTTAAGCATGCATGAGTAAATACACCCCATTCGGTATTGTGCGCCAGACAGTATTCCTGTAACCCTAATATAGCGGATTACAGTATGGACCACTGGTGGTCGGTGCAGTAAGGTCAAGAGGCATCAAAATGGCATACACGGTCATTATAGGCCATTGATAATCATTGGTCAAGAAGGGCCAATGATTGGTGTGGGCATACGCAATAGTCAATGATAATACAATCGGTCAGACCCGCAGACTAGTTCAAGTCCATTCCAGAGTAGTGTAACATTACACATCTAACCGTCAACAGTCCCAGAAACCAATTTGACACACTTTCTACTGTGTCATAATGGAGAGTAGTTGGAATAAGATTGGAGGCATTATTCGCGGCCTAAAACGGAGTGAGAAGGATTTAAGTACGAGTGAAGGTCGAGACGGTTATCCCAAGGATCTGGTGTACATAATTATAATCAGTATTACCCTATGGGTAGTATTTAAGATATCTAAAAGGCTATGGAAATGCAGTGGTACCTCAAGGACAATGAGGTTGCCCTTCATTGGATTAAGTATTACGATGGGATGGGGTGTGTTAGTGATACCATCGGAACCGGTTAGATCCGGCTTCAAATATATAATGGCACCAACGTGGATGTACGTGTTGGGTTAATTACTGTGATCTTTAGGATAAAACTTCAGGATACAGTACATGTGAGGGCAGGCAATGGTTCTCAGAGCACCAAGATGGAATACTATAGATACCTAAGCTTGGTTGAAAGATGCAAGGTGTATCGGGGTGTTAACTGTACCGATAAGTACTTCCTAATTCTAATGGATAATGAAGATAACATATGAAACCCTCCTTATACAAGGTAAGTAACATTTTCATCAGCGATAATCTAGTAAGCTGTTTTGAGTATACTCCTACATCTAGAGGGAGTACTCATTATAAACTGTAAGCCAGGGAATGGCTCTTATCGGCGGTGTATAAACTAGCTGTATAAATAGATCTTGGTTCTAAGATGGATGATATGTTTTATAATCAGCGATGTCTAATTAAGCATTGATGCATTTATGCATGGTCTAGAATATATGGTATGAGATACATAGACAAGGGTGCACAAGAATTGGTCAGCACTGAGGGTTATCGCACAAGGCGAAGCCGAGTGGGATAATCCTCAGTGCTGACCAATTCGAGTGCTCCTTTGTATTTATCTCAAGTTAATTTAGTCAGATATGTTCAAAATTCCATTTATTTGGCATTAGAAATGATTTTATCATCAGTTATTTGCCTTTTTTGGATGTTCCCCTAGGAGTGTGATATGGGAAAGGGTTATCACACTGGGGGGTGTGATACAGAGTTTCTTGGTTAAGCCTATGGGGCTCGCATATTCAACTTGAGATAAGACTCATTATTATCCTAAGTACTCGGTGAGCGGTATGCAATTAAGCTGTAATATATCTTTGAAATGTCGAGTCATTAATAATTGTATTTATATATATATATATATATATATATAAATATATATATATATATATATGGGACGATGAAGTCCTAATTAGCGATAATACAGTAAGGCTGAATATATCTTGGTGACTCCGTGAACCCGGCGGTTTCTATGAAACCGGAAATATTCGCATAGTCAGTCAATAAATGTATGTCATAATGATATAAAGTTATCAACTGAAAGAAAAAGATATTATTAGTAACATCTAAAGATGCGAAAATAATGGATAAAGTATCATAAATAGGTCATCGCTCTCACTCCTGTGGACCTTGGCCAGTCATATAGTTATATCAGTTTATAGATTCAGTCCGTCGTGAATGCCTATTCTAATCATATACTATTTCTATTTTCAAATCCGATTAGTCGTCCTCTTCAGGAGACATGATATCGCCTGATGGCTCGGTATAATAGTCCATGTCGCACTCGCCATTATTATTATTGTCATTACTGGAATCAAAATTAGCGGCGAGCTGCAATAGTGCCATAGTGGCCTTGGTGGCGTCACCATAGCGGGACTGACTGTCTTGAATAGGCGCAGATTCATTAAGTGCTTCTTCAGTGGCTTTTGCCGCTTTATCCTCCTCTTCCCAGTCATACTCTACGTAAGAGTAGTCACTGGTTTCAGACGCCAGGTCATAAAGTCCGGCCTCAGCGTCTGCAACCTCAGGTACGAGTGGGACTGGAGGTGTTATATAACCTCCCAAGGATGAGTCAATATCGTTATTGCACTGTGCGCCCTTCCATGAGTCACGTACTCTAATCAACTGCCTAATGCAGTCCCAACCTGGGAAGGACTTGTGAGACCATATCAATGGCTCCCGTCTCCTCCTTACGTCCTTGAATGCGGTAGGACTCCTTAAGCAGATCCTCCTCAATGGAGACCAGATCCAAGTTGGACAGCTTGGCAGCCAAAATCGAGTCATTATCGTCAACGTCACGGTAACTATTGCAAATAGAAATTTGAGTATATTAGATTTCAGAATAATAATTATATGGCATGCAGTAATTATATAACGATGCCTTATTACTAACAGTAGCTTGTACATGGCTTACACTAAAATGTAATAAAAATTAGGATTTTAGAGCTATTCAGATTGTTTCTTTTGGTTGCTCTATACTGAGCTTTCATCTGCATCTATATCCTGCAATTTCATTGGCAGCTGATGGTGTTTATCTCTATGCACAATGACAATTGCACATCTTGGGGTATGATGGCTTCTTAAAGCCATCCATATTGGAAGACGCTGCTTCAATCGTAAATAAACCTTATTTGGAAGTTCAATCATTTCCATTTCAGTGCCGGATATACAAATCTGAATAACTCCATGACATACATGTATTAAATCCAAGTATTGCATAAAACATCCTCTCTGTCTCACTACAACAGGAGGAGCACTTGAACACACTTTGAATATGTTTGGTTCATATCTGATACTGGCTAGGGGAATGACGATAGCATTCCATTCGTTGTAGATTTTTATTGCGACATATGGCATCTCCGAGGTTACAGGAGACATGCCTATATTCTTCAGATATCTGCATTTGAGACATGTCTTTATGATATATATATATATATATAACCAGAATTATTGTCAGTAATGCTAAGAATTCGCTGTATCCAGATGGGATATTACTCAATGGATGTGAGAATGCCTTATCCTTATCAGGCTTGACGCTTAGTGTGTTAAATGAATTTACTGCCGAATTCCATGCGGTGATGTTTATTGCATTAGCCTTCTTACCGTATAGGAAAATAGACCAGAGGACTCCTATTTTCCTTAGCGTGTAAGCACTTATTAAGATAGATAGTGCAAAGCTAGCAATTTCCATGAGTTGATGTGAGGTGATAGTGTCAACAGTACTGAAAAAGTTTTCAAAATCATCTGGTGATTTTGCCTCCTTCAATAATGTTTTGGCAGTGTTTCTTAGATCTAATGCAATCTTTTGCAGGACGGTCATTTTATCTAATTGTGAATGTAGCAAGTCAATACCCTTTGATTTAGATATTTCGCTTCTCAATGTCAGTTCTGCTCCCGACTTGTTCCAGGCAGAATCATTGAAATGAATTACTAAGGGTAAATTGTAAGCATGGTGAATAATCTGGTCGTTGAAATCACCTCTAATGCAGGTCACATTATGGTTTACTAGAATTAGTCCCTCAATCTCTATTTTACAATAGCATGGTACTTTGGTCATGAAATAAGATGCCATGTTATGAATTAGACGTTGTTTCCCGGCACACTCCATGATGAATGTGTCGCTGTTTGACCTTATTAAGTAAGAGTCAAATGATATTGGTATTGCCGCAGGTGACAGTTTCCTTGTTGGGTTTATTATATTGAAATTGTACAATTCCTTAATCAGTGCTGTATTGTCAAGTAGTAATGCTAACATGCAAGTTGGTTTTTGAATGTTTCTTGTTGGAAGTGTTAGTGGGCAAATGAAAAAACTTTGCTCATTGCAAAGGGTTAAAAGATTACCGTCGAGCTCAAAATATCTTCCTATTTTGTTTGATAACGCGATGTGGTGGTAATCGGCTGATAGTACTGTATAACCAGCACCCTCAGTGGTGTGTGGTTTCAATGGGACCGGGGTCACATGTATATTATACAGATCGTAGGTTTCATCCAATTAACAGATTCGATTTCTAATCTTGATGGTTACTGATTTTCGAGCCACTGATATCAATTTAGAAGCTTCACGATAGTAGTGACTCAGTGGGATATTACAAACCCTAAGGCTGATATTGTCTCTTTCTAGTGATTGATTCATTAACTTTAGTGAATTATGCAAATGGTTCATTGGGACCAGGACAGCTGATAACTTTCCGGTAGCGGTTCTTTCGATTTCATGTATCAGTTTGGACATTCTATTATTATATCTAATCTGAGTGAGAAGCTGGGTTGTGCCTATCTGTAACAACAATTTATTCCTTTGTTTTACATACATAATTCTATACAGTTTATTGTATAAGTGAGTGATGTTATGTTCAAATCTTACTATCTCGGTTTCTAACTCACCTAGTGCCAACATTGTGATATTTGTATTTTCTGCTGAGATGAGTTGAGCGACATAATTATAATTTGCCATTTTGTAGATAGTTTCTATCATGTCGTTGTAAGTGGTGAATTCCACACTTACTTCTTTTTCTAAATGGGCTAATCTTTTATCTTCCTGATTGAATTGGTCTACCGTCGCTACGCCTGTCACTAGAGATAGTAAATCGCCAATTGGTTTCAAAATAGCTTCTCTCTTATCTCGTGAAATGTCAGAATGACTATTTAGTCTGTCATGAAGTCGAATGGTTTTCTCATATTCTTCTTGTATTAGTCGATCTAATTCTCTGAACTCATTTCTAGTTTCTTTGTCTGAATGTTCGTCTAAGAAATAGTCAGTGATTCTAATTGGGTTCTTGATTGATTTGTACAGAGTAAAATCAACATTGTATTTGAAGTCATGGTGTGTGACACCATGAATAAGTGGCTTTCCTTCTTTTTTGAATACAACTCCATAATTCTGTCTAACTATAATATTGTCAGAATACACAATATTAAAAATGCATAAACGTAGCAGTAAATACAGAGAATGTATGGTGGTGCGGTGTATGAGGAGTGCGCTCCACTGTCACATAGTGTAGGTGTGTACTGTATGCTTGCTGTGTGCTGTACTGAGTGGGTGTGTGATTAAGTGGGCTATATATATATACGATATGCTAATGAGGATGGTTATCCTATTAATGAAAAGTTGTCATCCTGTGCCTATCCGATCATGTCTATGTCTTATCCGGTGATGTCGGGCCTATACCTTGATAATTCTACTAATTTTAGGTGTTGTTACAAATTTATCCCCCTGAGTTATCCGGTATTAGTGTTGTGCATTCAAGGTGCTTTCTATAGTGATATACTAATATGGTTTTAATTCTATCATTATTTAGATCAAATTTATACCTGGGGGATTCAGAGGATCGGAGTTTGAATCAGAATCTGGTGCATCAATTGATCTCACACCAGTAGATCGCTTTCTCTAGTAGGGCTGTTCTCGCCTCCATTTGGCAAGTGTGTTATTTAAGCAGGTCTTGCATAATTCTTTTCGCGTCTGATTGGATGTCCAAGGGTAGAATCGAATGCTCAGCTCATAATAGCTGATCATGACCTGTATGGCTAGAAACGTTATGGCCCTAGCTATTGGCTCATGATATGTTTCTAAATCTAACGGTCGTGGGTCTTCACCAGTGAAGACGCGTTTCTCCTGGGAGATAGCAGCGAGGGTGGCAGGGTCGCTGAGATCTAACTTATCGTGTAATAATTGGTCTTCCCAGACGTAGGCTAGTCCTTTGTCAGAGGGGTGAGCCAATATTACTCTTTCCTGCCAAATTATCTGCCTAGCAGTTTCAGCGTCATGCCCCCTCACGCCGTCCCTCCCTAGAATGGACATGTTCGATGACGAACCGTCTGGGTGCTCGACTTTTGGTCTATTTGAATTTTGGAGATTTAATAGGTAATCAAAATTATAAATGCTGGAAATAATGTAAGCTTCAAGCTGGTTAACTATATATATATATAAATATATATATATATATATATATATAAATATGTTTTTTTAAATAGTTTTAGTGGTATTAAAGTCGCTTCACTAATTATCCCATGGTATAGGGCCAATAATATGATTATAGCAAAACTGTAATATACTTGTTCAATTCATAATACAGGACTACATAGTAGAGAGGGGACTAAATGTTTATGGACTTCTTGGGTGTTACTTCCATCTCCGGACTCTACAATCAGTCAAGATCTAAACCCTAATGGATTTCAAAATCCCTAAAGTTGTATACCCTATATAAAAGCGTATTGCCTACCTGCTGGACTCTGCCCACACGAAACCTGGAGAGGTCATTTCAGTAGTTGATGGGGCGTGACTGATAACGTCAAAGCTTTGAAGTTCAATCAGTTGTGGTTTTGCCTTGTGGCTGACCCAACCTTATATATCTATTTTCATGTGGTTTTTGTTTTTCTTGTCAATCAACTGGCAATATGATACAAAGGATCAGCTACTCCCCTTCAACTGTTTGCTCACAGCCTCTGCTTGGTGATTGACCGTCATTAACATTTCCCATAAATGCATCCACTCCCGGGGCCCTTGGGTGTGAACATTTTATATCTTGAACAAGTTTCCCCACAAACTATTAACCCATAATCAGGTTGAGATTTAATTGATTAAATCTATTGATAATGTCTTTGCCTATCAGTCATGTTGCCCATCCCCTGAGCTAAATACCAATTTCGATTACTGCATGTAGCAATATGCGTGTTTCAGCCTTTTAGCATACAACTTTCTGAAGAAGGGGGTGTCTTGTCACCACAGAACTTAACTGACTGGACGCCATATAACCAATATCCATAATTAATAATTTTTCGGAGTTTGTTTGGATCCCCATGCCATGTTTATCTCCCTACCAGTCTACCTAACATATTTGAATATCCTTGTTATTGCTATAATGGCCACTCCATAGGATGAGTAATGATTATCCGGCGTTAGCGTGCGAATCCTATCTCATGAAATGATAAGGATGAAATCTGAGTAATGTTTAATTGTATAGTACAAAATGTTGTTATAGGACAGATGTGATGATGTAAATTTATTAAAATTTTGAGTTACATACTCCTAAAGTGCACACATGTTGTTAGTTTATCGTCTTTTCCGTCTGGATGCCATGGCTTTTGCTTTTTGGTTTATTCTTGGATTGTCTGTTTTGCTTAATTCTGTATGTCCTATTACGTCTGGATCAATAACTTTCCCATGGAACCTGGAATCTCTAATCTCTTTAATATTGCCTGTTTTGAGGCTGTTGTGATTGGTTTTCTCAGGCGTTCAATATTAATTGACTTTTTGGTCATTTTACCATCTGAAAGTCGACGTAAATGAGCAGTATAGGGTGAACAACGTTCAGTTACCATATAGGGGCCTGAGTATGTTGCTTGTAGTTTCTTGCTGGTATTTGGTTTTAATAAGTTTGGTATGTACAGGTATACGATATCTCCAACGGTGTAGTCTGTTGTGGATTTGATTTTACTATCATGTCTATTCTTCATTCCCTTGTGTGTTTTTAATAAGGTATTGGCAGCCAGCTTTTGTGCTGCTTCTCTTTGTTTAATTAAGTGGATGATCATTTCCTTTTCATCCTTAAAATCTGTCTTATTGAACAATGCTAACGATGCGTCCGTTGGTAACATTGGTTGCTTCCCGAAGATGATAAATTTGGCGAATAGCCCGTAGTTTGACTGACAGTATTATTTAAGCCGAAAACTACTGATTGAAGATACAGGTTCCAATTCTTCTGATCTTCATAAATATATGATCTTAATGAGTTTTCTATTGATTGATTACTTCGCTCCACAGCTCCTTGACTTTTGGAACAGAATGGACTCCCGAAAATCTGCTTAATTCCGAATTTAGAGCAGAATAACTTAGTTAATTTTGACGTGAATATTGAACCTTATCTGTATACATCACACTTTGGAGACCATGAATACATATGACTTTGTCTATGTAATCTAATATGAAGGATGCGCTGTTGAGTTCCTTACAATCCCATGCCGTGATATGCCGTGAGGCATGATCAATTACTACCTGTATATATTTACTTCCATTATGGGATGGTGGAAGTGGCCCTATGGTATCTACAGTTACATGACTATAAGTTGTTAATATCGGTTCCCTGATATCCCTAGCCCACTTAAAAGGGTCTATATCTCCTCTTTCCTATCCCCTCAGGATGTGTGTAGTGCACATATGCGCGGGCACTGACACATTCCTCTGTTAAATTATCAACCTGTGAAGCACGGAATAGCCACTTAGTGCCGCTAAAGTGCTGTAAAACACAAATCAATCAATCAAACCTGATATCCATGGGTAATTTCAAACGTTTTGGTCGTTTGTTTGTTATCAGACATGTATGACTCGTGCCGATGTAATTTGTTACATCTGCAAGCATATTAACCCAGAAATATCTTTCTTTTATCAATTTGTAGGTTTTGACTATTCCTAAATGTCCCCCTAAGGGTGAGCAATGCGTGGTTTCGAGCAATTTATTGATCCACTTTTTAGGTACAACAACTTGTAATTCGATGTCAAATTGTCGTCCGAATATTGATGAGTTTAGTTTGAAAAGAATATTGTCGCTGATTATGAAATTATCATGTGTAAGCAATATCTGGCGACTGATATAATTATCCTCTGGCAGATTTTCTTTTTCTATGTATTCTCTCATTGTAATACAAAAAGGGTCTTTGGATTGAGCGGCTACCAATTATAGGCGTGTTGGAGTCAGTTTATAATGCTTGGATATTTCGATTATTGCTCTTTCAGCTTTGGGTACTATTTTAGTAGCTAATTTCGAGCGCTTTTGCACTGCTGCTGCTCGTGAGACAGCAGGTTTGTGCTTTTTAGCGGGTCTCCCCCTCCTTTTTTGGGGTCTCAGACTCGGGCTGGGGTTTTGCAACATCCCTAAATGTTATGTTTGGGTCAGATTCTTTTAATGCTTTAGCTCTTGTTATAGCATTGAGTTTATGCTTTTGGGTAGACTTTTTACCAATTGCGGGCTTTTTAGCTTTGGCATGCTTACCTATTGTTACGTAGCCTGCTTGCTGAGCTTTAGCCTCCCATGGGATTCCGTCTTTTAGAATGGATCTGGGTTTAAACATTAAAATGGGTGAAGCTGGTACAGGGTCACTTGGTTTAAAGGTTTAAGTGATTTCTATATCAGAGAATCTGGTCATTTTGGGTGGTAAAACTACTTTACCTTGTAGTTTATTTGGTAATGGTTCATCCTCCTGTGGTGGATATCTTCGTCTCGATATGAAATCGGCTACTATGTTTGCTTTGCCAGCTAGATATTTAACAGTGAAATCATATGACATAAAAAGGTCTAGCCAGCGAGCTAATCTGCCATTGGTTATTGCTTCTTTTTTATTAAAAAGTGATACCAGTGCTGTGTGGTCTGAGTGGATAGTGAAATGTGAGCATTCAGTATATAGATGGAACCTGCTAATGGCGAATACTACTGCTATCATTTCTCTGTCTGTAGTACTATATCTCCTTTCTTGTTCAGTTAATGTCCTACCAGCAAATTCTATTGGTCTATAAAATCCATTTTCATCTTGCTGTGTTAATGCAGCACCGACACTATAACCAGAACTGTCAGTAAAAATTGAGATTTCTTTGGAAAAATCTGGGAATTTGAGTGTGACATCATCGTATATAGATTTCTTGATTTTATCAAATGCCCTTTGACACTTCCCTGTCCATACAAAAGGTACTGATTCCTTCGTTAATTCATTTAAAGGTGCCATGATTTGACTGAAACCCTTAATGAATCTTTTATAGAATTGAGCCATCCCATTAAAACTTTTCAATTCCGATTTGTTTACTGGTGATTTAAAGATCTTTAGAGGCCATAATTTATCTGGTGTAGGTGACATACCGTCCTCAGTAATTCTGAACCCGAGGAAGTCAATTTTTGTGTATCCAAACTCACATTTTTGGGGTTTGAATTTCAGGTTACCTTTGACAATGATTTTCATTACTTCATCTAGATCTTCTAAATGCCTTTCCCATGTTGGGCTGTATACAGCATTTGTTCATATTTCTATAGTCTATGACTATCCTCCAGCTATCCGGTTTTGATAAATCCATATCGATGATGTTTTCATTTGGGACAAAGGCATTTTGGTTGTCCATTAGTACTTTTTCTAGTTGTTGTTTTTGTATAGCGCTCAGTTCAGGGTTGATTTTATATTTTGTTTTTTCTGATGGGTGATTTAGTTGTTTTAATACTTCTTCTCCACAGTTTATTGGAGTGAAAGCTGAGTTGGTGTTATTGTTAGTACTTAGGTGTTTTATATCATTGTTGGAAATATCTCCTAATGAAATCATAGTCATGGTGCTCGGTAATGGATTGAATATTGCCACCTTGGTGAACTTATTCAATTTAATTTCAATGTCTGATAGATTCGCCAATACCACCTTGACTGTATTTTTATTCCCATTAGGGGTTACTATAATATGCTTTAATAAAAAGTCAGTTGGTTCGGCAATGCTCTCTAAAATTCCTTGTGTTCCCTTCAGGCATGTGTGGGTGTCAATTGATCCTCTAGTATGTAATTCTGAATTTGGAGGTATTATGACATTCTGTGATAGAATTACATCAGTTATGATGTGTTCTGCCTCAGTTGTGTTGAATTTAATTTCGCCTGAATATTTCCTTAAGAAGTTTACTCCGAGGACACATTCATGGTTCATTTTAGGTAGTACAAGAAATCTAAAAGATAATTCTTTTCCATCTATGAAAATTTTAGCCTTTATTGCTTTAGTGGATTTGATTAACCGACCATCTGCTATTGAAATTTTAGTATTTGTGTGGCCATGATACAATTTGCAATTTTCTTCCATCAATTTATGATATACCGCCTCACTTATGAAGCTTAGGGTGGCGCCTGTATCGACCAATGCCTTCACAGTGACACTTTCAATATTCAGATCTAAGCATAAGCTCTTTCTTTCCAATGGTACTCTTAGGATTTGTTTATATTTAGCTCCATGATTTCTATTTCTTAGAGTCAGATATATTCCTGGTAGTTCGAAATCGTCTTTCAATGAATCATTACTGTCGTAATTAGAATAGTCTTCGCAGTTTGAATAATATTCAGTATCCGATATTACTTCATCATATAAGGTATCTAGTGTGTTAAGTGATGGTATACCCATCGGGGATCTATCGGAGGGGTCCTTTTTACCGACTCTCCCTACATCCTATTCATGACCATTATTTTGCTGATCATCAAATTGATCATCTTGTTGATCATCCCCCATCTGGTTATCTCCATCATCATCTACCCATTCATCATCATCGAAATTATCATCCTGGTTATTATCACCCTCGATGTTGTTGAATCTGTTATTTTGCTGTCTATTTTGTTGCCTATTCTGATTTTGGTTGATGGGGAATCTATTGTTTTGATTTCTATTAGGGTTTCTATTGAAGTTTCTTTGATTTCCCTGATTGCCCTGTCTATTTCCTTGATCACCTTGGACAGGCTTATTTCCCTGATTGCTTTGGTTTGACCTTCCCTGATTATTTTGATTACCTTGGTAGTTAGATCTATTGGGGTTTCTGTTTGGTGGTCTGTTTTGGTTGTTAGAAGGTTGACCACTGCTCTGGTAATTACCCTGATTGTTTTGATAATTTCCCTGATTGTTCCAGTTTTGTCCCTGGTTTGGTCCCCAATTTTTGAATGGTCCATAATACGGTACAACGGCACATGGTGGGAATCCTGGGATGAATTGATTAAATCCCCAATTTTGATAACTGCCATCATCCTGATTTGATTGATTGTTTTGGTAACCTTGGTTGTTTTGGTATCCCTGATTGTTCTGGTAACCTTGATTTGATTGGAACCTTTTACCGTTATTAGAGTTATTATTCTGATAACCCTGGTTATTATTCTGATAACCCTGGTTGTTATTCTGATAACCCTGGTTGTTATTCTGTCTTTGATTACCTCTGTTATTCTGGTTGGGGCCCATGTAGTTAAGGTCTGCATCTGCACTAATTTCATTTAGTTTTACTGTTGGTGCTTCAGCAGTTGGATGGTGCTTAAACCGTCTTTCTTCTTTAGTTGCGGCCATTTCTACATCATCAAAGTTTTTGAATGTACCCATATCGAAGGTGAGCACTTCCGCTATGTCAGGCTTATAACCTCTCACCAGTGCTTCAATCTTCAATTGCTTATCAATGTCAGTATTGAGAAGCAAGTCTACCATAGAGCTAGTGTAATCCCTTACAGATTCGCCATGCTTTTGTTTTCTATTACTATAGCCATTTAGGATAAGGTCAGGGGTGAGTCTACTGAATTGTGTTATAAATGCACTGTAGACTGTGTCAGGGTCAACTGCTAATAGATTAGTTCCTGCCTCTAGATTAGCCAACCAAATTTTTGCTTTACCGTCTAGTAATTCTCGGAAGATTGTAGCGTGAATTTCATGTTGAACCGTTATCTGTATACATCACACTTTGGAGACCGTGAATACATATGACTTTGTCTATGTAATCTAATATGAAGGATGCGCTGTTGAGTTCCTTACAATCCCATGCCGTGATATGCCGTGAGGCATGATCAATTACTACCTGTATATATTTACTTCCATTATGGGATGGTGGAAGTGGCCCTATGGTATCTACAGTTACATGACTATAAGTTGTTAATATCGGTTCCCGGATATCCCTAGCCCACTTAAAAGGGTCTATATCTCCTCTTTCCTATCCCCTCAGGATGTGTGTAGTGCACATATGCGCGGGCACTGACACATTCCTCTGTTAAATTATCAACCTGTGAAGCACGGGATAGCCACTTAGTGCCGCTAAAGTGCTGTTAAACACAAATCAATCAATCAAACCTGATATCCATGGGTAATTTCAAACGTTTTGGTCGTTTGTTTGTTATCAGACATGTATGACTCGTGCCGATGTAATTTGTTACATCTGCAAGCATATTAACCCAGAAATATCTTTCTTTTATCAATTTGTAGGTTTTGACTATTCCTAAATGTCCCCCTAAGGGTGAGCAATGCGTGGTTTCGAGCAATTTATTGATCCACTTTTTAGGTACAACAACTTGTAATTCGATGTCAAATTGTCGTCCGAATATTGATGAGTTTAGTTTGAAAAGAATATTGTCGCTGATTATGAAATTATCATGTGTAAGCAATATCTGGCGACTGATATAATTATCCTCTGGCAGATTTTCTTTTTCTATGTATTCTCTCATTGTAATACAAAAAGGGTCTTTGGATTGAGCGGCTACCAATTATAGGCGTGTTGGAGTCAGTTTATAATGCTTGGATATTTCGATTATTGCTCTTTCAGCTTTGGGTACTATTTTAGTAGCTAATTTCGAGCGCTTTTGCACTGCTGCTGCTCGTGAGACAGCAGGTTTGTGCTTTTTAGCGGGTCTCCCCCTCCTTTTTTGGGGTCTCAGACTCGGGCTGGGGTTTTGCAACATCCCTAAATGTTATGTTTGGGTCAGATTCTTTTAATGCTTTAGCTCTTGTTATAGCATTGAGTTTATGCTTTTGGGTAGACTTTTTACCAATTGCGGGCTTTTTAGCTTTGGCATGCTTACCTATTGTTACGTAGCCTGCTTGCTGAGCTTTAGCCTCCCATGGGATTCCGTCTTTTAGAATGGATCTTGGTTTAAACATTAAAATGGGTGAAGCTGGTACAGGGTCACTTGGTTTAAAGGTTTAAGTGATTTCTATATCAGAGAATCTGGTCATTTTGGGTGGTAAAACTACTTTACCTTGTAGTTTATTTGGTAATGGTTCATCCTCCTGTGGTGGATATCTTCGTCTCGATATGAAATCGGCTACTATGTTTGCTTTGCCAGCTAGATATTTAACAGTGAAATCATATGACATAAAAAGGTCTAGCCAGCGAGCTAATCTGCCATTGGTTATTGCTTCTTTTTTATTAAAAAGTGATACCAGTGCTGTGTGGTCTGAGTGGATAGTGAAATGTGAGCATTCAGTATATAGATGGAACCTGCTAATGGCGAATACTACTGCTATCATTTCTCTGTCTGTAGTACTATATCTCCTTTCTTGTTCAGTTAATGTCCTACCAGCAAATTCTATTGGTCTATAAAATCCATTTTCATCTTGCTGTGTTAATGCAGCACCGACACTATAACCAGAACTGTCAGTAAAAATTGAGATTTCTTTGGAAAAATCTGGGAATTTGAGTGTGACATCATCGTATATAGATTTCTTGATTTTATCAAATGCCCTTTGACACTTCCCTGTCCATACAAAAGGTACTGATTCCTTCGTTAATTCATTTAAAGGTGCCATGATTTGACTGAAACCCTTAATGAATCTTTTATAGAATTGAGCCATCCCATTAAAACTTTTCAATTCCGATTTGTTTACTGGTGATTTAAAGATCTTTAGAGGCCATAATTTATCTGGTGTAGGTGACATACCGTCCTCAGTAATTCTGAACCCGAGGAAGTCAATTTTTGTGTATCCAAACTCACATTTTTGGGGTTTGAATTTCAGGTTACCTTTGACAATGATTTTCATTACTTCATCTAGATCTTCTAAATGCCTTTCCCATGTTGGGCTGTATACAGCATTTGTTCATATTTCTATAGTCTATGACTATCCTCCAGCTATCCGGTTTTGATAAATCCATATCGATGATGTTTTCATTTGGGACAAAGGCATTTTGGTTGTCCATTAGTACTTTTTCTAGTTGTTGTTTTTGTATAGCGCTCAGTTCAGGGTTGATTTTATATTTTGTTTTTTCTGATGGGTGATTTAGTTGTTTTAATACTTCTTCTCCACAGTTTATTGGAGTGAAAGCTGAGTTGGTGTTATTGTTAGTACTTAGGTGTTTTATATCATTGTTGGAAATATCTCCTAATGAAATCATAGTCATGGTGCTCGGTAATGGATTGAATATTGCCACCTTGGTGAACTTATTCAATTTAATTTCAATGTCTGATAGATTCGCCAATACCACCTTGACTGTATTTTTATTCCCATTAGGGGTTACTATAATATGCTTTAATAAAAAGTCAGTTGGTTCGGCAATGCTCTCTAAAATTCCTTGTGTTCCCTTCAGGCATGTGTGGGTGTCAATTGATCCTCTAGTATGTAATTCTGAATTTGGAGGTATTATGACATTCTGTGATAGAATTACATCAGTTATGATGTGTTCTGCCTCAGTTGTGTTGAATTTAATTTCGCCTGAATATTTCCTTAAGAAGTTTACTCCGAGGACACATTCATGGTTCATTTTAGGTAGTACAAGAAATCTAAAAGATAATTCTTTTCCATCTATGAAAATTTTAGCCTTTATTGCTTTAGTGGATTTGATTAACCGACCATCTGCTATTGAAATTTTAGTATTTGTGTGGCCATGATACAATTTGCAATTTTCTTCCATCAATTTATGATATACCGCCTCACTTATGAAGCTTAGGGTGGCGCCTGTATCGACCAATGCCTTCACAGTGACACTTTCAATATTCAGATCTAAGCATAAGCTCTTTCTTTCCAATGGTACTCTTAGGATTTGTTTATATTTAGCTCCATGATTTCTATTTCTTAGAGTCAGATATATTCCTGGTAGTTCGAAATCGTCTTTCAATGAATCATTACTGTCGTAATTAGAATAGTCTTCGCAGTTTGAATAATATTCAGTATCCGATATTACTTCATCATATAAGGTATCTAGTGTGTTAAGTGATGGTATACCCATCGGGGATCTATCGGAGGGGTCCTTTTTACCGACTCTCCCTACATCCTATTCATGACCATTATTTTGCTGATCATCAAATTGATCATCTTGTTGATCATCCCCCATCTGGTTATCTCCATCATCATCTACCCATTCATCATCATCGAAATTATCATCCTGGTTATTATCACCCTCGATGTTGTTGAATCTGTTATTTTGCTGTCTATTTTGTTGCCTATTCTGATTTTGGTTGATGGGGAATCTATTGTTTTGATTTCTATTAGGGTTTCTATTGAAGTTTCTTTGATTTCCCTGATTGCCCTGTCTATTTCCTTGATCACCTTGGACAGGCTTATTTCCCTGATTGCTTTGGTTTGACCTTCCCTGATTATTTTGATTACCTTGGTAGTTAGATCTATTGGGGTTTCTGTTTGGTGGTCTGTTTTGGTTGTTAGAAGGTTGACCACTGCTCTGGTAATTACCCTGATTGTTTTGATAATTTCCCTGATTGTTCCAGTTTTGTCCCTGGTTTGGTCCCCAATTTTTGAATGGTCCATAATACGGTACAACGGCACATGGTGGGAATCCTGGGATGAATTGATTAAATCCCCAATTTTGATAACTGCCATCATCCTGATTTGATTGATTGTTTTGGTAACCTTGGTTGTTTTGGTATCCCTGATTGTTCTGGTAACCTTGATTTGATTGGAACCTTTTACCGTTATTAGAGTTATTATTCTGATAACCCTGGTTATTATTCTGATAACCCTGGTTGTTATTCTGATAACCCTGGTTGTTATTCTGTCTTTGATTACCTCTGTTATTCTGGTTGGGGCCCATGTAGTTAAGGTCTGCATCTGCACTAATTTCATTTAGTTTTACTGTTGGTGCTTCAGCAGTTGGATGGTGCTTAAACCGTCTTTCTTCTTTAGTTGCGGCCATTTCTACATCATCAAAGTTTTTGAATGTACCCATATCGAAGGTGAGCACTTCCGCTATGTCAGGCTTATAACCTCTCACCAGTGCTTCAATCTTCAATTGCTTATCAATGTCAGTATTGAGAAGCAAGTCTACCATAGAGCTAGTGTAATCCCTTACAGATTCGCCATGCTTTTGTTTTCTATTACTATAGCCATTTAGGATAAGGTCAGGGGTGAGTCTACTGAATTGTGTTATGAATGCACTGTAGACTGTGTCAGGGTCAACTGCTAATAGATTAGTTCCTGCCTCTAGATTATCCAACCAAATTTTTGCTTTACCGTCTAGTAATTCTCGGAAGATTGTAGCGTGAATTTCATGTTGAACCGTTATCTGTATACATCACACTTTGGAGACCGTGAATACATATGACTTTGTCTATGTAATCTAATATGAAGGATGCGCTGTTGAGTTCCTTACAATCCCATGCCGTGATATGCCGTGAGGCATGATCAATTACTACCTGTATATATTTACTTCCATTATGGGATGGTGGAAGTGGCCCTATGGTATCTACAGTTACATGACTATAAGTTGTTAATATCGGTTCCCGGATATCCCTAGCCCACTTAAAAGGGTCTATATCTCCTCTTTCCTATCCCCTCAGGATGTGTGTAGTGCACATATGCGCGGGCACTGACACATTCCTCTGTTAAATTATCAACCTGTGAAGCACGGGATAGCCACTTAGTGCCGCTAAAGTGCTGTTAAACACAAATCAATCAATCAAACCTGATATCCATGGGTAATTTCAAACGTTTTGGTCGTTTGTTTGTTATCAGACATGTATGACTCGTGCCGATGTAATTTGTTACATCTGCAAGCATATTAACCCAGAAATATCTTTCTTTTATCAATTTGTAGGTTTTGACTATTCCTAAATGTCCCCCTAAGGGTGAGCAATGCGTGGTTTCGAGCAATTTATTGATCCACTTTTTAGGTACAACAACTTGTAATTCGATGTCAAATTGTCGTCCGAATATTGATGAGTTTAGTTTGAAAAGAATATTGTCGCTGATTATGAAATTATCATGTGTAAGCAATATCTGGCGACTGATATAATTATCCTCTGGCAGATTTTCTTTTTCTATGTATTCTCTCATTGTAATACAAAAAGGGTCTTTGGATTGAGCGGCTACCAATTATAGGCGTGTTGGAGTCAGTTTATAATGCTTGGATATTTCGATTATTGCTCTTTCAGCTTTGGGTACTATTTTAGTAGCTAATTTCGAGCGCTTTTGCACTGCTGCTGCTCGTGAGACAGCAGGTTTGTGCTTTTTAGCGGGTCTCCCCCTCCTTTTTTGGGGTCTCAGACTCGGGCTGGGGTTTTGCAACATCCCTAAATGTTATGTTTGGGTCAGATTCTTTTAATGCTTTAGCTCTTGTTATAGCATTGAGTTTATGCTTTTGGGTAGACTTTTTACCAATTGCGGGCTTTTTAGCTTTGGCATGCTTACCTATTGTTACGTAGCCTGCTTGCTGAGCTTTAGCCTCCCATGGGATTCCGTCTTTTAGAATGGATCTTGGTTTAAACATTAAAATGGGTGAAGCTGGTACAGGGTCACTTGGTTTAAAGGTTTAAGTGATTTCTATATCAGAGAATCTGGTCATTTTGGGTGGTAAAACTACTTTACCTTGTAGTTTATTTGGTAATGGTTCATCCTCCTGTGGTGGATATCTTCGTCTCGATATGAAATCGGCTACTATGTTTGCTTTGCCAGCTAGATATTTAACAGTGAAATCATATGACATAAAAAGGTCTAGCCAGCGAGCTAATCTGCCATTGGTTATTGCTTCTTTTTTATTAAAAAGTGATACCAGTGCTGTGTGGTCTGAGTGGATAGTGAAATGTGAGCATTCAGTATATAGATGGAACCTGCTAATGGCGAATACTACTGCTATCATTTCTCTGTCTGTAGTACTATATCTCCTTTCTTGTTCAGTTAATGTCCTACCAGCAAATTCTTTTGGTCTATAAAATCCATTTTCATCTTGCTGTGTTAATGCAGCACCGACACTATAACCAGAACTGTCAGTAAAAATTGAGATTTCTTTGGAAAAATCTGGGAATTTGAGTGTGACATCATCGTATATAGATTTCTTGATTTTATCAAATGCCCTTTGACACTTCCCTGTCCATACAAAAGGTACTGATTCCTTCGTTAATTCATTTAAAGGTGCCATGATTTGACTGAAACCCTTAATGAATCTTTTATAGAATTGAGCCATCCCATTAAAACTTTTCAATTCCGATTTGTTTACTGGTGATTTAAAGATCTTTAGAGGCCATAATTTATCTGGTGTAGGTGACATACCGTCCTCAGTAATTCTGAACCCGAGGAAGTCAATTTTTGTGTATCCAAACTCACATTTTTGGGGTTTGAATTTCAGGTTACCTTTGACAATGATTTTCATTACTTCATCTAGATCTTCTAAATGCCTTTCCCATGTTGGGCTGTATACAGCATTTGTTCATATTTCTATAGTCTATGACTATCCTCCAGCTATCCGGTTTTGATAAATCCATATCGATGATGTTTTCATTTGGGACAAAGGCATTTTGGTTGTCCATTAGTACTTTTTCTAGTTGTTGTTTTTGTATAGCGCTCAGTTCAGGGTTGATTTTATATTTTGTTTTTTCTGATGGGTGATTTAGTTGTTTTAATACTTCTTCTCCACAGTTTATTGGAGTGAAAGCTGAGTTGGTGTTATTGTTAGTACTTAGGTGTTTTATATCATTGTTGGAAATATCTCCTAATGAAATCATAGTCATGGTGCTCGGTAATGGATTGAATATTGCCACCTTGGTGAACTTATTCAATTTAATTTCAATGTCTGATAGATTCGCCAATACCACCTTGACTGTATTTTTATTCCCATTAGGGGTTACTATAATATGCTTTAATAAAAAGTCAGTTGGTTCGGCAATGCTCTCTAAAATTCCTTGTGTTCCCTTCAGGCATGTGTGGGTGTCAATTGATCCTCTAGTATGTAATTCTGAATTTGGAGGTATTATGACATTCTGTGATAGAATTACATCAGTTATGATGTGTTCTGCCTCAGTTGTGTTGAATTTAATTTCGCCTGAATATTTCCTTAAGAAGTTTACTCCGAGGACACATTCATGGTTCATTTTAGGTAGTACAAGAAATCTAAAAGATAATTCTTTTCCATCTATGAAAATTTTAGCCTTTATTGCTTTAGTGGATTTGATTAACCGACCATCTGCTATTGAAATTTTAGTATTTGTGTGGCCATGATACAATTTGCAATTTTCTTCCATCAATTTATGATATACCGCCTCACTTATGAAGCTTAGGGTGGCGCCTGTATCGACCAATGCCTTCACAGTGACACTTTCAATATTCAGATCTAAGCATAAGCTCTTTCTTTCCAATGGTACTCTTAGGATTTGTTTATATTTAGCTCCATGATTTCTATTTCTTAGAGTCAGATATATTCCTGGTAGTTCGAAATCGTCTTTCAATGAATCATTACTGTCGTAATTAGAATAGTCTTCGCAGTTTGAATAATATTCAGTATCCGATATTACTTCATCATATAAGGTATCTAGTGTGTTAAGTGATGGTATACCCATCGGGGATCTATCGGAGGGGTCCTTTTTACCGACTCTCCCTACATCCTATTCATGACCATTATTTTGCTGATCATCAAATTGATCATCTTGTTGATCATCCCCCATCTGGTTATCTCCATCATCATCTACCCATTCATCATCATCGAAATTATCATCCTGGTTATTATCACCCTCGATGTTGTTGAATCTGTTATTTTGCTGTCTATTTTGTTGCCTATTCTGATTTTGGTTGATGGGGAATCTATTGTTTTGATTTCTATTAGGGTTTCTATTGAAGTTTCTTTGATTTCCCTGATTGCCCTGTCTATTTCCTTGATCACCTTGGACAGGCTTATTTCCCTGATTGCTTTGGTTTGACCTTCCCTGATTATTTTGATTACCTTGGTAGTTAGATCTATTGGGGTTTCTGTTTGGTGGTCTGTTTTGGTTGTTAGAAGGTTGACCACTGCTCTGGTAATTACCCTGATTGTTTTGATAATTTCCCTGATTGTTCCAGTTTTGTCCCTGGTTTGGTCCCCAATTTTTGAATGGTCCATAATACGGTACAACGGCACATGGTGGGAATCCTGGGATGAATTGATTAAATCCCCAATTTTGATAACTGCCATCATCCTGATTTGATTGATTGTTTTGGTAACCTTGGTTGTTTTGGTATCCCTGATTGTTCTGGTAACCTTGATTTGATTGGAACCTTTTACCGTTATTAGAGTTATTATTCTGATAACCCTGGTTATTATTCTGATAACCCTGATTGTTATTCTGATAACCCTGGTTGTTATTCTGTCTTTGATTACCTCTGTTATTCTGGTTGGGGCCCATGTAGTTAAGGTCTGCATCTGCACTAATTTCATTTAGTTTTACTGTTGGTGCTTCAGCAGTTGGATGGTGCTTAAACCGTCTTTCTTCTTTAGTTGCGGCCATTTCTACATCATCAAAGTTTTTGAATGTACCCATATCGAAGGTGAGCACTTCCGCTATGTCAGGCTTATAACCTCTCACCAGTGCTTCAATCTTCAATTGCTTATCAATGTCAGTATTGAGAAGCAAGTCTACCATAGAGCTAGTGTAATCCCTTACAGATTCGCCATGCTTTTGTTTTCTATTACTATAGCCATTTAGGATAAGGTCAGGGGTGAGTCTACTGAATTGTGTTATGAATGCACTGTAGACTGTGTCAGGGTCAACTGCTAATAGATTAGTTCCTGCCTCTAGATTATCCAACCAAATTTTTGCTTTACCGTCTAGTAATTCTCGGAAAATTGTAGCGTGAATTTCATGTTGAACCGTTATCTGTATACATCACACTTTGGAGACCGTGAATACATATGACTTTGTCTATGTAATCTAATATGAAGGATGCGCTGTTGAGTTCCTTACAATCCCATGCCGTGATATGCCGTGAGGCATGATCAATTACTACCTGTATATATTTACTTCCATTATGGGATGGTGGAAGTGGCCCTATGGTATCTACAGTTACATGACTATAAGTTGTTAATATCGGTTCCCGGATATCCCTAGCCCACTTAAAAGGGTCTATATCTCCTCTTTCCTATCCCCTCAGGATGTGTGTAGTGCACATATGCGCGGGCACTGACACATTCCTCTGTTAAATTATCAACCTGTGAAGCACGGGATAGCCACTTAGTGCCGCTAAAGTGCTGTTAAACACAAATCAATCAATCAAACCTGATATCCATGGGTAATTTCAAACGTTTTGGTCGTTTGTTTGTTATCAGACATGTATGACTCGTGCCGATGTAATTTGTTACATCTGCAAGCATATTAACCCAGAAATATCTTTCTTTTATCAATTTGTAGGTTTTGACTATTCCTAAATGTCCCCCTAAGGGTGAGCAATGCGTGGTTTCGAGCAATTTATTGATCCACTTTTTAGGTACAACAACTTGTAATTCGATGTCAAATTGTCGTCCGAATATTGATGAGTTTAGTTTGAAAAGAATATTGTCGCTGATTATGAAATTATCATGTGTAAGCAATATCTGGCGACTGATATAATTATCCTCTGGCAGATTTCCTTTTTCTATGTATTCTCTCATTGTAATACAAAAAGGGTCTTTGGATTGAGCGGCTACCAATTGTAGGCGTGTTGGAGTCAGTTTATAATGCTTGGATATTTCGATTAATGCTCTTTCAGCTTTGGGTACTATTTTAGTAGCTAATTTCGAGCGCTTTTGCACTGCTGCTGCTCGTGAGACAGCAGGTTTGTGCTTTTTAGCGGGTCTCCCCCTCCTTTTTTGGGGTCTCAGACTCCAGCTGGGGTTTTGCAACATCCCTAAATGTTATGTTTGGGTCAGATTCTTTTAATGCTTTAGCTCTTGTTATAGCATTGAGTTTATGCTTTTGGGTAGACTTTTTACCAATTGCGGGCTTTTTAGCTTTGGCATGCTTACCTATTGGTACGTAGCCTGCTTGCTGAGCTTTAGCCTCCCATGGGATTCCGTCTTTTAGAATGGATCTTGGTTTAAACATTAAAATGGGTGAAGCTGGTACAGGGTCACTTGGTTTAAAGGTTTTAGTGATTTCTATATCAGAGAATCTGGTCATTTTGGGTGGTAAAACTACTTTACCTTGTAGTTTATTTGGTAATGGTTCATCCTCCTGTGGTGGATATCTTCGTCTCGATAGGAAATCGGCTACTATGTTTGCTTTGCCAGCTAGATATTTAACAGTGAAATCATATGACATAAAAAGGTCTAGCCAGCGAGCTAATCTGCCATTGGTTATTGCTTCTTTTTTATTAAAAAGTGATACCAGTGCTGTGTGGTCTGAGTGGATAGTGAAATGTGAGCATTCAGTATATAGATGGAACCTGCTAATGGCGAATACTACTGCTATCATTTCTCTGTCTGTAGTACTATATCTCCTTTCTTGTTCAGTTAATGTCCTACCAGCAAATTCTATTGGTCTATAAAATCCATTTTCATCTTGCTGTGTTAATGCAGCACCGACACTATAAACAGAACTGTCAGTAAAAATTGAGAATTCTTTGGAAAAATCTGGGAATTTGAGTGTGACATCATCGTATATATATTTCTTGATTTTATCAAATGCCCTTTGACACTTCCCTGTCCATACAAAAGGTACTGATTCCTTCGTTAATTCATTTAAAGGTGCCATGATTTGACTGAAACCCTTAATGAATCTTTTATAGAATTGAGCCATCCCCTTAAAACTTTTCAATTCCGATTTGTTTACTGGTGATTTAAAGATCTTTAGAGGCCATAATTTATCTGGTGTAGGTGACATACCGTCCTCAGTAGTTCTGAACCCGAGGAAGTCAATTTTTGTGTATCCAAACTCACATTTTTGGGGTTTGAATTTCAGGTTACCTTTGACAATGATTTTCATTACTTCATCTAGATCTTCTAAATGCCTTTCCCATGTTGGGCTGTATACAGCATTTGTTCGTATTTCTATAGTCTATGACTATCCTCCAGCTATCCGGTTTTGATAAATCCATATCGATGATGTTTTCATTTGGGACAAAGGCATTTTGGTTGTCCATTAGTACTTTTTCTAGTTGTTGTTTTTGTATAGCGCTCAGTTCAGGGTTGATTTTATATTTTGTTTTTTCTGATGGGTGATTTAGTTGTTTTAATACTTCTTCTCCACAGTTTATTGGAGTGAAAGCTGAGTTGGTGTTATTGTTAGTACTTAGGTGTTTTATATCATTGTTGGAAATATCTCCTAATGAAATCATAGTCATGGTGCTCGGTAATGGATTGAATATTGCCACCTTGGTGAACTTATTCAATTTAATTTCAATGTCTGATAGATTCGCCAATACCACCTTGACTGTATTTTTATTCCCATTAGGGGTTACTATAATATGCTTTAATAAAAAGTCAGTTGGTTCGGCAATGCTCTCTAAAATTCCTTGTGTTCCCTTCAGGCATGTGTGGGTGTCAATTGATCCTCTAGTATGTAATTCTGAATTTGGAGGTATTATGACATTCTGTGATAGAATTACATCAGTTATGATGTGTTCTGCCTCAGTTGTGTTGAATTTAATTTCGCCTGAATATTTCCTTAAGAAGTTTACTCCGAGGACACATTCATGGTTCATTTTAGGTAGTACAAGAAATCTAAAAGATAATTCTTTTCCATCTATGAAAATTTTAGCCTTTATTGCTTTAGTGGATTTGATTAACCGACCATCTGCTATTGAAATTTTAGTATTTGTGTGGCCATGATACAATTTGCAATTTTCTTCCATCAATTTATGATATACCGCCTCACTTATGAAGCTTAGGGTGGCGCCTGTATCGACCAATGCCTTCACAGTGACACTTTCAATATTCAGATCTAAGCATAAGCTCTTTCTTTCCAATGGTACTCTTAGGATTTGTTTATATTTAGCTCCATGATTTCTATTTCTTAGAGTCAGATATATTCCTGGTAGTTCGAAATCGTCTTTCAATGAATCATTACTGTCGTAATTAGAATAGTCTTCGCAGTTTGAATAATATTCAGTATCCGATATTACTTCATCATATAAGGTATCTAATGTGTTAAGTGATAGTATACCCATCGGGGATCTATCGGAGGGGTCCTTTTTACCGACTCTCCCTACATCCTATTCATGACCATTATTTTGCTGATCATCAAATTGATCATCTTGTTGATCATCCCCCATCTGGTTATCTCCATCATCATCTACCCATTCATCATCATCGAAATTATCATCCTGGTTATTATCACCCTCGATGTTGTTGAATCTGTTATTTTGCTGTCTATTTTGTTGCCTATTCTGATTTTGGTTGATGGGGAAACTATTGTTTTGATTTCTATTAGGGTTTCTATTGAAATTTCTTTGATTTCCCTGATTGCCCTGTCTATTTCCTTGATCACCTTGGACAGGCTTATTTCCCTGATTGCTTTGGTTTGACCTTCCCTGATTATTTTGATTACCTTGGTAGTTAGATCTATTGGGGTTTCTGTTTGGTGGTCTGTTTTGGTTGTTAGAAGGTTGACCACTGCTCTGGTAATTACCCTGATTGTTTTGATAATTTCCCTGATTGTTCCAGTTTTGTCCCTGGTTTGGTCCCCAATTTTTCAATGGTCCATAATACGGTACAACGGCACATGGTGGGAATCCTGGGATGAATTGATTAAATCCCCAATTTTGATAACTGCCATCATCCTGATTTGATTGATTGTTTTGGTAACCTTGGTTGTTTTGGTATCCCTGATTGTTCTGGTAACCTTGATTTGATTGGAACCTTTTACCGTTATTAGAGTTATTATTCTGATTACCCTGGTTATTATTCTGATAACCCTGGTTGTTATTCTGATAACCCTGGTTGTTATTCTGTCTTTGATTACCTCTGTTATTCTGGTTGGGGCCCATGTAGTTAAGGTCTGCATCTGCACTAATTTCATTTAGTTTTACTGTTGGTGCTTCAGCAGTTGGATGGTGCTTAAACCGTCTTTCTTCTTTAGTTGCGGCCATTTCTACATCATCAAAGTTTTTGAATGTACCCATATCGAAGGTGAGCACTTCCGCTATGTCAGGCTTATAACCTCTCACCAGTGCTTCAATCTTCAATTGCTTATCAATGTCAGTATTGAGAAGCAAGTCTACCATAGAGCTAGTGTAATCCCTTACAGATTCGCCATGCTTTTGTTTTCTATTACTATAGCCATTTAGGATAAGGTCAGGGGTGAGTCTACTGAATTGTGTTATGAATGCACTGTAGACTGTGTCAGGGTCAACTGCTAATAGATTAGTTCCTGCCTCTAGATTATCCAACCAAATTTTTGCTTTACCGTCTAGTAATTCTCGGAAGATTGTAGCGTGAATTTCATGTTGAACCGTTATCTGTATACATCACACTTTGGAGACTGTGAATACATATGACTTTGTCTATGTAATCTAATATGAAGGATGCGCTGTTGAGTTCCTTACAATCCCATGCCGTGATATGCCGTGAGGCATGATCAATTACTACCTGTATATATTTACTTCCATTATGGGATGGTGGAAGTGGCCCTATGGTATCTACAGTTACATGACTATAAGTTGTTAATATCGGTTCCCGGATATCCCTAGCCCACTTAAAAGGGTCTATATCTCCTCTTTCCTATCCCCTCAGGATGTGTGTAGTGCACATATGCGCGGGCACTGACACATTCCTCTGTTAAATTATCAACCTGTGAAGCACGGGATAGCCACTTAGTGCCGCTAAAGTGCTGTAAAACACAAATCAATCAATCAAACCTGATATCCATGGGTAATTTCAAACGTTTTGGTCGTTTGTTTGTTATCAGACATGTATGACTCGTGCCGATGTAATTTGTTACATCTGCAAGCATATTAACCCAGAAATATCTTTCTTTTATCAATTTGTAGGTTTTGACTATTCCTAAATGTCCCCCTAAGGGTGAGCAATGCGTGGTTTCGAGCAATTTATTGATCCACTTTTTAGGTACAACAACTTGTAATTCGATGTCAAATTGTCGTCCGAATATTGATGAGTTTAGTTTGAAAAGAATATTGTCGCTGATTATGAAATTATCATGTGTAAGCAATATCTGGCGACTGATATAATTATCCTCTGGCAGATTTCCTTTTTCTATGTATTCTCTCATTGTAATACAAAAAGGGTCTTTGGATTGAGCGGCTACCAATTGTAGGCGTGTTGGAGTCAGTTTATAATGCTTGGATATTTCGATTATTGCTCTTTCAGCTTTGGGTACTATTTTAGTAGCTAATTTCGAGCGCTTTTTCACTGCTGCTGCTCGTGAGACAGCAGGTTTGTGCTTTTTAGCGGGTCTCCCCCTCCTTTTTTGGGGTCTCAGACTCCAGCTGGGGTTTTGCAACATCCCTAAATGTTATGTTTGGGTCAGATTCTTTTAATGCTTTAGCTCTTGTTATAGCATTGAGTTTATGCTTTTGGGTAGACTTTTTACCAATTGCGGGCTTTTTAGCTTTGGCATGCTTACCTATTGGTACGTAGCCTGCTTGCTGAGCTTTAGCCTCCCATGGGATTCCGTCTTTTAGAATGGATCTTGGTTTAAACATTAAAATGGGTGAAGCTGGTACAGGGTCACTTGGTTTAAAGGTTTTAGTGATTTCTATATCAGAGAATCTGGTCATTTTGGGTGGTAAAACTACTTTACCTTGTAGTTTATTTGGTAATGGTTCATCCTCCTGTGGTGGATATCTTCGTCTCGATAGGAAATCGGCTACTATGTTTGCTTTGCCAGCTAGATATTTAACAGTGAAATCATATGACATAAAAAGGTCTAGCCAGCGAGCTAATCTGCCATTGGTTATTGCTTCTTTTTTATTAAAAAGTGATACCAGTGCTGTGTGGTCTGAGTGGATAGTGAAATGTGAGCATTCAGTATATAGATGGAACCTGCTAATGGCGAATACTACTGCTATCATTTCTCTGTCTGTAGTACTATATCTCCTTTCTTGTTCAGTTAATGTCCTACCAGCAAATTCTATTGGTCTATAAAATCCATTTTCATCTTGCTGTGTTAATGCAGCACCGACACTATAACCAGAACTGTCAGTAAAATTTGAGAATTCTTTGGAAAAATCTGGGAATTTGAGTGTGACATCATCGTATATATATTTCTTGATTTTATCAAATGCCCTTTGACACTTCCCTGTCCATACAAAAGGTACTGATTCCTTCGTTAATTCATTTAAAGGTGCCATGATTTGACTGAAACCCTTAATGAATCTTTTATAGAATTGAGCCATCCCATTAAAACTTTTCAATTCCGATTTGTTTACTGGTGATTTAAAGATCTTTAGAGGCCATAATTTATCTGGTGTAGGTGACATACCGTCCTCAGTAATTCTGAACCCGAGGAAGTCAATTTTTGTGTATCCAAACTCACATTTTTGGGGTTTGAATTTCAGGTTACCTTTGACAATGATTTTCATTACTTCATCTAGATCTTCTAAATGCCTTTCCCATGTTGGGCTGTATACAGCATTTGTTCGTATTTCTATAGTCTATGACTATCCTCCAGCTATCCGGTTTTGATAAATCCATATCGATGATGTTTTCATTTGGGACAAAGGCATTTTGGTTGTCCATTAGTACTTTTTCTAGTTGTTGTTTTTGTATAGCGCTCAGTTCAGGGTTGATTTTATATTTTGTTTTTTCTGATGGGTGATTTAGTTGTTTTAATACTTCTTCTCCACAGTTTATTGGAGTGAAAGCTGAGTTGGTGTTATTGTTAGTACTTAGGTGTTTTATATCATTGTTGGAAATATCTCCTAATGAAATCATAGTCATGGTGCTCGGTAATGGATTGAATATTGCCACCTTGGTGAACTTATTCAATTTAATTTCAATGTCTGATAGATTCGCCAATACCACCTTGACTGTATTTTTATTCCCATTAGGGGTTACTATAATATGCTTTAATAAAAAGTCAGTTGGTTCGGCAATGCTCTCTAAAATTCCTTGTGTTCCCTTCAGGCATGTGTGGGTGTCAATTGATCCTCTAGTATGTAATTCTGAATTTGGAGGTATTATGACATTCTGTGATAGAATTACATCAGTTATGATGTGTTCTGCCTCAGTTGTGTTGAATTTAATTTCGCCTGAATATTTCCTTAAGAAGTTTACTCCGAGGACACATTCATGGTTCATTTTAGGTAGTACAAGAAATCTAAAAGATAATTCTTTTCCATCTATGAAAATTTTAGCCTTTATTGCTTTAGTGGATTTGATTAACCGACCATCTGCTATTGAAATTTTAGTATTTGTGTGGCCATGATACAATTTGCAATTTTCTTCCATCAATTTATGATATACCGCCTCACTTATGAAGCTTAGGGTGGCGCCTGTATCGACCAATGCCTTCACAGTGACACTTTCAATATTCAGATCTAAGCATAAGCTCTTTCTTTCCAATGGTACTCTTAGGATTTGTTTATATTTAGCTCCATGATTTCTATTTCTTAGAGTCAGATATATTCCTGGTAGTTCGAAATCGTCTTTCAATGAATCATTACTGTCGTAATTAGAATAGTCTTCGCAGTTTGAATAATATTCAGTATCCGATATTACTTCATCATATAAGGTATCTAATGTGTTAAGTGATAGTATACCCATCGGGGATCTATCGGAGGGGTCCTTTTTACCGACTCTCCCTACATCCTATTCATGACCATTATTTTGCTGATCATCAAATTGATCATCTTGTTGATCATCCCCCATCTGGTTATCTCCATCATCATCTACCCATTCATCATCATCGAAATTATCATCCTGGTTATTATCACCCTCGATGTTGTTGAATCTGTTATTTTGCTGTCTATTTTGTTGCCTATTCTGATTTTGGTTGATGGGGAAACTATTGTTTTGATTTCTATTAGGGTTTCTATTGAAATTTCTTTGATTTCCCTGATTGCCCTGTCTATTTCCTTGATCACCTTGGACAGGCTTATTTCCCTGATTGCTTTGGTTTGACCTTCCCTGATTATTTTGATTACCTTGGTAGTTAGATCTATTGGGGTTTCTGTTTGGTGGTCTGTTTTGGTTGTTAGAAGGTTGACCACTGCTCTGGTAATTACCCTGATTGTTTTGATAATTTCCCTGATTGTTCCAGTTTTGTCCCTGGTTTGGTCCCCAATTTTTCAATGGTCCATAATACGGTACAACGGCACATGGTGGGAATCCTGGGATGAATTGATTAAATCCCCAATTTTGATAACTGCCATCATCCTGATTTGATTGATTGTTTTGGTAACCTTGGTTGTTTTGGTATCCCTGATTGTTCTGGTAACCTTGATTTGATTGGAACCTTTTACCGTTATTAGAGTTATTATTCTGATAACCCTGGTTATTATTCTGATAACCCTGGTTGTTATTCTGATAACCCTGGTTGTTATTCTGTCTTTGATTACCTCTGTTATTCTGGTTGGGGCCCATGTAGTTAAGGTCTGCATCTGCACTAATTTCATTTAGTTTTACTGTTGGTGCTTCAGCAGTTGGATGGTGCTTAAACCGTCTTTCTTCTTTAGTTGCGGCCATTTCTACATCATCAAAGTTTTTGAATGTACCCATATCGAAGGTGAGCACTTCCGCTATGTCAGGCTTATAACCTCTCACCAGTGCTTCAATCTTCAATTGCTTATCAATGTCAGTATTGAGAAGCAAGTCTACCATAGAGCTAGTGTAATCCCTTACAGATTCGCCATGCTTTTGTTTTCTATTACTATAGCCATTTAGGATAAGGTCAGGGGTGAGTCTACTGAATTGTGTTATGAATGCACTGTAGACTGTGTCAGGGTCAACTGCTAATAGATTAGTTCCTGCCTCTAGATTATCCAACCAAATTTTTGCTTTACCGTCTAGTAATTCTCGGAAGATTGTAGCGTGAATTTCATGTTGAACCGTTATCTGTATACATCACACTTTGGAGACTGTGAATACATATGACTTTGTCTATGTAATCTAATATGAAGGATGCGCTGTTGAGTTCCTTACAATCCCATGCCGTGATATGCCGTGAGGCATGATCAATTACTACCTGTATATATTTACTTCCATTATGGGATGGTGGAAGTGGCCCTATGGTATCTACAGTTACATGACTATAAGTTGTTAATATCGGTTCCCGGATATCCCTAGCCCACTTAAAAGGGTCTATATCTCCTCTTTCCTATCCCCTCAGGATGTGTGTAGTGCACATATGCGCGGGCACTGACACATTCCTCTGTTAAATTATCAACCTGTGAAGCACGGGATAGCCACTTAGTGCCGCTAAAGTGCTGTAAAACACAAATCAATCAATCAAACCTGATATCCATGGGTAATTTCAAACGTTTTGGTCGTTTGTTTGTTATCAGACATGTATGACTCGTGCCGATGTAATTTGTTACATCTGCAAGCATATTAACCCAGTATCTTTCTTTTATCAATTTGTAGGTTTTGACTATTCCTAAATGTCCCCCTAAGGGTGAGCAATGCGTGGTTTCGAGCAATTTATTGATCCACTTTTTAGGTACGACAACTTGTAATTCGATGTCAAATTGTCGTCCGAATATTGATGAGTTTAGTTTGAAAAGAATATTGTCGCTGATTATGAAATTATCATGTGTAAGCAATATCTGGCGACTGATATAATTATCCTCTGGCAGATTTCCTTTTTCTATGTATTCTCTCATTGTAATACAAAAAGGGTCTTTGGATTGAGCGGCTACCAATTGTAGGCGTGTTGGAGTCAGTTTATAATGCTTGGATATTTCGATTATTGCTCTTTCAGCTTTGGGTACTATTTTAGTAGCTAATTTCGAGCGCTTTTGCACTGCTGCTGCTCGTGAGACAGCAGGTTTGTGCTTTTTAGCGGGTCTCCCCCTCCTTTTTTGGGGTCTCAGACTCCGGCTGGGGTTTTGCAACATCCCTAAATGTTATGTTTGGGTCAGATTCTTTCAATGCTTTAGCTCTTGTTATAGCATTGAGTTTATGCTATTGGGTAGACTTTTTACCAATTGCGGGCTTTTTAGCTTTGGCATGCTTACCTATTGGTACGTAGCCTGCTTGCTGAGCTTTAGCCTCCCATGGGATTCCGTCTTTTAGAATGGATCTTGGTTTAAATATTAAAATGGGTGAAGCTGGTACAGGGTCACTTGGTTTAAAGGTTTTAGTGATTTCTATATCAGAGAATCTGGTCATTTTGGGTGGTAAAACTACTTTACCTTGTAGTTTATTTGGTAATGGTTCATCCTCCTGTGGTGGATATCTTCGTCTCGATAGGAAATCGGCTACTATGTTTGCTTTGCCAGCTAGATATTTAACAGTGAAATCATATGACATAAAAAGGTCTAGCCAGCGAGCTAATCTGCCATTGGTTATTGCTTCTTTTTTATTAAAAAGTGATACCAGTGCTGTGTGGTCTGAGTGGATAGTGAAATGTGAGCATTCAGTATATAGATGGAACCTGCTAATGGCGAATACTACTGCTATCATTTCTCTGTCTGTAGTACTATATCTCCTTTCTTGTTCAGTTAATGTCCTACCAGCAAATTCTATTGGTCTATAAAATCCATTTTCATCTTGCTGTGTTAATGCAGCACCGACACTATAACCAGAACTGTCAGTAAAAATTGAGAATTCTTTGGAAAAATCTGGGAATTTGAGTGTGACATCATCGTATATAGATTTCTTGATTTTATCAAATGCCCTTTGACACTTCCCTGTCCATACAAAAGGTACTGATTCCTTCGTTGATTCATTTAAAGGTGCCATGATTTGACTGAAACCCTTAATGAATCTTTTATAGAATTGAGCCATCCCATTAAAACTTTTCAATTCCGATTTGTTTACTGGTGATTTAAAGATCTTTAGAGGCCATAATTTATCTGGTGTAGGTGACATACCGGATTTTGGTTGTCCATTAGTACTTTTTCTAGTTGTTGTTTTTGTATAGCGCTCAGTTCAGGGTTGATTTTATATTTTGTTTTTTCTGATGGGTGATTTAGTTGTTTTAATACTTCTTCTCCACAGTTTATTGGAGTGAAAGCTGAGTTGGTGTTATTGTTAGTACTTAGGTGTTTTATATCATTGTTGGAAATATCTCCTAATGAAATCATAGTCATGGTGCTCGGTAATGGATTGAATATTGCCACCTTGGTGAACTTATTCAATTTAATTTCAATGTCTGATAGATTCGCCAATACCACCTTGACTGTATTTTTATTCCCATTAGGGGTTACTATAATATGCTTTAATAAAAAGTCAGTTGGTTCGGCAATGCTCTCTAAAATTCCTTGTGTTCCCTTCAGGCATGTGTGGGTGTCAATTGATCCTCTAGTATGTAATTCTGAATTTGGAGGTATTATGACATTCTGTGATAGAATTACATCAGTTATGATGTGTTCTGCCTCAGTTGTGTTGAATTTAATTTCGCCTGAATATTTCCTTAAGAAGTTTACTCCGAGGACACATTCATGGTTCATTTTAGGTAGTACAAGAAATCTAAAAGATAATTCTTTTCCATCTATGAAAATTTTAGCCTTTATTGCTTTAGTGGATTTGATTAACCGACCATCTGCTATTGAAATTTTAGTATTTGTGTGGCCATGATACAATTTGCAATTTTCTTCCATCAATTTATGATATACCGCCTCACTTATGAAGCTTAGGGTGGCGCCTGTATCGACCAATGCCTTCACAGTGACACTTTCAATATTCAGATCTAAGCATAAGCTCTTTCTTTCCAATGGTACTCTTAGGATTTGTTTATATTTAGCTCCATGATTTCTATTTCTTAGAGTCAGATATATTCCTGGTAGTTCGAAATCGTCTTTCAATGAATCATTACTGTCGTAATTAGAATAGTCTTCGCAGTTTGAATAATATTCAGTATCCGATATTACTTCATCATATAAGGTATCTAGTGTGTTAAGTGATAGTATACCCATCGGGGATCTATCGGAGGGGTCCTTTTTACCGACTCTCCCTACATCCTATTCATGACCATTATTTTGCTGATCATCAAATTGATCATCTTGTTGATCATCCCCCATCTGGTTATCTCCATCATCATCTACCCATTCATCATCATCGAAATTATCATCCTGGTTATTATCACCCTCGATGTTGTTGAATCTGTTATTTTGCTGTCTATTTTGTTGCCTATTCTGATTTTGGTTGATGGGGAAACTATTGTTTTGATTTCTATTAGGGTTTCTATTGAAATTTCTTTGATTTCCCTGATTGCCCTGTCTATTTCCTTGATCACCTTGGACAGGCTTATTTCCCTGATTGCTTTGGTTTGACCTTCCCTGATTATTTTGATTACCTTGGTAGTTAGATCTATTGGGGTTTCTGTTTGGTGGTCTGTTTTGGTTGTTAGAAGGTTGACCACTGCTCTGGTAATTACCCTGATTGTTTTGATAATTTCCCTGATTGTTCCAGTTTTGTCCCTGGTTTGGTCCCCAATTTTTCAATGGTCCATAATACGGTACAACGGCACATGGTGGGAATCCTGGGATGAATTGATTAAATCCCCAATTTTGATAACTGCCATCATCCTGATTTGATTGATTGTTTTGGTAACCTTGGTTGTTTTGGTATCCCTGATTGTTCTGGTAACCTTGATTTGATTGGAACCTTTTACCGTTATTAGAGTTATTATTCTGATAACCCTGGTTATTATTCTGATAACCCTGGTTGTTATTCTGATAACCCTGGTTGTTATTCTGTCTTTGATTACCTCTGTTATTCTGGTTGGGGCCCATGTAGTTAAGGTCTGCATCTGCACTAATTTCATTTAGTTTTACTGTTGGTGCTTCAGCAGTTGGATGGTGCTTAAACCGTCTTTCTTCTTTAGTTGCGGCCATTTCTACATCATCAAAGTTTTTGAATGTACCCATATCGAAGGTGAGCACTTCCGCTATGTCAGGCTTATAACCTCTCACCAGTGCTTCAATCTTCAATTGCTTATCAATGTCAGTATTGAGAAGCAAGTCTACCATAGAGCTAGTGTAATCCCTTACAGACTCGCCATGCTTTTGTTTTCTATTACTATAGCCATTTAGGATAAGGTCAGGGGTGAGTCTACTGAATTGTGTTATGAATGCACTGTAGACTGTGTCAGGGTCAACTGCTAATAGATTAGTTCCTGCCTCTAGATTATCCAACCAAATTTTTGCTTTACCGTCTAGTAATTCTCGGAAGATTGTAGCGTGAATTTCATGTTGAACCGTTATCTGTATACATCACACTTTGGAGACTGTGAATACATATGACTTTGTCTATGTAATCTAATATGAAGGATGCGCTGTTGAGTTCCTTACAATCCCATGCCGTGATATGCCGTGAGGCATGATCAATTACTACCTGTATATATTTACTTCCATTATGGGATGGTGGAAGTGGCCCTATGGTATCTACAGTTACATGACTATAAGTTGTTAATATCGGTTCCCGGATATCCCTAGCCCACTTAAAAGGGTCTATATCTCCTCTTTCCTATCCCCTCAGGATGTGTGTAGTGCACATATGCGCGGGCACTGACACATTCCTCTGTTAAATTATCAACCTGTGAAGCACGGGATAGCCACTTAGTGCCGCTAAAGTGCTGTAAAACACAAATCAATCAATCAAACCTGATATCCATGGGTAATTTCAAACGTTTTGGTCGTTTGTTTGTTATCAGACATGTATGACTCGTGCCGATGTAATTTGTTACATCTGCAAGCATATTAACCCAGTATCTTTCTTTTATCAATTTGTAGGTTTTGACTATTCCTAAATGTCCCCCTAAGGGTGAGCAATGCGTGGTTTCGAGCAATTTATTGATCCACTTTTTAGGTACGACAACTTGTAATTCGTTGTCAAATTGTCGTCCGAATATTGATGAGTTTAGTTTGAAAAGAATATTGTCGCTGATTATGAAATTATCATGTGTAAGCAATATCTGGCGACTGATATAATTATCCTCTGGCAGATTTCCTTTTTCTATGTATTCTCTCATTGTAATACAAAAAGGGTCTTTGGATTGAGCGGCTACCAATTGTAGGCGTGTTGGAGTCAGTTTATAATGCTTGGATATTTCGATTATTGCTCTTTCAGCTTTGGGTACTATTTTAGTAGCTAATTTCGAGCGCTTTTGCACTGCTGCTGCTCGTGAGACAGCAGGTTTGTGCTTCTTAGCGGGTCTCCCCCTCCTTTTTTGGGGTCTCAGACTCCAGCTGGGGTTTTGCAACATCCCTAAATGTTATGTTTGGGTCAGATTCTTTCAATGCTTTAGCTCTTGTTATAGCATTGAGTTTATGCTTTTGGGTAGACTTTTTACCAATTGCGGGCTTTTTAGCTTTGGCATGCTTACCTATTGGTACGTAGCCTGCTTGCTGAGCTTTAGCCTCCCATGGGATTCCGTCTTTTAGAATGGATCTTGGTTTAAACATTAAAATGGGTGAAGCTGGTACAGGGTCACTTGGTTTAAAGGTTTTAGTGATTTCTATATCAGAGAATCTGGTCATTTTGGGTGGTAAAACTACTTTACCTTGTAGTTTATTTGGTAATGGTTCATCCTCCTGTGGTGGATATCTTCGTCTCGATAGGAAATCGGCTACTATGTTTGCTTTGCCAGCTAGATATTTAACAGTGAAATCATATGACATAAAAAGGTCTAGCCAGCGAGCTAATCTGCCATTGGTTATTGCTTCTTTTTTTATTAAAAAGTGATACCAGTGCTGTGTGGTCTGAGTGGATAGTGAAATGTGAGCATTCAGTATATAGATGGAACCTGCTAATGGCGAATACTACTGCTATCATTTCTCTGTCTGTAGTACTATATCTCCTTTCTTGTTCAGTTAATGTCCTACCAGCAAATTCTATTGGTCTATAAAATCCATTTTCATCTTGCTGTGTTAATGCAGCACCGACACTATAACCAGAACTGTCAGTAAAAATTGAGAATTCTTTGGAAAAATCTGGGAATTTGAGTGTGACATCATCGTATATAGATTTCTTGATTTTATCAAATGCCCTTTGACACTTCCCTGTCCATACAAAAGGTACTGATTCCTTCGTTAATTCATTTAAAGGTGCCATGATTTGACTGAAACCCTTAATGAATCTTTTATAGAATTGAGCCATCCCATTAAAACTTTTCAATTCCGATTTGTTTACTGGTGATTTAAAGATCTTTAGAGGCCATAATTTATCTGGTGTAGGTGACATACCGTCCTCAGTAATTCTGAACCCGAGGAAGTCAATTTTTGTGTATCCAAACTCACATTTTTGGGGTTTGAATTTCAGGTTACCTTTGACAATGATTTTCATTATTTCATCTAGATCTTCTAAATGCCTTTCCCATGTTGGGCTGTATACAGCATTTGTTCGTATTTCTATAGTCTATGACTATCCTCCAGCTATCCGGTTTTGATAAATCCATATCGATGATGTTTTCATTTGGGACAAAGGCATTTTGGTTGTCCATTAGTACTTTTTCTAGTTGTTGTTTTTGTATAGCGCTCAGTTCAGGGTTGATTTTATATTTTGTTTTTTCTGATGGGTGATTTAGTTGTTTTAATACTTCTTCTCCACAGTTTATTGGAGTGAAAGCTGAGTTGGTGTTATTGTTAGTACTTAGGTGTTTTATATCATTGTTGGAAATATCTCCTAATGAAATCATAGTCATGGTGCTCGGTAATGGATTGAATATTGCCACCTTGGTGAACTTATTCAATTTAATTTCAATGTCTGATAGATTCGCCAATACCACCTTGACTGTATTTTTATTCCCATTAGGGGTTACTATAATATGCTTTAATAAAAAGTCAGTTGGGTCGGCAATGCTCTCTAAAATTCCTTGTGTTCCCTTCAGGCATGTGTGGGTGTCAATTGATCCTCTAGTATGTAATTCTGAATTTGGAGGTATTATGACATTCTGTGATAGAATTACATCAGTTATGATGTGTTCTGCCTCAGTTGTGTTGAATTTAATTTCGCCTGAATATTTCCTTAAGAAGTTTACTCCGAGGACACATTCATGGTTCATTTTAGGTAGTACAAGAAATCTAAAAGATAATTCTTTTCCATCTATGAAAATTTTAGCCTTTATTGCTTTAGTGGATTTGATTAACCGACCATCTGCTATTGAAATTTTAGTATTTGTGTGGCCATGATACAATTTGCAATTTTCTTCCATCAATTTATGATATACCGCCTCACTTATGAAGCTTAGGGTGGCGCCTGTATCGACCAATGCCTTCACAGTGACACTTTCAATATTCAGATCTAAGCATAAGCTCTTTCTTTCCAATGGTACTCTTAGGATTTGTTTATATTTAGCTCCATGATTTCTATTTCTTAGAGTCAGATATATTCCTGGTAGTTCGAAATCGTCTTTCAATGAATCATTACTGTCGTAATTAGAATTGTCTTCGCAGTTTGAATAATATTCAGTATCCGATATTACTTCATCATATAAGGTATCTAGTGTGTTAAGTGATGGTATACCCATCGGGGATCTATTGGAGGGGTCCTTTTTACCGACTCTCCCTACATCCTATTCATGACCATTATTTTGCTGATCATCAAATTGATCATCTTGTTGATCATCCCCCATCTGGTTATCTCCATCATCATCTACCCATTCATCATCATCGAAATTATTATCCTGGTTATTATCACCCTCGATGTTGTTGAATCTGTTATTTTGCTGTCTATTTTGTTGCCTATTCTGATTTTGGTTGATGGGGAATCTATTGTTTTGATTTCTATTAGGGTTTCTATTGAAGTTTCTTTGATTTCCCTGATTGCCCTGTCTATTTCCTTGATCACCTTGGACAGGCTTATTTCCCTGATTGCTTTGGTTTGACCTTCCCTGATTATTTTGATTACCTTGGTAGTTAGATCTATTGGGGTTTCTGTTTGGTGGTCTGTTTTGGTTGTTAGAAGGTTGACCACTGCTCTGGTAATTACCCTGATTGTTTTGATAATTTCCCTGATTGTTCCAGTTTTGTCCCTGGTTTGGTCCCCAATTTTTCAATGGTCCATAATACGGTACAACGGCACATGGTGGGAATCCTGGGATGAATTGATTAAATCCCCAATTTTGATAACTGCCATCATCCTGATTTGATTGATTGTTTTGGTAACCTTGGTTGTTTTGGTATCCCTGATTGTTCTGGTAACCTTGATTTGATTGGAACCTTTTACCGTTATTAGAGTTATTATTCTGATAACCCTGGTTATTATTCTGATAACCCTGGTTGTTATTCTGATAACCCTGGTTGTTATTCTGTCTTTGATTACCTCTGTTATTCTGGTTGGGGCCCATGTAGTTAAGGTCTGCATCTGCACTAATTTCATTTAGTTTTACTGTTGGTGCTTCAGCAGTTGGATGGTGCTTAAACCGTCTTTCTTCTTTAGTTGCGGCCATTTCTACATCATCAAAGTTTTTGAATGTACCCATATCGAAGGTGAGCACTTCCGCTATGTCAGGCTTATAACCTCTCACCAGTGCTTCAACCTTCAATTGCTTATCAATGTCAGTATTGAGAAGCAAGTCTACCATAGAGCTAGTGTAATCCCTTACAGATTCGCCATGCTTTTGTTTTCTATTACTATAGCCATTTAGGATAAGGTCAGGGGTGAGTCTACTGAATTGTGTTATGAATGCACTGTAGACTGTGTCAGGGTCAACTGCTAATAGATTAGTTCCTGCCTCTAGATTATCCAACCAAATTTTTGCTTTACCGTCTAGTAATACTCGGAAGATTGTAGCGTAAATTTCATGTTTTTCAGGCCAGCATCCGTTTACATAAGCTTTGAAATCTTTAAGAAAGCTTTAGGCTGATCGTGTTGGGGTAGCTTCCTTGAATTTTGGTGGTTTTGCAAATACTGAGGTGAGATTTGGGCTATTAGATTTACTAATGCTATGAAATATGACTCGTCGTCCTTGGCTATCATAAAAAGCCTCATCATTGTCAGTACTTTGTCTATAATTAGGACGAGTAGATGAATCATGTTGTTGATCTGGAGATTGGTGGGTTTGTTGCTGTTGCTGGGTGTGTTGTTTTGCATTAGTGGGGAGGTTTGGTGAACTTAGATATGTGTCTTGGTGGACAGCACCTCTAATATAAAATTGGGTGTCTCCTGGAGGTTCCCCCTGTAAGTCTCCACACCCTTGATCTGGTGAATAATGCACATTTAGACCATAACTATCGGGTCTAATTTCCACAGCTTTTCTTACATCTTTGACCACTTCTCCTAAATTACCGACCTGCTTTTCTAGAGATGATCTTACATCTACTATATGCTGTGTCAGCTTATTAACTGCCAACTCTTGTTTACGCTGAACATTTGTAATTTCATTTGTTAGTTTAGCACCTATTGATTCAAAGTTTAAATCATTGGAAGCCTGTAATATATCAAATCTCAGATTGTTTGTATCTTTTTGGCTTTTAAGACTTTGCTCTATGCCTTCCGTTCTTATATTGAGTGCAGTGAAGTCTCTAGCTAAGCCCTGAATCAATTTCCCCTCTTAGCAGTTGTGTACAATTTTCAACTCTGGAGTCAATGGTACTCTGTATTTGATCGATGATTTCCGCCATTTCTCCGTCTGTTAGTGACTCAAAGTCGTCAGATAGTGTTTCAGTCGGACTAGTATTTGGTAAATCTCTTTCACTAAAATTCAGTATATATGGTAGATTTACTGTCAAACACTTATTATGAGTTTTCACTTTTTCTGTTTGATTGATTGACAAGCATGTAAGTTTGTGTCTCGATATCAACAACATCTTTTTCAACTTGAGTATATGCGTCTACTTTAATTAACTCAGTTTGGGTCTCATCGTCTATTCTATGTACAGAACTAACCAATGTTTGTGTGTTGGAATCATATCGTGGTATTGATGTGGGTCGATTTGTAACTGGATTGTATAAGAATTGTGACGCGTCACTTCTAAAAATAAATCTATTAGCTATACTGAGGTCTCTACCGCGAGCAACTGGTCTTGGGGTAGAAGTGAAGGGTGGTACATATCTTGGGCTAATAGGTCTATTTTGTGAATAGATAGGCACAGTACCAGCCGCACTCACTATAGGACTAAATGTTGGTTGAGTATTTAATTCTAATTCTGAATCAAGATCAATGTAAGGGTCTGATTTTTCATTGTCAATATTAATCTGTTCTTTGGATTCTTCTAATATGGGTGTAATGGAATTGTCTATTTTTCTGGAAGTTGAAAGTCTAGCACGTTCTTTGAGATGTTGATAACTTTCGATAATAATGCCTTGTTTTTCAAGTGATTGTTTGATTTCATTTATAAACTTTCTGGCATGACTTAGAGGTGTTTCTGGTTTGGGTCTTACTACCGAATTATCAATTATTTCAGAACTACCAAATTCAATAGGACTATTGTTAATATCAAGGCGAGTGTTAACATTAGTAGCAATACTTACCTGTTGTTGGTTGATTTCTTGGAGTGACATTTGTAGGTCTTCATGCTGTCCTCCTATGGCGTGGTGTTCCTTGATAGTTTCCTTATATCTTGCGATTCCAGCCTCTAATGAAACTCTTTTGTCTTTAGTTAGCCTTAATTTAGCTTGTCTTTCTCTACTTAATTTAGCTTCTAGAGATTGTTTGGTTTTTTCAATGGTCGTTTTCCTAAGTTCACGCCTATCATTTTTGTTCATTATTTTGAATGTTATTCATTTTTAGAATTTTGATAATTCTCAGGGTCGAAACCGCTGTTCTCCACCAAATGTCAAGCGATGAATTTAATAAAATAAACTAGCAACTTGCCAATAAATTACAATATTTTTATTGTTAAGCAGATGATAACGCTCCATCACTGACATAGAAGGAAGCTCGATACACTGAGTTCCATGTTGGCCTTACCTCTCAAGATATACAGAATCCATCATGAGTGTCTAATGAATTGGTCCCTCAGTTCTACACGGAGTGGTCGTGTGTAGACTGGCTCCAGGCTAACCAACTGTATCTCCTACTCTAGCCCTGCACACTCTGACTCTGGGTGCCCTGTGCTCATTGTTTATATTACTCTTATCCGGTGAACGGATATTCCCTAGGTTTCTATTTCATATCACTATCCGATCCCTTAGGATAACAGGCTGGAGGGCTCGTCATGATGGGGAGAGTATCCTATTATTTAGGATACCATAGTGTAAAGTACACTCTTATGGTGAGTGTAGGTTTTAAATAGGCGATTAATATAATAACCGCTGCTTATTTAAAAGCCAAAGAACAGGTAGAGCAACAAGCTAAGAGCAATTCATAGCTGCACAAAAGAAGATAGAAGATGAGACAAGAGAACGGATTGGAAAGCTCCGTTCTGTCGAACAGGAGGCGATTCTAAAGGAATCTGACCTCGAGTATCGTTTGTCGTCTCTAGTCCATCGGGTGGAGTTAAAGGCAAAGGATGAGGAGGAAAGAGAGAGTAAGTTAGCTGACCTAGAAAGGGAGGAAGCCAATAGGCAAAGAGCGATTGACAAGGCTAGAGCCGAGGAAGTCGCTAAAGCTCATGATGTAAATAGATTGCAATCCGAGTCGAGCGCAATGGAAGAGAAGTTGAAAAGACTTTAACTCCGTAAAGTTGAGACGGAAGCCAAGTTGGTCTCAGAACAGGATGAAACCCGTAAGGAGACCACCGAGTACCAAAGGTCCCAGAAAGAAAAAGGAGAGAAGTATCGTTTGTTAAAAGATACTTTGAAGAAGGAGGCACAAGCTGCCCAGGCGGAATGGAACCGAGCTGTAGCAGACAATGAAAAGATCAGATCCGAGATCTTGTCAGAGAATGCTCAGTTAAGAGAAGAACAAAGGAACTTGACCACAGACGTGGCAACCCTGACTCTAAACAAGTCCGCTATGGAGAGCTACTTGCAGGAAAAGGAGCATACGAATGCACCTCCAAGGAGTACGGACCATAATCCCGACTCTACTTTTGTCAAACAGGGTGACTTTGTCTCCTGTTCGCCACCTAAGCAGCCGACAGGGGCGTACAACCCGTTTGTAAACGACAACGCCTCTCGGAACGTTGATCAAGGGGGTGTCTATGTTAGAACCCAAGATCAGAATAGCTGGACCAGTAGAGTTCGCATCAGCGAGGTTCCTATAGTCCATAATTTGGACCCGGACTATGTACAAAGGGACTGTTCCGACACAAGTGCCGAAACAAGCGGATTCCACATACATGTTGATCAAGCAGATAATGTTGGGCTGGACACAGGTAATCCGGGCAACCAGCAAAATGCTCAAAGTGGCAGTAGCCAACATGGGCAGGCTGGCCAAGCGCCTACACTGTAAAAACAGTGTTTAGGGATTAAACACAAGTGTTTAGAAGTTAAACACTTGGTTAAACACTTATTTGTCCCACTTTTCGTAACACTTCTTAAGTGTTAAACGCGTTTAATTTTAAACACGTTTAACTAGGAAGTGTTTAACCAAGTGTTTAAATGCTAAACACTTAAACACTTCAGTGTTTAGGTGTTTGAGAATTAGTGTTTAAAAGCTAAACACATAAACACTTCAAGTGTTTAGATGTTTAAATATTGGTGTTGAGAAAATTTGGTGTGTATCTTTAAACACCTTTTTTGCAGTGTAATGACGGTGGTCAGGGCGGGTCAGCCAACACGAGCTGTCACGGGGGTAGTGGTGCCTCGGGTACCAACCCTAATGCAGGGGGTGGAGGTTACGCAGGTAATAATGGGTCACAGTGGACTTATACCCAACCACCACCACCACCCCCCCAAACAATAACAGTTTTGGAGGGTTAGGAAGCAATCGGACCTTGAATGAGACCAAGGTGATTGAATGGAGCAAACAGCAATGCAGCAGATTGTTGTATGCTCATAACTCTGCCCGAAGGGTAGCCGTCATCCCTAAGGAATACGACGGTACTCGGCCATGGAAGGAATGGTTTGAAGACTTCATCGACGTGATGAATTGTAATGGATGGACCCCACATGAGGCTAAACTACATCTGGTTAGATGTTTAAAAGGTGGTCCGGGACGCATGGCCGTTGAGCAATGCCGTACCTGGTATGGCCTCGCTGGGAGTTTTGAGCAGCTCGATGAATCTGCTAGTGGACTGTTATGTAATATGGTCAAGGAGGATCCTAGGTACGTTTTAGAAAACGTACCCAGAAACCTACAGAAGCCTTTAGGGCATATGGGATGGAACTCCATGCCCTGTTAAGTAAAGCCAGACCCGGGACAGAAAACCAGGACTGGTATATGGACGACTTGACAACTCAATTCGTCAAGGGTCTAAGGGACCGAGACGAGCAGATTGCTGCAAGAGACGCCTGGAAAGAAGGGTCTACACTGCACGGCATATTCAATGGAATAGATATGGCCGTGAAAAACCATACAATGCTAGCTGGAGACATCCTGAACATATCGGGACCGACTCCGGTGGCGTCTGCCATTCACCGTTCCGAGACAGATAACACCTCGGATGATTTTGAGTTAATAGACTTTGAACAAGAGGATGGTACCTTTTGCTCAATGCAACTAAGGAAAAACACTTCTAGCAGGAAATACATTCCGAGGAAGGTTTTCAACAAGCCAAAGGATGCTAAACCAGCATCCGAGGCCAGGGGCGAAGCTAAACCCAACGGCAAAGCTTATAAGCCCGCTGATAGCGCTAACAAAGCGAGTGGTCAGTCTCTGGACATGACTAAAATAATGGAAGAGATGTGCAAGAAAATAACTGATGCACTACAAGCCAGTCGGTCGCGACCCAGAGTGGATCGCCGGACCGTAAAGTGTTTTAGGTGCCAAAAGATGGGGCACTATTCCTCTGAATGTACTGCTGCAAAGCCAGTAATGGCGGCTTACTATGAAGCCGAAGCCAAACACGAGGCAGACCACCACGATACGGAAGCTCCCGACGTAGGGGGAAATTAGAGGGGGTTGTATCCAAGGCATTGGGTATAACCCCAAGGAGAAATGAATGCCAAAAGGCTACCGGGGTGATCCGGTGGAAGATCTCAAATCAAATTTACCTGGAGTTCGGGTGACTGTGGGTGCACACCCCAGCATTCTGACCGGGGCCAGGGACCCTAGTGTCAATTTGTGTGGTGGCGAAAATTATGAGGCGAGTGGCCGCACTGGGGGAGAGGAAGGATGGATCAAAGAGTTGATTTGAGTGTGTGGGACACGTCTTCCCCCAACTCATCCGTGCCTAGAGTTTCTGAGAGGACTCTGATTGAATCTTGGTGATTCGGGAGACTTTCATCAGTTTACCAGTAACCCATCCCAGCTGGGAGGGAGACGGTGGTATGTACCCATATCTGTGGAAGGCCGGGTAGGAGAATTCTTAGTGGATACTGGAGCTAGCCACTCCTGTGTGTCCAAAAGATTCATCGACTCGGTGGCCAGCAGTCATGAGAACCTCAAAATGGGGGTAAATGCTTGCACGGCCGACGGAAGCAGTATGAGAACTTTTGGGAGGACGTTTATGCCTATCCAAATAGGAGGCAAAGAATTTGTTCTTTCACCGACTATCGCAGAGGTTAGCGATGATGGAATCCTCGGTTTGGACTTTGCAAGCCTATACGGGGCCGTATTGGACCCACGGGATGGAATGTTGAGTATCCGGAACCGCTATGGCTTGCATGTACAGTGTGTATTAAGACAGGTGTCTTCAGTAGCTTCGGTTATGCATACGGTGAAAATCCCTCCGGGTACCACTTGTGATGTCCTTTGTGGCGGATCAATGGCCCAGAAGGGTGAGACGGGAGTCTTTGAACCCGATACGGTATATTTATCGAGCATCGGGTTGGATTCAGTGGATACATTAGTGGCGAATGCAGCATGGTCTGTATTACCCATGACTAACCGAACCGGCTCAGTGATATATTTAAAACGTGGCGACAGTGTGGGGGAGAGGAGAGTCCGGTAGAACATGTCGCCGAGGCCAAGTTTAATAAACCATTGAACCCTGTTAGTAAGCATCCATTGGATGAAGAATTCCAGAAACTGATTGATAAATCAGATTTACAGAATTTGGAGGACAAACGGCACCTAGGGGATCTCCTGCGAAGGTACGAGAGTGCTTTCGGTAGGGAAGGAGGACCCATGGGTAAAACCGATAAGGTGTTGCACACCATTGATGTGGGCGACGAGAAACCTTTCAAGATACCGTATTATAGACTTCCTCTTATGAAGAAGTTAATATGCAAGCAGGAAATACAAAAGCAACTGGAACTGGGGGTAATTGTGCCTAGCTCGAGCCCTTGGTCCAGTCCTGTTTATATGACCACAAAGAAAGACAGTACAATCCGTTTCTGTGTCGATTACCGAAAATTAAACGGTATGACAAAGAAGAGCTTGTATCCTCTACCAAGGATAGACGAGACGTTAGATAGCTTGGGTGGGAATCAATGGTTCTGCAACCTGGATTTACAATCCGGGTATTGGCAAATACCGATGCATCCCGATGACATAGAGAAAATTGCTTTCTCTAGCCATTTGGGACTATTCGAGTATAATGTCCTGCCCTTCAGATTGTGTAACGCACCAGCTACATTTGAGGCTATGATTGAATCTCTACTCAGTGACCTGCTGTGAAAGAAGTGTTTTGTTTACCTGGATGACGTTGTCGTATTCGGCAAGTCATTTAAGGAATGCCCCGCGAACCTGCAGCTGGTCCTGGATCGGATTCTAGCCAATGGCCTAAAACTCAAGCCTAAGAAATGTAACCTGTTCAAGAAAACAATTACATACTTAGGAAGGATCATAACTCTCAGCGGAGTGAGTGCAGATCCGGAAAAACTGGAGGCGGTGGAAAATTGGGAAAGGCCCACGAATGCCAAGGAGGTTAGATCATTTCTAGGATTTTGTTCCTACTACCGTGATTTTATACCGAATTACTCTCGTGTAAGCTTCCCCATGCAATGCTTAGCTCAATGGACCCCGGGTAGGGCCCGGGAACCATTCCTATGGACCAGCGAGCAGGAAGAATCTTTTAACAAAAAAGATTTGTTTAGGAATACACCGGTATTGAAATATCCCACTCCCGAAGGGCATTTCATACTAGACACCGATGCGAGCAATGATGCTATAGGGGCGGCCCTCTCTCAGGTCCAGAATGGAGTCGAAGTCCCATTAGCATTTGCTAGCAACACGTTAAGCAAGACCCAGCATAATTATTGTACCACTAAAAGAGATCTTCTCGCTGTAGTGGTGTATACGAAGAAGTTTAAGCATTTCCTGTGGGGAACTTACTTCATTTTACGGACTGACCATTCGCCTCTGAGGTGGCTTCTTAATTTTAAGGACGCCGAAGGGATGATTGGGAGATGGTTAGCTCATCTATCCGAATTCGGATTAGAGCACAAGCAGATCGAGCACCGTCCGGGTGTGAAGCATATCAATGCGGATGCCTTATTGAGACGACCGGTCCGAAAGTGCCAAAATGCCACTTGTGAAGACTGCGGGGCCCACAATGCTGTGGTCGCAGGGCTGGTATATACCACCCCCCGTATCCCCTGGGAGGAGGCTGTATGCAGCTATCTTGATTGGTCCCCGGAGACCGTCAAGAAGTTCCAACAGTCAGATCCCACCACTACGCGCATAATGGAATACTTGCAGAAATGTATTAAGCCGGTAAGGCCGATGTTATCTCTAGAAGACAGAGAGACGAGGCGATTGATAGCCCAATGGACCGAGCTGGAGATCCGAGATGGCATATTGTGTAGGTGGAAGACTTCTTCCACCGGCAATCAGCTATTGCAAATAGTGATTCCCACCTCAATGAGAAGGGATATCATGTATTATTGCGATGGACACCAAACGAGTGGCCATTTTGGGAAGAAAAGATCCATAGAACGTCTGCAGAGACAATATTACTGGCCAGGGATGAGAAGTGACCTACTTTGGTGGATTGCAACTTGTCCCGATTGTTGTAAAAACAAGCCAGGACCCAGCCTAGGCAAGCTACCCTTGTCCCAGGAATTGTGTGGTGTTTGATTTGCCCGAGTAGCAATCGACATCATTAGCGGATTTAAAACGACACCTAGAGAAAACACTTGTATGATGGTCGTCACAGACTACTATACTAAGTACACTCGGGTGTTTCCTCTTCCAAATCACAAAGCCGCTACATGTGCCGAAGCATTCGTAAAAGGCTGGGTGCTACATTTGAGTGTACCCCTAATGATGCACAGTGATCAAGGTAGAGAGTTCGAGTCGGAGTTATGGCAGGAAATGTGCCATTACTTAGCAATATGTAAGACCCGCACCAACCCATACTGACCACAATCGGATAGTCAGGTAGAAAGGTTTAATAGGACTTTGATACAAGTACTGAAGCCCCTGGTTAATAGTCACCAGGGCGACTGGGATGAACAGTGCAAGTTTGTAGTACACGCCTACAACAACACTGTCCATTCATCTACTAATTGCACCCCAAACCTTTTGGTGTTCGGCGAGGACATAATTATGCCCGCCGACTTAGTATATGGAGTGGTTGGAATAGACCCGGAGGTGCCCTGCACTGTGTTGTTTGTGGAGTCGTTATGGGACAGATTCAAGCATGCATGCGAGGCCTTTCTTAAAGAACTGCTGAAAAGTGCTAAATGGCAGAAGGTGGGGTATGACACCAATGCAAGAAGAATATGTTTTAACATAGGGGGACAAGGTACTAAGGTATTACGAGCCACTCGAACGTTTGAAGCTCGTAACGCTTTGGGAGGGTCCATTTAAGGTTGTGCGCATCATCTCCGAATCAACGGTGATGGTGGAAGACTGCTACACTGGTAGAAGGTGGACAACCAATCCTTTATCTTAATTTTTGATTCTTTATTTTATGTATATAAATTATTGTTTACTTGTGTAGGGGTATGGTATTTACACTTTACGTTCATGTACCCGTGGGACTCAGACCTAGGTCTTCGGGTGTAGTGGGGGAGTCCGGATGGCAGGTGGCAGCACCTGCCTCTGGGTTCGTATCCATTACACCAGGGGGCCTACCACTCATCCGCCACACGTCAAACTTACATGATGAACTGGATGAATTTGGAGACTCCTTATTCATGCCAGGAGGTACTTTGAAACCTGCACCTATGCACAAAAGTACTGCTCAATTTGGTAAACTGCCATTTGAGGTACCAAAGCCTAGTGCAGGTATGTTTGAAACTCCATATAGTTCTCGAATTAAACACCAAAAATGTGGATTCGAAAAAGAACAAAATGGACGAGCTTGAAGACATGAGAGCTGAATACGAGAAGATCCAAAAGGATCTCATTACACTGACCGGAACTCGAGACAAAATTCTGACTGAAAACAAACAGTTGATATCAGAACGTCTTGATTACGATCAGAGTTATAAACGCCAACAACAACTGTTATTGGATCAAATGGAGAAGGAAAAACAAGATTTCCAACTCCAGCACGAACAGTATCGTGATGCACTATACACGGCGGATCTGGAATACAGAGCCTCGTGTGATGAGTTGAATAAAACTAAACAAGAGTTCAATTCAACTCAATCGGCCTATGGCAAGTATCAAGAAGAGCTGATGAAAATAGAATCAGCCTTCAAGGATGCACGAAAAATGTATCATAAACAAACCGAAGAGCATGAAAAACTTCCTCTCCCCTAGTGCGGCCACTCGCCTCTATATGTTCACCACCGTACACATGAGCACTAGGGTCCCTGGCACCGGCCAAGGTGCAGGGGTGCGCACCCACAGCCACCCGGCCTCCAGGTGAATTTGATTCGAAATCTTCCACCGGGTTACCCCCGGTAGCATTTTGGCATTCGTTCCCTTCCAGGGTTATACCCAATGCCGTGGATACAACCCCCACTAGTTTTCCACATCAGCGGAACTCATAGCTTTCTGTTTGCCCTCACCGTTATCTTCGGCTTCATAGAAGGCAGCCATTACCGGCTTAGCAGCGGTACATTCAGATGAGTAGTGTCCCATGCGTTGGCACCTTAAACACTTGACCGTCCGGCGATCCACTCTGGGTCGTTGCCGGTTGGCTTGGAGGGCGTCTGTAATTTTCTTACACATCTCCTCCATAAGTTTGGTCATGTCCGGAGACTGACCCTTCGCTTTATCAGCGTTGTCAGAAGACTTAATTGCCTTCTCACCAACTTTCGGGTCACTCCTGACCTCGGATGACGGTTTAGAATCTCTCGATTTACTAAATGCCTTCCGTGGAATGTACTTCCTACCTGAAGTATTTTTCCTGAGCTGCATCGAACAAAAGGTGCCGTCCTCCTGCTCGATTTCAATTAGTTCAAAATCATCCGAGGTATTATCTACCTCAGACCGCTGAACTACCGATGCTAGGGGAGCCGAGCCCGTGGCATTCGGTATGTCCCCAGCTAACATGGTTCGCTTCTTCACGGCCATATCTATACCATTGAATATACCTTGTAATGTTATGCCTTCTTTCCAGGCATCTCTAGCAGCAATTTGCTCGTCTCGGTCTCTCAGACCCTTAACGAATTGTGTGATCAAATCGTCCATATACCAGTCCTGGTTTTCAGTACCGGGCCTGGCCTTGCTTAGCAGGGCATGGAGTTCCATACCGTATGCTCTGAAAGCTTCGTTAGGCTTTTGTGTGCGTTTCTTAAAGCGGACCATCGGATCCTCCTTGACCATGTTACATAATAGTCCACTAGCAGATTCTACTAACTGCTCAAAACTTCCTACGAGACCATACCAGGTCCGCCATTGCTCTACAGCCATGCGACCCGGCCCGCCTTTCAAGCATCTCACCAGATGTGGCTTGGCCTCGTATGGGGTCCAACCATTACAATTCATCACATCTTCAAACCATTCTTTCCATGGCCGAGTACCGTAGTATTCCTTGGGAATCACGGCTATCCTCCGGGCTGAATTATGGGCATGAACAGGAAACAGGGTCTCCCTGTTTAACAAACGTCGAGTTCGGGTTTAGATCCTTACTCGCCGGAGGAGCATTCGCCTGCTCTTGCTCCTGTAAATAACTCTCCATAGCAGACTTATTTAATGTGAGGGTAGCTACATCCGTAGTGAGATTTCGCTGCTCCTCTCTTAGCTGTGCATTCTCCGATAAGATCTCGGATCGAATCTTCTCGTTATCTGCGACGGCTCTGTTACGCTCCTCCTGGGCGGCTTCTGCCTCCCGCTTAAAAGTATCCTTTAATAAACGATACTTTTCACCCTTTTCCTTCTGAGACCGTTGATATTCATTGGTCTCTCTCCGGATCTCGGCCTGATCCGAGATCAACTTGGCTTCCGTTTCCGCCTTGCGGAGCTGAAGTTTCTTTAACTTTTCCTCCATGGCATGCAACTCGGATTGTAGTCTGTTTACGTCCCGGGCCTTAGCAACCTCCTCGGCTCTAGCCTTTTCGATTGCTCTGAGTTTATTGGTTTCTTCGAGCTCCAGCTCAGCCAATCTTTTCTCCTTTTCCTTCTCGTCTTTCTCCTTTCGCTCCAATCGGTGGGCTACAGAAGATAGGCGATATTTGAGGTCTGATTCTTTTAGATTCGCCTCCTGTTCAATGGATCGGAGTTTACCGATCCGAGACTTTGTCTCCTCTTCTATTTTCGTTTGGGCTGCCATGAATTGTTCATGCTGCCTCTTAGCCTGTAGCTCTACCTGCTCCTTGGCTTTCAAATAGGCCGAAGTAGTTTTATACCCGGGGCCCATTCGACGTCCATATATTGACTTGCGGCTGCCTCCAGGGTTGAACATGGAGTCAGACAAGCCTTCCTCCAAAGATAGGCCTAGGTAGTTTGAGAAAGGGCGGCTCCTATGCTTTCATTACTAGCATCAGTATCTAGAATGAAATGATCATTCGCCGTAGGGTACTTCAACACAGGTGTACTTGCAAACAAACCCTTTATTTTCATAAAGGCCTTGTCTTGCTCGGATACCCAAGGGAATCGTTCCTTTCTCACTCCGGGTGTCCAGTGGGACAAACTCTGGATAGAAAAGGCAACCCTTGAATATCCTGGGATAAAGTCCCGGTAATAGGAACAGAATCCGAGAAAGGATCTAACTTCTTTCGCATTCGTGGGTGCCTGCCAATTTGACACGGCATCCAGTTTCTCCGGATCGGCTTTATTCCCTTCATTCGAGATTATTCGCCCCAAGTAATTAATAGATCTTTTAAAGAGATTGCATTTCTTGGGCTTTAGCTTCAAACCATTAGTTATGATCCTCTCCAGAACCATACCTAAATTTTCCAAGCATTCCTCGTATGTCTTCCCAAAGACAATCACATCATCTAGATAGACGAGACATTTCTTCCATAATAGGTCACTTAATAAAGTTTCCATCATGGCTTCAAATGTCGCCGGTGCATTGCACAATCCAAACGGCATCACATTATATTGGAATAACCCAATATGACTGGAAAAGGCCGTCTTCTCCATGTCTTTTGGATGCATACCCACTTGCCAGTACCCGGATTGTAAGTCTAGAGAGCAATACCATTGCTTACCTCCAAGGGAGTCTATAGTCTCATCAATCCGTGGTAAGGGATATGAATTCTTCTTGGTCATACCATTCAATTTCCGGTAATCGGATAGTACCATCTTTCTTAGTCACCATGCACACAGGGCTAGACCAAGGACTGGTTGATGGAATTATTACATCCTGTTCAAGCATTTTAGCTATCTCCTCCTCAGCTTCCCTTTTTTGGCTAGTGGGAGTCTTCTATAAGGAATCTTAAAAGGTTCATTCTCACCAGTGTCAATCGTATGCAGTACCTTATCGGTACGCCCCAATTGTTCACTTGGTGCTGCAAAAGCTTTACGGTACTTATATAGCAAGTCAGTTAGAGCTTCACGTTGTTCATCATTTTCTACATGGCTTTCGGCTACTAGAGTATCTAGTTCCGGACTCCTTTCGGGTGAGGAAGGGACTCCGGGTGCCGAAACATGTTCACAGTCTTCTACCAATTCAGAGAGGACAACTGACCCGAGGATCGTGTCCTTCTGTACGTAGACAGTCTTATTACCGGTATTGGATATAGGAACCACCGTCCAAGCAGCGTTAGCTACTAGAACGTCGGCGGATTCCAATCCGATACTTGACTACAACTCCAGTTTTTCCTGAAAACTGTCTGTCCGCTCGACATAAGACATCACAGGCTGTGCCTGGTGGTATCTTAACAGTCTGGGCTACACTGGCTACACTGCTCACTTGCCTAAGTACGCATTGTACTTCGAGATGATACGGGTCTCTCACTTTCAATATTCCCCTCTGGGAATCTAACCTTGCTCCATATAATGCAGCAAAATCCAGACCAAGTATACCATCATCCCCGATGTTCGCCACAATAGAAGTAAGGATGAAGTCCTTATCTTCCTGTACACTGAACCTCATACATGTTCTACCGAACGTTTGTATCATGCTACCGTCGGCTGTACAAGCATTTCCTTCCGTTGTGAAAGTTTCATGTTTCGTAGGCAAAAGATCGTAGAATCTCTTAGCAATACAGGAGTGGCTAGCACCCGTATCGACAAGAAACTCAGCAGATCTACCACTCACAGATACAACTGCATAACACCTCCTACCTTTCAAGTAGGTAGGACTACTTGCGTACTTAGCAAGTTCCGTCTTAGCGCCGAGGTCAAATCCACATCCCTTCAGGAATTCGAGACAAGGATGACCCAGGGGAAGCTGGGCACACCCCACCCTGGCCAACTCATTGGCCGCTCCCTCTGGACTGATATTGGGTTTCCCCTCTGTGTTCTTCTGCCAGTTCTTGACACCTGGTGTACTATCAGTCTCTCCAGCCTCATGAGTAAGGAACTGATCAGGTCCCTTAGCTTCACTGCTGGGCGAAATCGCTAGAGGATTCTCACCAGTACCACAAGCGGCGATAGGCTGGCAGTCATGGCAATCACTCATTCGGGGGGTAATCCGGTTGCCTTCATGGACACCCCCACTCAGTTTTCCTTCTTCACTGAGTCCTCCTTACTCGGATTGTTCCGGTAACGAGCGTTTCTGTAAACTGGCTTATCTGCCTCACACTCGGCAGCATAATGTCCAGTTTCCTGACATCGGAAGCACGTCACTACACTCCTATCAGGCTTAGGCCTTCTAAGATTTTCAGTGATCTTTTTTACCAAATTGTTAACCAGGTCCTCTGATAAAGACGGACCGGTAGTAGGTTTGGTATTGGGTTGAGTCACAGGAGGTTTGGAGGTAATCACTTTCTCCTTGACGTAACCCGGTTTCTTTCCCCAGTTCCGGTTGTACCGGGGGTTCCCTTGGCCAATGGCCCCAACATTTTCATCTTCGTCAGGTTCCCCTGATTCGGATGAATCGGTTTCGGGTATTCCTTCCGGGATTATCATTGCTGACATCCGTTGAGGTACCTTCCTGGCAAAGATACGGGCCTTACGATCATAATGATCTAGGGACAAATCTGTCAAAGAGGCATCATTCTTCCAAGCTTCACAGGCCACTGTCCTGTGTTCCTGATTCTGCAATCCTTTGATGAATTGTTGAAACATTTCATCTAGGAAGCATTCATCATCTAATCTCCATTGAGGTCTGGCTTTGTGCAACAGTCGTTGACATTCTAAGCCGTACACTTTGGCAGATTCCTTAGGTTTCTGCGTTCTTTTAGTGAACGTCAGCCAAGGATCTTCTCCAACTATATTCCCATATAAATATGAAGCAATCTCTATGAGTTCATCATATTTCATATGGGCCGAGAGTCCTACAATTTGGGAATCTCTCCATTGTTCCACGGCTCCTTTTCCGTCGCCTTCCTTTAACCAGCATACTAGATAAGGGAGAGCTTCCGCTTTGCCCCATCCATTGCAGTTAAAGACATCCGCGCAGCCTTGATACTCCTCTTTCCAAGGATTCTTGGCATTAAAGGGGGTAGGTATCTTAGCTACTCTACGAGCCGGATTCGTGGATCCAGTAAGGGTCAAACCCCTACTCCATTCCATGATCTCCGTATCGTCTAGACCTTGATTGTAACAATCAACACCTAAGTTAGCAATCGCTGCATTAGAGTCATGCAGCGCTTGTAACCCTGGAGAAAGAGATACTCGGCGACTGACTCTCTTTTTCCTTGGAGGATTAGTACCATAAGTACCTCCAAAGCCTCCGGGTGGTGGTCCTCCTCCACCCCCTGATCCCCCTGTTCCGTATGAAGGCACCTGCGAGAAGGTGTATCCGCCGGTTTGAGGAGTTGGCCCTGGATTATTGGTGGGTTGTGTATTTCCACCAAAGCTAAAGAAACCACTATTGGGATTAGTGTTTCCTCCTGTTCCATACGACTGATTTCCATCATTGAAACCAGTCCCACCGGGTCTGCTTCTGGAACTATCTCCTGAAGGTCCGGATCCTTGATCACATCCGGATTGCCCTCTAGCTGTACTGGAATTCCTGGATGTTCGTCCGGTTGTTCCTCCGGGTGTTACCATTGGACGGATTCGCTCCTAATTGGGACTGATTCCATCCATACTGGGCATACGGGCCATTTGGTCCCCCTAAAGGTGACTGTTGTGGCCATCCGCCGTCAAAGGTGGAGGTTCTTGCCGAGTGGTTTTGTTTAGCTCCACTCGCAGAGTCACCCCCACTATTTCCCGTACCTAGACCAAGAGGTTTCGAGGTATTATCCATGAATCTAACCTGATGACTCTTTACTCCTTCGTAACGAGGTACAGTTGTCTCTGTTACCCCGTCATCGCCCCTCAAAGAGTTCATCTGGTTACTCGTCGTGTTTAGGGCAATTCCTGAAACAGTGAAGTCTGATTCAAGAGTGCCTACTGCACGACCAGTATCCTCTAGATGCACCAACACACCATATATATATATATATATATATATATATATATATATATTTATACCACTATTCTGGCACTTCCGGTGGTTTTATATGCGATATATACGTGGTATATTCTGCATATACCACCCTTGTGCGTTTTTGGAATTTTTGGTATATACTTTTTCGGGGTCAAGTTGGACTTAGAATATTTTTGGAAATTATGGCAGCTATACAAAGTTAATCTAGCCATTTTCCATATTGAAAAATCGTGCCAACTCGTATGAGAATTGAACCCCGGCCGCAGTGGTGGTAGGCGAAGGCCTTAGCCATAGCGCCACACTGAACGGTGATGAAATCCAATGCGAAAGTAAAGAAATTCTAACCTGAGGTCCTAGTGGTACGTTTCCATTCAGTTTTCGTCTTGATTCCAAGCTTGTCATGTTATAATATTGAAATCCCAAGAAGTATTCGATCCATAGACAAGGAATGCGTGCTAATTTTCGAATGTCCCTACTCACGGCTAGGTATGGGTGGTAGACGCCTCACCAAGAGAAAATTCATCCCCGATGATGATAAAAACAATGATTAAGACGAAAATGAAGAGGAAGAAGGCAGTCCTCGTGCTGCCAAGTCTCTAAAGGGCCCCCTACCTCTGCAGGTAAAGAAATAATCATTGATCACGACGAGGATGATCCCTGTTATCTGGACCCCGACTATGAAGTACAGGAATATTCAGGGGACAAAGAAGAAGAAGACGAGCCCATCCCTTCTATAAAGCCACCCAAAAAGAAGAGACCTGTAGCCCCCATAAACTTCAAAATGACTTTAAAAAAACCTTGGAGGGGGCCAAGGTCACCAAGGTCACTGCTAAGACAACTGCCACCCATGACACTCCTAAGAAGACTCTCAGCCAGGTTACTCCTAAAAAAACTATAGGTCAGTTAAAGTCCAGACCAACTGCCCCTGCCGACAGTACTTCAAAGACAATGCGGTATTGGAGAGGTTGTGTGAACTATGGGAGGCGGTTCCGTACCTGTACGACAAAAATCACAAGCTGTACAAAGACCCGACAGCAAGGTGGGCCGCTTTAGGAAAAATTGGCGACTATTTAGGGATACCATTTGATTCCACATTTTCAAAAAGAAAATAAAAAAATATATATCATTTTAATCCTAGATACAAATGATCAAAATTATCCTGGACAACAGAAAACATCCAAGATGAAAAAAGGTGAAATAATTCTCATAAAAAATAGAAAACAGCTTTGCTTCATGTCGTATAGCCACTTGCACTTGTATTTATTACAATGTTAACTGAAATGAAAAAAATTCCTTTTTTTTCCAGCCTTCTCAGCAGTCTCAGGGAAGTGAAGTCGGGCTCTTCGGCAGCCGACGGGAAGCTCCCGTACAAGAAAGAGTTAATTAAGCGACTTTGCTTCTTCTTGGATCTGTATTACAAGAAGGAAGCAAGCATAACTAACTATAGAAAGGTAAGTTCTCGGCTGCCTTTCTTTCCTGCATCCAAAGAAAAATTTATCCCAAGATTTCAAGATCCCCTAAACTCCACATTCCTTCTGAATTGAATATCCTTGATTTTTACCTATGGCCAATGAAAGGGTGCTTGCAATGGAATGAAAATCTAAAAATAATCCCAAACAAAATAATCCCCCCCAAAAAAAATGGATTATTCACTGCTCATTTACTGTCCCCCCTTTCTTTTTTTTTCAAGCAAACCCAGGTCCAGGAGGAGTCACAAGAACAGGAGACAGACAACGAGGACCAGGACCAGGACGGTGAAGAGGATGAAAACTTGGAGCCTGAACAAGAAGGAGGGTCACATGAAGCCGATGTCATCCCAGATGAATACGAAGAAGAAGCTGTTTCATCCAGGACGCGTAGTTCTCCCAACAAACAGAAGCTTTGCCAATCTAAGACCCCCCCCACTGGCAAGGGAAAAGGTGTGGGGAAAAGCTCTACTAAAAAGACAACTCCTGAAGCTACCCCTAAACCCCTCCCCCAGAAGGGCTGGCAGCACAAACAGCGTCCCTCCTCCTCTGACGGCCGAAGGACTTACAGCACAGATTACCTGCATGACAAAGAGAAATTCTATGCAAATGATGAGGAGGTTTCCAATGAATATTTCAGGAACAAGGAGCCTCAGCATTTCCATGACAAAAAAAAACAAGACTGTGGCGGAGCTCCTTGATAATCAAGAGCAATATTTTGAAAAATGCACCAACTCTGTGGTAGAGCTGACCCAGCTTGCTGCAGCATGCCATGCTCAGCCCCCTCCAGCTCCTCCAGTGGCAGCACCTGACACGGAGGACTCCCACTGGAGTAAGATGATCTTGTTCCAGCGTGACAGAATGACCCAGAGAGTATGAGACAAGTTTAAGCTACATGTGCACAGCTTAGCTTTAGATGCTGTGAATGGGGATTGGGTCCCATAACACATAGTAAAAAACTGTTTTGCTCGAGACGTTTGTAGTTAAAAGTATATCCCACATTTGTAGTTAAGTTATATATCCCAGACATATCTTAGATTTTTAGGATAATCCCAGCATTGATGTCAACCAAGATTCTGTTTACTGTAAAGCGCACTTGACTCAAAAGACTTGATATTACCTTTTGCTGTGTTCAGTTGTGGTGTATAAAAAACAAATTTGCAACAACAATTTCTCATGACCCATATATCTGATCAGGATCTAAAGAACTATTACAGCAAGGACTGAAGACAAAGGCTTGCAGGAGCATTTTATGTAAGCTGCTTTGTAGTTACTTGTAGTAGGCGATCACCTCATGAAAAAGGAAGATAGTGTTTTATTTCAAGGAGAACCAAAGTGCCTTCTGGTTGTCATAGTAACGGATTTGACCACTTCATTTCTAGTTTACTACATGTTTACATTTTGTATGAGCTATATCAAAGTTAAAAGTTGCTTCGCCTGGTTCACAGATCATGAAAGTTAAAAGTTCATCCGCTGTGGTGTGTTCAATAAAAACAGGTTTCTAGTTTTAATTCTTGCCTTGACATTTATAACATTTATATACTCCATAAAATAGTCCAAGTTGTGATTGATGTAGCATCGACGAAAGAAGAAAACAATACATGTCGCTCATAAACCCATGCATCAATGACAGATAGCTAAAGGCCAAACAGTGTGACGACTGGCCTTCTACATCAACATCTCAGACAGTAATGTTCTCAAGAATAGTCATCACAGATATATTTGTCCCAGACAACAGATGCATTTATCTCGAACGTTTTTTTGCCTGAGATTGAGTGAACAGTTTAGTCATCCTCCTCTTCTTCAACTTCTGCTGTAGCCTCCATCCGCCTTTTGCGCATGTACTTCTCTTACCAGTGTACCTTTCCGTGCCGGGAGTTGAACCAGCAGCACAGGCTTTCGCGCATGGCTTTTGCACTCTGAGGCATGTTCCTCCCATGATGAGATCTGTCAAGGACATCCAGGCCGTGACCTTCCTCCCGCTACTGTCCAGGATGGACGTCGAGCTCTGGCCCTTCATAGTCTACGGATCCTGCTGGGATGTACTCTGATGGTGCTCGAGTGCGAAGGAAGTTGTGCAGGGAAACTGCTGCCATGGTTACCATTTTAACTCCCTTCGGTTCCATGTCCTGTGTACACAGGAAGAGGCGGAATCTCGTAGCAAAAATTCTAAAAGCATTCTCAGACATGAGACGGCCCCCAGACACTCTGTAGTTGAAGACTATCTGCTCATCTCCCTGGTCTTTTACCACATACGGCTTCATGAGATTGGTTGCTAGTGAGAACGCGTCATCCCCTACCATGAAGTAAGGTAGCAAGTCCCGCATGCTATTTATCTTAGACGGTGGTGGTATGTTCAGAGGGTTCGCTGGGTCATTAAGGTCAGCCTAGAGGGGCCCTTCCTTCCATATGCGGGAATCACCTGCCTTGCCTTCTGACCCTATGTTTACATATATGAACCTGTAGTAGGCGTCTACGACAGCCATTAACACTACACTGAAATACTTCTTATAATTGTAGAAGGTGGTTCCACTCTTTTGGGGTTGGCGAATACGAATGTGCTTCCCGTCCACTGCCCCGATCATGTGAGGGACTTGCCACTCCTTCCAAAATCCATCTGCGGTTTCCTTCCATTCCGCTTCTGTTTGTGGGACCTGAAGGGAGGAAAGGGAATGCATATAGAACATGTGGAATTTTGTTTCTTGTATGTATATCAGATTTTGTGGTGGCAGACAAGACCTTCAGCTCAGGTAAATCCCAGACTTTATAATTTAAACACTTGATACCACTTCAAGAAACACTTGATAACACTTCAAGAAATCTTTAAGAACGGCAGTCAGGGCAATGCAGGTGTCTATTATAGGGTAGACTGTTGACCCCCCCCCCCCCGCCACTAAATAGCCGTGGTGTAGAGTTTGACTGCTGTCTCCTACAATAAACAGGATATTAAGTCTGGTGTCTCAGATTGTTAAAATGTCAAAAAAAATCAAGACGCGGATGATGCTTTAATACATACATATTTTTTTTTTAATTTTCTACATTTTTAACTTTACGGCATACATTTTATATATTATAATACATTTAATAGAAAATAAAACAAAAGCTCATCTAAAGCCAAATACCATAGGGTTATGTCAAGGCGTTCCTCTGGCTTAATAGACTCTCTGAAGTTTGTGTCATGCCTGTATATTAGGGGGTAGACCTTGCTCAGGAGCTCTTTGTACTCTCCAGGGCCCATCCTGAGAGTGTGGCAAAACTCATTCACCTCATCCATCTGAAATATTAATAATTTTATTTTTATCTATGATAATTTTTATCTTGGACAAAAAAGGACTGATATTTTCCACAATGAACCTCCTTTTTTCATTATGACCTCACAGCATCCCCCCTTTACACCCCCACCCCCACTTTCCCCTGGTTACCTCCCCCCACCCATGGGAACATGAAGCCACAGACTGGTGCCCCTTGACTCTCCCCCCCAAGAAAAAAAGGAAGACAGACTACTTACAGCAAGTAGGTCCCTGTGCAGTTTAGTGAAGGTGTTTTGCTGCAGATTGTCTGTCCGGTCCTTCAAGTATGGAGCCACATGGTACTTGTGCTTCCTCTTCTGGCCTTGAAGTATCTGAGCGTCTTGCTCAACCAGTTTCATTAATATTAAAGTGGCATGAGCCACCACGAGCACATCTGTGGGCTCTATCTTGGATTTGCTCAGTATGTAGGTCATGGTCGATACTAGGTCATCGCCGATGAAGAGGCCTCTGGTGGAAGAGGGTGGAACTTGCATAAAATAATCCGCGATGACTGTTGGCGATATTAATCCGACAATTTTTGTCCTTGGTGGAAGAGCGATTTTTGTGGCTGATTTTGAGACCCGATTTCACTGTCCCCGATAAAATTTGACTATTTTGTCGGCCCGACAGGCGCCTGACGACCGTCGTCGATAGCCAAAACCCACTATCAGGCCGACAATTCTGCCAGTTTTGGTGGAATACCCCAATTAGAAAGTTAGCCTTTTTGACTAACATCTGACTAAGATTTTGAATATTATTTTTTTTCTGTGCTGAGAAGCCTAGGCCAAAAAAAAGGTGTGTTTCCAGTAACATGATCTGAAATGCTAGGGTCGGTAGGTTGGATTAAAAAAAAAAATTGTTGGTAAAGCTTCCCTTTCCCTTACCTCTAAGCAGTCCTCCTGTCCAATATAGGCATACCATATATCAAAAGAAACGTCAGTTAAAGGCGGATTTGTGAAAATATGTGGCTACAATATATAGGCATTGAGGTCAATACGATGCAGAAATATTCTTTGGCTTGATTAGGGAGTGGTCGTTATTTATCAACAGGGGGTGGTGAGTTTTTGCATGGACACGTGAAAACAATTTTAGGCCCTCCCCCACCTACAACAGCGGTCAAAATTCTTTGCGCACCCCCCCCCCACATGCCAGAGGTTTGGAAAGTTTTCAGGCCCCTCTTTGATCTTTAGTAGCACTGGCTTTTTTTTTTTTGCTAAAAAGAGGCTAAATTTTCTTTAGCCCCTTTCAGATCTGAAACTTTTACACACCCGACTCAGGAAGGGTCTTGAATTTTTATCTCCCCCCTGTTGATAGAAAATGACCACTCCCTTACATCATCAGAAAGTAACATGACCATGGAATGGGGTATATATTCCTCAGCCTCATGTAATACAGAGCTACTTGGTTAAACCTATGTGGTTGTCGTATCTCTTATGAAATAAAATGTTAGGCCTAAAAAAAGGTTTTGTGTTCAGGTAACACAACCTACCCACATCTTTTGACAGCCAGCCTTAAAAGATTCTCCGAAATAAAAACATTTTCCTACCTGGACACATTTCCTTTTTTAGGACTTATTCACAGATATGAAATGCATGTAGGCCTAGTAAACACAGCTAGTCATGGGCCTGGTCAGGCTCAGACATCAGGCTCTGGGTAGGCCATGGTTTAAGTCGCAGTTTTGTATTGTTCTGCTTGTATAAAAAAAAAAAAAAAAAAAAAGCCCTGTTTTGCTAGGGTCGGTCGGGTTACTTGAAACAAGCCTTTCTTAGGCCCTATCAGATAGAGGAATCATTCTTCGATGTAACTCAAGGCTGGTGGCTTGAGCTGTGCATAACTGCTGTTGAAGGCTATTCATAAGTAAAACGATAAACAGGAATAAATTATTTTTGGAAACATCAGGTTGATGCCCAAAAACTAATGATCGTTTTGATGCTATTCAGAACATGCTGTATTGCATTTAACATGGAACATTATAAACAATTACCATTTTTCTTTCAATGAGAGTTTTGCTTGGAGTGTGAAATAACCATGGCATCATACAGCAGTAGATGTATGTAGCCGGTTGCCGCTGCTTAGAATGCTCAGATGTTCAAACTAGCTCATCCTCAGTACCATCTCCATCTTTCAGCCAATCAAAGACCAGCTCCAGCGGACCACATCAGCCTGCCAGCCAATGAGATGTGCGCGGTGTCCAGGTGCGCCTGCTGTATAAGGCTGGAGGGTGCAGGATAAGGGAACCAGAACGCAGCCCCAGCCAGTGGTGGAAGCAGTACAGGAGCATATACCTGTAGGTCCCTGGTCGTACTTCTCCGTGTCTCACTCACCCCCTGACACACCCCTGTAGTGGGTGGTACAGACTTAACACACACCTCAACTCCCTCACCTTACTCCTGTGTGGTCACTCCTCTACATCCTGACCACTATGGCTGTGTTCGCCGAGAAAGTCGCCCTGTTCGCCACCCTCATCTTTGTACTACTTAACCTGGCAGCAGCAGGCAGGGTAAGTGTGTAATTCTGTGTAAAATCTGTTGTACAGCTATTTTGTTTTGTCGATTAGATACCCTCCACTGGCTCCTCTAATGACGGGTATATGTGAAGTTTATTTGTGGACCACCCTACAGCTATGATTGTGGGGGCCTTTTTGAGATTTATTTATAGTTTTGCAACTTTTTCAGATGGGTAATCATTCATACGCTTCGGAATGATGGGTAAAGGACACATAAAGTCATGTTATAGGCCGCAAGTGGACATTAAGGGGGTGGTCTCAACTTTGTTGCTTTGCACAGATTGCCCTTCTACCATCACGTCTATGGAAATAGGTCTATCTTAATCCTTTTTAAAGACTCCCCAACAATGCGATTTGTTACTAAGTGTTTTGAATGGTCGTTTTGAATTAGTCAGTGAGCCTTAGTCCTTTAATTTGGATATATTGTTGAAAGTGGGGCCTCCTGCTTACAGTCAGAGAGCCTATGTTAGGTTGGGGTCATATCTGGAGGTTAATTCACAAGGTCGTGGGATCGCTACCTCAGCAATCTTAGGAATTATTCTGCCTTATCCAATTAACCGATCTTAAGATTAGACTGTCTTGCCTTTTTACAGCCAGCACTAAGATTGCTGTGATCTTAGCCTCAGCCCTCCTACACCATTCCAAGTAGTACCCACTGTGCACAGGGGCAAGAGGCGAATAGTGAAAGAATAGCAGTGGAAACACTCCTTCTCACAAGAGTGATTACACAAGTGTTCCCCCCCCTATATGAGCTACTTATAGAGTATACACTGCAAAAATGGTGTTTAGATCCTAAACATAATTCTAAACATAATCTTGTCACGTTTTTCTGAACACAATATCATCCTAAAAACATGAAAAAGTGTTTAGAAAAATTACATGTTTAGATAATTAATGTGTTTATGCTATAATATGATATAGTATTTGGGAATTGGCTTATGAATGCATTTAGGTTGAGGACCCTATATATCATTCATGCCCACTTTCCGAAGCTATATTGTCCAATTATTTCATCTATACTGTATTGAACCCATAGTACATCAGTGCCAGGGCCCCATTGTCAAATACAACAGAGACACAGAAAGCATTTTGCCTTTTATATATTTTTTTAATTCACAAAATGGGTGTCCAAGCACTAGTTGCTTCCCCCTGGTGCAGTAGTAACAATACCATAAGGTGTAATTGCATAGCCTCTTATTGTTGACGTAATGTACATACTGTATTATGTGATTTAGAAGAAAAATGCAACATATTGTAACCAAGCAATAACAGGTGACTGCATGCAGAAGGTCAACAATAGATTTGAGCTGCCACCTGGTGTATATTTTATGTCTAAACACCAAGAAATATTAGTGTTTAAAAGCTAAACACCTAGTTTTCTGTCTGTTTACTGTTTACAGGTGTTTACAATTTAAATGTTTAGATCATAAACACTTAGTTGGTGAAACACCTATTGAACCAAAATGTTTAAAAGTCTAAACACCATTTTGCAGTGTAGGGTGCAGTTGACCTTGTACAGTATTCAAGTGCACTTTATGCCTGAGTAGCCTGAAGAGCCCTCAAGGACTCTCAGCAAACGTCCTCGCTCTCCTTTATATGTTTACAGCAGGGACATTCACTCTTGGGAGCAGGAGTGTTCCCTGTGAGTGCTCTTGTACTCAGGTACCCTATCTAATGCAGTGGTTGCAGGCCAGTCAGGCACAGCAAGTCCTGAGATCCCTTCACTATTCCTTTTCCAGCCGTGAGATCACTGCAATCTTAGTGAAATAATTGCATAGTTGTTTCGCCTGAGTACAAGAGCACTCACAGGGAACACTCCTGCTCCCAAGAGTGAATGTCCCTGTTGTATACATATACAGGGGAGGGAGGACATTTGCTGAGTGTCCTTGAGGGCTCTTCACGCTACTCAGGCATGAAGTGCACTTGAATACTCTACGAAGTGAACTTCACCCTATAGGTTACAAGTAGCTCATATGGGGCGGGGGCGGAATGCTTGTGTAATCACTCTTGTGAGAAGGAGTGTTTCAACTGCTATTCTTTCACTACGGGCCTCTTGCCTCTGTGCACAGTGTGTTCCACCTAGAATGGTGTAGGAGGGCTGAGGCTAAGATCACTGCAATCTTAGTGCTGACTGTGAAAAGGTGAGACATTCTAATCTTGAGATCGCTTAATTGGATAAGGCAGAATAATTCCTAAGATAGCTGAGGTAGTGATTTAAGGAACTTTTGAATTAACCTCCTGGTGATGTTCCTTGGTTTAAGAAGGAGTAAAATTGCAAATTAGGCCCTTGTACATTTGGAGCCTCCCCTATATTTTAAATCACAAGGGTCAATTCCAAGACCCTTACTATATCAAATCACACTGCTATTTCAATATTGTAATGTATCTCTGCAATACAGGTGTTATTTCAGTGCGGAGGATTTGCATTGAGAAATTATATTGAAAATCGTAGAAATCTTCTACTTAGGCAATGGAAAATACCTAATTTTTCTAGATCTTAGTTTGGGCAGCGGAAATTGCAACCGCAGGTCCTCCTCCCTCCTTTTCCTACAGCCCTGAGATGTCCTTTCTTAAAAGTTGGATACCATTGCGCTATTTAGTTAAATAGTAAGTGTTGCTGTGCATACTTGGCATTATATACCAAACTACACATTCTCTACTTTTAAATAACTGTTGTAGCTAGCCTGCCTATTGCATATCTCCTAACATGAAACAGTCACAAACATTCACCTCAAACACACCAAAAACAAACGGCTATTGTCAAACAGGAACTATAGATGACTATGACTCTAACAGTTGGACCCCTATATCATAACCACTAACCGGAGAAGGACTATTTGAACGAATAACTCACCATAATTGTAGCATTTTGAGTATCACTGAAGCATTGTGCTTTCTTTAAAATACCCAAATTGGCTGAGGTGGTATTGCTCTGAAGCAAAATAATGGACCTAAATATATGGGATAATATTTGAACAAGCAACGAGAAAGGATCGTACATGAGATGTCACAAGGCAAGGGCTATCCTTTCGGCTTAAGGTCGAATCCCACATGGCGATTTAGGGCTCAAATATCTCTGCGATTTTGTCCTTCACGTTATAGGGACTTTCCTGAGCCCCTAGATCGCAAGCATCAGTGTAAACTGATTGTTAGATTCAGGATAAGTTGAACAATCCTTGCATTCTAGGGCCCAGGAAGGCCCCTAGGATGCAAAGAACAAAATCAAGATATTTGATCCCTAAACCGCCATGTGGGATTCGACCTATTCCTACTAACATAATTCATGGGAACTCAGAAATCCATTCTTTAGCACGGAAATTATTCATACATAGTTACTAGTAAAATAGGACATAGCATTAATTTCTACCTACAGGCTACTGAAAAGTTGTCGTACTTTGTTTTTGAATGAGGTAAAATGATACTACATTGAGAACAAGAGAAGTTCCCCACTGCAGAGTCGCAAAAGTCCTTATCAATTTCCACACACATGTTAAGAAAACCAACATTCAAAGTCTCTTCATCCGTCCTGACTGTTCTTAAATGTACTTAACTAATGTTGTTTAGTTCTCGTATAAAAGATCCTACAGAAGGAGGTACTACTAATTTAAAAGTATGTAAAAAAGACACAGTTTGTTTTTTGTGCTTGTAAGAAAGTGCAGTCTGTGGGTCCGTGCCCTCTGGCAAAACTCGGTGCTGACTGAGTAGATTTTCTATTACCACAGTTTAGTGAAGACTTAATTTGGTGTTGTCCTCTGCCATTATTGACAGGACTCCCCAACTAACGCTGTTTGTCAATCAGTGTGGTCTGCTGATAATCGAATCATCCCAATCACATAGGCGTAGTACTCTATATATGTGTAACCCGATAATGTAAACCCATGGAGCTTGAAGTAAACAGATGGATCCGTACCCAAGAACCTCCGGGGGGGGGGGGGTTCTTGATGTGAATCGGTATTCTTGAGAATTGATCTCCCAACCACATAACATGTCAGTTAACTGTGGCAATACTAGTACCACTGCCTATATACCTTGTTACTTGTTCACATTAAGCAGTAAATATAAGGTGACTTTGCTATCTACCAGGATAAGTGAATTTTGTTTTTAGACTTATTATAAGGATCCCAGCTCAATGTGCATGATCGTTCCCTGAAACCGTTCAGTTTTGCGTAAGAAAGACGTAATATAGATGAGTTGTTGCTTGCAGGGAATATCCATTTTGCTCTGGTAGTTTGCTCCTTGGCTTACCCCATCCTATAGAGATTGCTATAGCTAACACCTACATAGACCTGCGACCTGTGGATGGGGAGCCTGTAGTGTGATCAAAAGGCCAAATCCCACACCGTGAAAATGGTTGGGAAATCGTTGTGAAATAGGATATGTGGGTGCTTAGCCGATATTGGGGTGGTAATATTGTCTAGGGAAGACCTATAAAGGCTAAGAATCCCTGTCAAAGTGCTGGTATTTAGGGAGTATAGTACATCAAAAGTTTTTGATATTTTCTTCACAAAGGGCTTGAAATCTCTGTGATAGACTCAAAATCCCTGTGATTTAGAGGAAAACAACAGTTTCTAGGAAATCAGAAGAGGTGTGTCTTTTATAAATCAGGAGCCAAGTTCCACATACTACAGTCATAATGGGGTTCTGCTTGTGATTTATGCAAGCTACATTTGTTTATGCTATGCAGGATACCATTGCAAAACACAGAAAATAGTCAGAGACAACTGTGATATTAATATCAAATACTCTATCTCTGTGAATCATTCTAGCAACTCATCTGTGCAGTAATGAAAATCACAGAGATTCCTCTGCTACTATCAGCTAAAGTCAGATTTGGAGTGGTAAGAAGTGCAGTGAGTACCCTTGTGATTTAGGAAATTGGCAAGAGTCCAATGTTGCCGATATCCAGAATCACAGACATTTCAGACCCATTTTTCACGTAGTGGGATTTGGCCTAAAGGGACAATAGCAGGGTTCTATAGGTCGAATCCCACATGCCGAAAAATGGCTGAAATATCTCTGTGATTTTGTCCCTTGCATTGTATGGCCCTTGTTGAGGCCACAAAACACAAGGACTACTGCAAACTTCACCCTAAACCACTGTGGGATTCTGAATTAGTTGACCAATCCTTGCATTTTATGGCCCCCACAAGGGCCATACAACGCAAGGGACAAAATCGCAGAGATATTTCAGCCATTTTTCGCCAAGTGGGATTCGACCTTATAGCTAAAAGGCAGCAGGAGGTGCAGCACCTTACACATCTACAGCCCCTGGTGGTATAACGTCCTTGGTGCAACACTTTGAATTGCCAACACCGATTGAGACAACTTTGTCCTACATACTGTAAAAGGCACATTGTTACTTTACCATATAATACAGCTGTATACGTCTCACTCACCTAGAGAGTATTCCTATCCCACCAGACGCACCCGTTAGTATTCAGGATGGTCGTACTGCGTGAAGCACAGCCCCATTGACGACAGACCCCCTAATACCCCTCCCCCCATTCTATCCATCCCTGTATGGAATACCCACCTATACAGTTACCTTCACGTCCAAACCCCCCTCCTGCTACACTGGTTCTTTGAATCACAAATTACTCGGGTAACCAGGATGACAGACACAAGATCTCGTGGTAATCTTGTGGAGTTGAGATAACTCTCACAATGCACTTTGTTCTTTTGCCTAAAGCAGCCTGTCACCTAAAGGTCGAATCCCACATGGCGAAAAGTGGTTGAAATATCTCTGCGATTTTGAATCTGTTGCATTTATGGGACCTACTCCAAATTCGGCAAAAAATGGCTAAAATATCTCTGCGATTTTGAATCTGTTGCGTTTATGGGACCTTCCCAAAATTCACAAGGGTCATAAGTACAACAGGGTGTATAGAACACAAGCATTCTTTTGCGATTATAGGCCAGAAAAATGTATAATTTACAGAGATAAAAACATCAACAAAGGCAAAATATCCCAAAGAGAACATGAATAAACGCAACAGTGTCCTTGGGTTCTATACACCTTCCTGTAGTTGTAACCCTTGCAAATTTGGACTAGCTCCCATAAACACAACAGATTCAAAATCGCAGAGATATTTTAGCCATTTTTCGCCATGTGGGATTCGACCTAATGAGTATAGTGACCTGCTGTGGGTACTCACAACCATTGGGGCACACAGGCAGGACACAGATTTGTCGCAGATTATGGCGTCGGGACACGTATATCCAGCCTCAAATCCTGTTCACAACAGAAAGTCTGGTCCTGTGAATTACAGTAGACAAATTCTCTGTCTCTTATGGTATATCCGCTAATGGCACTCAATTACAGGTATAATTTTCAAAAAAAACACCTTACTTTGCCCTCTCGAGTACGGGTTCATTTTATTGATCATCGAGATTATTGGTTTTGGATTAGTACACTATTATACACTGTATAGAAGAGGTATATGCTAAATAATGACAATGCGGTATAGTCCACCATCTAAAGTACAGGTCTGTCTGGCCTTCTCTTTCGATCTCAATCAATAGGTCGAATCCCACATGGCGAAAAATGCTTCAAATATCTCTGCGATTTTGAATCTGTTGCATTTATGGGACCCACTCCAAATTCTCAATGCATATGAATACACTAGGGTGTACAGAACACAAAGACACTTTTGTATTATCTCATGCACTTGTTGGGATATTTTGCCTTTGTTGATGTTTATATCTCTGTTCATTATGTATTTTCTGGCCTAAAATCGCAAAAGATTTCTTGTGTTCTATACACCCTAAGGTAGTTATATGTCTTGCGAATTTGGGGGGTGTCCCATAAACGCAACAGATTCAAAACCGCAGAGATATTTGAAGCATTTTTCACCATGTGGGATTCGACCTAGAGAGGGCAGTAAGGGAAAGGTATTCATTATTTGTCAGTAACTACCCACCGCTATTTGACAAACACGTGACGTTTACTATTTGACAAACTACGTTACACACAATGACTTTAAAGTATGCAAATGTACAGTTTTTCCCCCATGCATGGTTCAAAGCTGAGGGAGTAACACACACGGTACACTAGGGTAAATGCACCCCCTCAAACACAAGGAGGCACGTTTTGGTAGAAGTCGCAGGCTTTCCTCCACCACACGAAACACGACAAGGTTAAACGTCTTCCACTAGCAGCCAACGAAACACACCAAAGAGCAAATATAGTACGACTGATTCTTATGCTGGCAATTACAGATATGGGGTATCTTTAAGCTACCCTTTTGGCCGACGGCGTGACTTCCAGGTTGTGAGCTATCCCCAGTGACGGCACAGGGTACCCTTTTCCATAAGGTCGAATCCCACATGGCGAAAATTGGCTAAAATATCTCTGCGATTCTGTCCTTTGCATTCTAGGCGTGTTCCTGAGCCCCTAGATCGCAAGGATTGTTCAACTTTGACCGAATCCCACAGTAAATATGCAGCGATCTAGGGGCTCAGGAACACCCCTATAATGGAAAGGACAGGATCACAGAAATGTTTCAGCCATTTTTTGCCATGTGGGATTCGACCTATAAGGTCGAATCCCACATGGCGAAAAATGTCTCAAACATCTGTGTGAATTTTGGATCTGTTGCGAATTTGGGACCTTCTCCAAATTCGCAAGGATCATATTTACACTAGGGTACATAGAACACAAGGACACTGTTAATGACTTTAAAGTATGCAAATGTACAGTTTTTCCCCCATGCATGGTTCAAAGCTGAGGGAGTAACACACACGGTACACTAGGGTAAATGCACCCCCTCAAGCTGTATAAAGACAGACAAACACAAGGAGGCACGTTTTGGTAGAAGTCGCAGGCTTTCCTCCACCACACGAAACACGACAAGGTTAAACGTCTTCCACTAGCAGCCAACGAAACACACCAAAGAGCAAATATAGTACGACTGATTCTTATGCTGGCAATTACAGATATGGGGTATCTTTAAGCTACCCTTTTGGCCGACGGCGTGACTTCCAGGTTGTGAGCTATCCCCAGTGACGGCACAGGGTACCCTTTTCCATAAGGTCGAATCCCACATGGCGAAAATTGGCTAAAATATCTCTGCGATTCTGTCCTTTGCATTCTAGGCGTGTTCCTGAGCCCCTAGATCGCAAGGATTGTTCAACTTTGACCGAATCCCACAGTAAATATGCAGCGATCTAGGGGCTCAGGAACACCCCTATAATGGAAAGGACAGGATCACAGAAATGTTTCAGCCATTTTTTGCCATGTGGGATTCGACCTATAAGGTCGAATCCCACATGGCGAAAAATGTCTCAAACATCTGTGTGAATTTTGGATCTGTTGCGAATTTGGGACCTTCTCCAAATTCGCAAGGATCATATTTACACTAGGGTACATAGAACACAAGGACACTGTTGTGCTTTATTGTGAAGCATTTGTGATTTATTGTCCCAGTGAATGAGTATATCTGTATAGGCCAAATCCCACTACGTAAAAAATGAGTCTAAAATCTATGTGAATTGAGAAATCAACAAACCTAAGGTAGTGTCATTATTGTAAATCGCAAGGTTATCCTACCATCCTTTACCATATTCAAATCTCACTGATAGCCGATATTGGATGATACATCTCTTTATCGGCTAAGGATCACTGCAATCTTAAATCACAAGGATATTAGGCCATTTTTCGCATTGTGGGATTCGGCCTTATCTGACATGTTTGAGATCCTAAATCACAAGGATATAAAACCTTAGCACAATCTACAGTGTGACTTTGATATTACACAATGTAACTAGCACTCCTTGTGATTTAGGGCACCAGGAAAGCCATAAAACCCAAATAACAAAATTGCAGAGATATTTGAGGCATTTTTGGCCATGTGGGATTCGACCTATACTAGGGCCTGTAGCTAGTAGACCTTATTCAAAGTGCAGATGATAGATTGTAGAGCCCACCTGGCAAAAACGTATCCTTTGGAATAGGTTTGGGTAGAAACGTTTGTAAAAAAAAGTTTTTAATACGCTTAAAACGTTTTTAGTTTACGTAATTTGAACCTAATACACGTTTTTAACCTATTAAAATGTTTGTAAGTAACTTTTGTTTTATGTTAAAGTTGTGTTTTTTTTACCTAAGACATAAAACGATTTATAGAATATCAAAAACGTCGTTTTTGTGTACATGATTTGGTGTTTTGTTGTTGTTGTTTTTCTACGTCTAAAAGAAACATTAGACAAACTTAGGAACGTGATAAAAATATTATGCCAATTGGGAGTCCAGTGAAGGTCGAATCCAACATTGCGAAAAATGGCTGAAATATCTCTGCGATTTCAAATCTGTTGCGTTTATGGGACCTTCCCCAAATTCACAAGGGTTATAAATACAACAAGGTATATAGAACACAAGCATTCTTTTGTGATTATAGGCCAGAAAATATATAACTCACAGAGATATAAACATCAACAAAGGCAAGAAATCCCAAATAGTACATGAATAAACGCAACAGTGTCCTTGAGTTCTTATAGGTCGAATCCCATGTAAGGGTTTGTGGCCTTACGGACCTGGGGGGTTCGGGTCTTACGATTCGAAAAGAAAGAGTAAGACAGTATTCCAAGTGTATGCCAACGGTTAGTTTTATTTCTTATTGTACACTCACGGCTGCCGGATGATGTCAGAGAGGCAGCTAATATTAAGGAATAATGGTTCACATGGTGTGGAGGCCAGAAGGGCCTCTGACGTAGCGGCTGAGCCCTGGGCTTTATATACGGACCCAGGTGTTCGTCGTCAGATGTCCCCACAGACCCGGATCAGTGCTGCCACCTATCCGGAACCTGAGGAACGTCCGACAACTCGACTCACCCGCCACGTCAGACGGTACCCAACTCCTATGGTTTAATAACGTGTACCTCTACACCACTCCCCCAGACATTTAGGAGGGTGTTATAGTTATAATAATATTACTAGGATAACATTTCTATATGTCTAAACCTTTAGTAATAGAGGTACAACCATAGGTATAACATTAACACCAAATTGAGAATGAAACGAATGTCATATATATATATTCGATAGTGAATGTAGTTACAAATAGCAATTAGGATGTCGAAGTATTATACGAATTACTTGAATAAGTGACAGTTGTGTGAAACGGAACAGTTAGTTAAATTACTATACCATATAATATCATATTATATCTACGGTATAATTAATAAGACAAGTAATATGAATCGTATACATGTGATAATGACAGTTATATGTAACGGAACTGTCGATAATAAATAAATCACATAATAACATCCGTATGTGTGTTTGTAGTTATTAACACCACATTTAAATATATAGTCTTGAAGAAGACTGTTATAGTAACTTCACTATATAATGACATGTCGTATATTATTAACGTACGAATCCGTTAAGGATTCCGTGAGTAGTACGAATAGGACCATTTATACCATACACTTGAAAAGAAAAGAAAAAAATCACGATGTAGTAATGAATATAATAATAATATATTATCACCGTGTACCTAATAACCTTTATAGCACCAGATCAATATACTTATTATACAATTTGTCTCGCAGGACAATAATGTGTGTTTTCTGGTGAAGTTTAACGGATCTTATAATATGAATATCAATAATAATCAGAGATCCGTATCAAGAAATGTCTATGTACCCGTATCATAATATGTATCTAGTGGATATGCACATACATATAATATTATAGAAAAATAGAAATATGACATTATATACAATATACAGAAATTATAGATGCTGCTGGAGTCTTCTGCTGTAATCCTCCGGGTACTAGTAGGTAGGTGTGGTCAGCTAACCACGGGATGGACGTGCTAAAGTTTATGGTTTCCATATATAGAGTGAACACGGTAGATGAATTTGGGGCAGCTACCCACAATCCTCTAGTAGTGCTAAAGTTTATAAGTAAATTCGAATGGCGTAGAATGTAGAATAATAGTCCGGATGTGTCAACTATGTAGAAAACGTAATCCTTTTTTAAGTTTAGTTGACATAAGTAGAGAATAGTCCAGTATAGGTTGATCCGGAAGTAATAGTAGTAGTTGGTATAAGTCCATTCGGGAGTATAGATGAGTTGTAGAGGTAAATCGTAAAGTCCATCCTAGTAAGTGGTTAGCACGGGTAACAGCAGGAGTCTGGAACTGGTATCCGGATACATCTCACAGCAGCAAGTCTACTATCGGATTGTTCATGGAAGAAGTTATAAATCCGAATAGACTATTCAGGGTGCAATAAGGGTTATACAGCCTGAATTATACAATAGACTGGTCATAAGAGGAACCTGGAACACATGCCATAGGTGTTCATACACTAGTGAAGAAAACATTCGCAGACCTGCAGGGTTCCGCAAAGACTATATCTGGTTATGGAGAAAAGAAAAAAATTATGGGAGAAATAACCCGTAGCATGCTTAAGCGGATTTCTTAGCATGCTTCTTCTTAAGAAGAGCTAGAGCCGACTCGGGAGTGCCGTCCCACTCGTCCAAGTCGACTCCCAACACCCTCATGAACTTAGTGTTCAGGTTGGTGTTCCGAGTTATCTCCTCTTTTACACGTTTCTCCAGCACGTGTACATCCATAGCTGCTTTTTCTTGGGCAGCTGCGGCAGCCTCCTCCTGGGCCTTCACATCGTCCCGGATGAGGGTCTCGAGGCGCTGCTTTTCAGCATCCGCGACCTCCTTCATACACAACAGGGTGTCGTTTAGGAGACCCTGATGGAACTCGGTCGCTTTTTCGCGAACACACTTCTCCCAGTGGGTGTAGATGGCCTTCTGGACATCTGCCTCTCCCTGGCGAGATTTCTCAAACCAAACTTCCGCATTACCGGTTTTAATGGTAATAGCGTCTTTTGGTTATTGCAGGTGCAGCGACAGCCTTGGGAGGAGTCGAGGCGGCCTGTGGACCACTTCCGGGTTTAGGGCTTCCGGACACACCTGCCGTTGGTACACAGTAGGCAGGTGGTGCGTTTTGTTTCAATCCCATTTGCAGGTACATGTTCAACTGCTCCTGGGTAAAGGTAACTGGTGGGGCGGCTGGAGCGGATGCAGATCCGGCGGCAGCAGATGCGGTGGTCTTCTTTGGCATAAGGCGACTATCCTTTCCTACCACCAAGGTCTGGCTCTCAGGTCCAGGTCCCTGGTTTAAGGACGGAAAGTTTCGAGAACTAACTTTCCAAGGCTTAGATACGGCTCCAGCGTATCCGGCAGGTTCGGGCTTCTTGAACACCGGAGTGCCCTGAGCCTGCTCTGCGGGGTGCCTAGCCAGAGGGGACCTGGAACGGTCCTCTGCTCTGACTTTCGGTTTAGTGGTGCCCTGACCATTACCGTTGCCGCCACGGTTCTGATCTCTCCTGCTCCTTTCACGAGCTCTCTTTGCATCCTTTCCGGATTCCTCGCATTTCTGCCAGAGAGACTCGTGCATGTCCAGTTTACCCTTTCCAGGAGTCAGGACTATTTTTGCTCGGAGTTTCGAATCCTTGGTCTTCGGAACTTCGCAGAGGACTTGGTCCCCCATTCGGATCTTAGACCAAGCATCCTCGCTCAGACTGTCGAACTCTTTCATGAGTTCCTGATGAAGCTCCATGATGCGCTTCCGTGCCCCCCCGTCCAAACCTTCTGCGTGGCATTTCTTCTGGTGTCTAGCCAGATCACTACGTCGGTTGTATTGCACCTTCGTAGTACACTTCTTGCCCTTCTTACCATAACTCGGATCACAAATGTAAACCGGGTGATGGTGGAAGTGGGCCTCTACCAGATGCCGTTGAAACCGGGCTGGAGTACTCCAGGTCCGGATCGTGACATCACTCGCATCCTGGCAGATAGAGAAGGGACAGGACTTTTGGTCGTCACCGTACCACTTCTCTAAAGCCCAACGCAGCTTCCTCCTCTGGGTATAAGTGTAATACCCTTCGGTGTGGTTTAGCATAAGCCACATCTTTCGATAGGCTTTGCTCGGATTGGGGTCCTCGTCCGAAAGACGCATCCAATCTTCATCGTCTGACTCATCATTTTTGTTGACTGAGTCCGGGCAGGCATAGAGGGTAGAGCCGTCCTTCTTTACTCCATACGCACAGTCGGAGAAGCACGTCGGAATCCGGGATTTGAATCCGGACTTGGCGTTAGCCCAGCGTTCGGCCTCGGTTTGAGTTGATGGAGTGGCCTTCTCATCATACTCAACCGAGGACTCGTGCACAGACTCCTCGTCAGACGATTCAACCTCCATGGCAGAACTACCAGTGGCTGAAGTGCTGGGTTTCGGCTCGGCTCTAGCAGAATCCGGGAGATTCTTAAGCTTCTGAGCAGCGGACCTTCGGTTCTTGCTGACCTTCCAGTCTTCCTCCGGTTCCTGGGTTCCGGATGGGCTGGAGGTCGAGGCTTCTACCTGTGTGGTAGTACTGCCGGTGGCTGGTGTAGCACTGGCTGAACTCCTTGTGGCAAGTTTCAGGTCGGGGATAGGAGGTGCGGGTACTTCCGCGGCCCTCTTAGCCTCTTCCTGAGCCTCCCGTTCGGCAGTCATTCGGCGGACGAGAACCGTCCGAAGGGCTGCGCTTCGGTCCAAACCGATTAGTGAAGTGTTCTGGACGTCCACTAATTCTTGCTCGGTAATATAAATACCTTCATCCCACTGCTCGAAGTTAGCAGCGGCCTCCCGATACTCCTTAGTGGTCCGGTACTGGGGCCGGGTAGCACAAGGGCGTGGGTAAGTCTGCCCCTCGGAATCCGAGACGCAGCCTACCCAGTTAATATTCGTAGCCTTGACGTTCCACAGGGACTTGTCAGGCTTCGGGTACGTTCCGAGCTCGAAGGCTCGGTTGGCTTCATACACTGTCTCGCGGAAGTCAGCGTCTACCATAAGTCCCCGTTGGAACCACGGCCAATCTCGAAGCCACTCGGGAGGCGTCCTGGTCAGCTGATCGGGAACCATAACGCCCTCAACAGCTATCCTAACCTTCGGGTCCAACCTGACTGGTGTCCCGTCCGCGTAGGTCACTTGTGCCTGCAGTTCCGGGTGGACATACAGGTAGCGACCATCGTACTCTACTGGGAACGGGTCAGCCACTGCTGGCTTCCACTGGTCCTCCGCGCCGTCGACTTGTGTGGTCTCGGACTCTGTCGCTGCGGGTTCGGCACTCGCAGTCGCTCCGGATCCCTCTGGTGGGAGTGGAGATAACATCTTCTCTGGCTCATTTAGTGAAAATGAAGCCAGTTTCTCCTCGAACGAGCGATCCTTGGATTCCTCCACGTCCATCATCTCGCTCTCTTCCTGTGTAACAGGCGACAAAGCTTCCGGAAAAGCTTCTGCAAACGGAGTCAGCTTATCCGGGTCACCGGATAGCTTGGCTGCAGCTACGGATTCCTCAGCCATGACTGGGGAATCGCCCACCGGAGTAAACTACTCCTTTTTCCGGCTTTTACGGCGCGGGGGCCGACACTGACGGAGTCTGTCTACCAGGAGACAGACTCTGGAGGAGCAGCGAGGAGTTTGCTAGCCGGTAAAATCCAAGAAGGGAGCGAGCTCGACCGTCTTGGACGTTACCGAAAAACAATATGGCGACAGGCCAGCATTCGTGACGTCATTTCCATGTTGCGCGCGGGGTCACGAGAGGTCAGCCGAGACTGGACACTGTGACGTCAGCGGAAACGCACTTGCTACAGGCTGTACATCAACAAACTGATTGTTTTTAGGTAATTATCGCTCACACCGATGACTCGTCTGGGGATTTAAGTGGAGATTATGGAAAGCTTAAGCAAATCCACCGGATTATCCGTCCACTACCCATTGGTACATCATGCGGCGGCGACAAATAAGCCTTTCGGGTCAGTTGTCATCCGTTCCTCTAAATGTAAACATTACACTCGTTGTGTATACAGGTTAGGTCACTGCAGTCCTCTGGGCAATTCGGGGGCTGCGGCGAACGTATCTCCCCTTCTCGGATAGTTCTTTATCGGACCTGACAGTCTGAAGAGCTTTCTCTAGATGCTTCTTAGCCTTAGAAACACCTTTCCTCTTCTTTTTGCCTTCACCTGCCGAGACTTTTTTAACTCCCCCACACTTAATCGGTGTTGGCGTGGGTGTCACTGATTCGGAACACTTTTTAGGTCTACCACGACCACGCTTCACTGTAGTGTTCTTTACCTGGTCTATTATGCGATTCTGGTTCAGGATCTTTCCGGAACCTTCACCATACATTTCTGTGGAGGTCTCCCTCCCAGACCATTTCCTTAGTCTAGCCACGTTAGACTTATAAAGTCGACCAAGGTCAGATTTGATAATTACGGTACAGTCACTGATAACTTGTGTTATAGTAAAGGGACCATCCCAATTTGACGCTAATTTTATGTGTCTAAGTGGTTCATGTAATCTGAGAACTCTGTCTCCGGATTGGAATTTCCGATACTTTAGATCGGTATCGTATCCTACTTTCTGCCATTTGGCACTTTTCTCCAAATCAATTCGGACAGACTCATATGCTTTTTTAAATCTGTCTCTTAAGCATTCCACAAAAACTACATGGCAAGGTAGTTCCGGGTCCATCCCTACAACTCCAAATACTAAGTCAGCAGGCATTATCAGATCCTCTCCGAATACTAAAAGGTTCGGAGTACAATTTGTACTTGAATGTACCGTACTGTTATAAGCATGTGTCACAAAGTGGCATTGCTCATCCCAGTCGTCCATGTGTTCATTGACGAGTGACTTTAGGACTTGGATAAGGGTTCTATTGAACCTTTCTACCAATCCGTCGCTTTGTGGCCTATACGGGTTGGTTCTAGTCTTGCAAATAGCTAAGTATTCGCACATACCCTGCCAGAGATTTGATTCGAATTCTCTGCCTTGGTCACTGTGTAACATCAATGGTACACCGAAACTTAGTACCCAACCTTTTACAAAGGCTTCGGCATAAGTAATTGCTTTGTGGTCCGGTAGTGGAAATACTTTAGTATATTTCGTATAATAATCACAAACTACCATCATACAGGTATTATCATTAGCGGTTGTATTAAATCCACTAATAATATCTACCCCGATTCTTGCGAATCTAACTCCGAAAAGTTCTTGGGATAGGGGAAGTTTGCCCATCCCGGGTCCGGGTTTGTTTTTACAACAATCCGGAGAGGTGATTACCCATCTTTGCAAGTCCCGTGTCATGCCAGGCCAATAGTATTTCTTGGAAAGTCGTGCTAACGATCGTTTCCTTCCGAAATGACCACTGGTCCGATGTCCATGACAGAAGTACATAATGTCATGCCTCATAGCATGTGGTATCACCACTTGCATGATTCTCTCACCATTATTGCATGGCTTCCAACAGTATAACACGCCTTTCCGGACTTCAAGCTCGGTCCATTGAGCAAGAAACCTTCTCATTTCTCGATTTTCCAGAGAGACCTCTGGTCTAACTGGACGTATACCCTTTGGTACCAATTGCAGTAGCTGCGCAGTTATCGAGTCAGCTTCCTGGAAATGTCGTATGTGATCCATAGACCAATCCAGTATACTGGCAACTAGGGGTACGAATGGTCTTCGAATCCCTGCTAACACTGCCCTATGAGCTCCACAATCAGTGCAATCCGGATTATCACATTTCCGAATTGGTATTCGAGACAAAGCATCAGCATTTAAATGCTTAACTCCGGGTCTATGCTGAATCTGTTGATGTTCAAGCCCATATTCGGATAAATGGGCTAGCCATCGGCCTAACATTCCTTCAGCATCTCGGAAGTTCAGTAGCCACCTTAAAGAGGAGTGATCCGTACGTAAAGTAAAGTTCGTTCCCCATAGAAAATGTTTGAACTTCTTGGTATATACGACTACTGCTAACAACTCTCTTTTGGTTGTGCAGTAATTGCGCTGAGTCTTGCTCAGTGTGTTGCTGGCAAAGGCAATTGGTACTTCTCTCCCATTTTGGACTTGCGAGAGAGCTGCACCAATGCTATCATTACTAGCATCAGTATCCAGTATGAAATGATCCGTTTCATTCGGATATTGCAATACAGGAGTACTCGTGAACAGGTCTTTTAGCTTTTGAAAAGCGGTTTCCTGTTCATGCGTCCAAGGAAATTTTTCCTTGGTACTTCCTGGAGTCCAGTTAGCTATTGCTTGTAATGGATAACTGACTCTAGAATAATTCGGAATAAATTCCCTGTAATAGGAACAGAATCCTAAAAAGGACCTCACTTCTTTGGGTGTTTTAGGTCTATTCCAATTCGTAACTGATTCGATTTTTTCCGGATCAGCCTTTATCCCTTCATCACTAATGATGCGGCCCAAATAATTTATGGACTTTCTAAACATGTGGCATTTCTTAGGTTTCAATTTGAGACCATTAGAAATAATACGTTCTAGTACCATTTTTAGGTTATTAGAACACTCTTCGAATGTTTTTCCGAAGACTATGACATCATCAAGATATACAAGACATCTTTTCCACAATAAATCACTTAGAATTGTTTCCATCATTGCTTCAAATGTTGCCGGTGCATTGCACAAACCAAACGGCATTACGTTATATTGGAATAGTCCAATATGACTCGAAAATGCAGTTTTCTCCATATCTGAAGGGTTCATTTCCACTTGCCAATAACCTGATTGCAAGTCTAGGGTACAAAACCAACTGTTCCCTCCTAAGGAGTCAATGGTTTCGTCTATTCTCGGTAATGGATACGAATTCTTTTTAGTTATTCCATTCAACTTCCTGTAGCCTATGCAAAAGCGGATAGTACCGTCTTTCTTTGTTACCATACACACAGGACTACTCCATGGACTATTGGAAGGGACTATTACATCCTGTTCCAACATCTTGTTTATCTCATCTTCAGCTACTCTCTTTTTCGCTAAAGGTAACCGTCTATACGGTATCTTAAAGGGTGCAGCATCTCCAGTATCTATTTTATGTAATACCTTATTTGTCGTACCTAGTTTTTCACCAGGTTTGGCAAAGGCAGTATTATACTGACAGAGCATCTCATAGAACTCTTTCCGGTGTTCTGGATCTTCTAATGAAGTTTCTTCATACAACTTAAGTAAGTCTTCCAAAATTTCACCATCTCCTGTTACCTTTTGTAAGCTTAGCTTACTATCTGTTACAGTTTCCGAAAGGGTCACGTTTCCAAAAACGTGTCCCTTTTTCAAGTAGATAGTACTGTTTCCAGTATTGGAGAAAGGTACTACCGACCAGGATGCATTCGCTACTATCGTGTCTACAGAATTTAATCCGATACTTGACAAAGTAACTACATCCAGTTCTATCACTGCAGGTTTATTACGCATTGCAGGATCACTTCTTACAAGCACATCACAGGCTACTCCCGGGGGGATTCGCACAGTGTGTGCCACACTAGCCATACTGCTCACTTGTCTCAGTACACATCTAACCTTTACGGGATACGGGTATCTCACACTCAACACTCCTGTTTAAGGTTCCAACACAGCACCATACAGGGATGCGAAATCCAACCCAAGTATCCCCTCATCTGCTATATCCGCAACGGTGGCGCTCATGACATAGTCATGTATACCATCCAACTGTAGTTTCACACAAGTTCTACCATACGTTTGCAAGGTACTGCCGTCGGCCGTCTGAGCACTTCCTCCCGATTTGAGAGTATCATGTTCATCCGGTATAAGATCGTAGAACCCCCTGGAGATACAAGAGTGGCTAGCTCCCGTATCCACAAGGAATTCGGCAGATCTTCCGTTAACAGTGAGGCAAACATACCACCGCCTTCCGTTTAGAACAGAGGGCATGTCCGTGACGATCGGAACGTCATTTTTCACACCAGGAGTCGATCCACATCCTTTCAGGAATTCCAGACAAGGATGACCCGGGGGCAGGTGGGCACCACAGACCTTGGCTAATTCATAGCCGCCTGCCTCGTTACTGATATTGGGTTTCCCCTGTGCTCCCATGGCACCTGTTATATCAGCTTCCCTAACCTTCCGGGTGTCTACAACCACCTCGGTGTTAGGCGATCTTGTTACTACATGCGAACTATCATCACGGATGGTGATATCATGGCAAGATTTGTCACTGGGATCCCCTTCTTTGCCCCTCGGGAGATCCCTTTCTAGTTTTCCTCTGTACTTATCCCAGAGACACCCTCCTGTTTACGCGGGACAGGCTTCTCAGCCATACATTCGGGAGCAAAATGCCCTAGTTTCTGGCATCTGAAACATCTCCTTTGAGATTTGTCAACTCTTGGTCTCTTTAGAGCTTCTGTTAATCCGGCTATTAATGTTTCCATCATATTAGTCGGAGCAACAGTGGCTGCTACGGTTGGTTTCGCCGTAGAGGCTACACTGCCCAGTTGAGTTGATCCGGAAGCTGTTTTACCAGCGACAGATCCTCCTCTCCCTCTCGAATGAACCTTCCTATACCGCTTTTGTCGGTAATACTTTCCAGCTATCTGGACTGAACCAATATATTCTCCGTTTTCATCGGAGATATAGTCATACTCCTCATCAGCTTCATTCGATTCAACTGGAGCTAATTGGGAAGTATCATATACCGGAGCAGGTGTACCTCCGTATTGGAATGGAGCTGCTCTTACTGGACTAGGTCCAAGACCTACCAATCGTTTCTTCATGTCATGTCCATCAATTGCTATGAACAGGTCACTGAAGGAAGTGTCATCTTTCCAAGAATCCCAGACCACTTGCTTGTGATCCGGATCCCGCAATCCACTGTAGAATTGTATAAACAATTCTTGTAGATAGCAATCATCGTCATGAGCCCAATTTGGACGTGCTTTTGAAAGCAAATCCTGCAGCTCCAAACCAAAGACTTTGTGTGATTCCTTAGGTTTTTGTGTTCTCTTCTTGAAACTTACCCACGGATCTTCTCTAACGATTGATCCAAATAGGTATGCGGCACATTCCACCAATTGGTCATAGGTACCGTATAATCCGTAAGCTGCTCTCCATTGGTTGAGAGCTACTTTTCCGCCTTTATTTAACCAACAGATCAAATATGGCAGAGCTTCTTCTTTTGTCCAGCCACTACAATTGACTTCGTCGACAAAAGCTTGATACCTGTCCTTCCATGGATCATTAGAATCATATGGAGGGGGTATCCGTGCCTGCCTACGTGCCGGATTATTACATCCGCGTAGTCTATCTGCTTCTCGCATGCTCCAGTTCATGACTTCCATGCCATCTGCTCCCTTTCGGTAGCAGTAAATGCCAAGGTTTTGGATACATTGGCTCCTATCAAAGATGGTTTGCATCCCTGCAGGCATAGAAGTTCTCCTATTTGGCTTCCTGCCATCTCCTCCTGATCCTGATCCTCCGGATCCGGATCCTCCTGGGCCGCCTGGAGGATTTCCTCCTGGTGGACCATTATTATTATAGCTTCCAGACGAACCGCCTGAGCATCCACCACTGTAACCGGCGTTTCCAGAAGACACATATCTAGGGTAAGAATTATTTTGATTCCATCCCTGGTTATAGCTATTACCATTTTGGTAATTACCATTTCCTGATGGATTATAATTATTTCTATATCCATAGGAAGATGTTCTTGGTTGATACGTACCGCCATTAGCATTGTTTTGTGGCGGGTTTGGTTCTAGGAAACGTCCATCAGTAGGACCATTACCAGAACCCGGAGGTGGATTCGGTAATCTTGGCCCTGCTGGTGTACTGTGGCCGGGTTGGGGGAAATATGAAGGTGGTGTCAACATATGCCTCATTGGTCCGGGTGCTCTTGGTTGTGCCACGGGTGTATTGTTATTAGTCCCAGTAGCACCATCGTGAGTCGCTTTAATTTTGTGACTCAAATCTGGTATGGGTGGTGCCGGACCTATCGTATCCAGCATCGGGGTTGCTGGTTTAGGTGCGGTTCCATTTACTGCGGTATTATCCGGTTTCTTGTAGATTCCGGATACTACATTCTTGTCAGCCCCATCATCAACGAATGGGCTGTATCTAATTGGGGTTGCATCTTTGGATGTCTTTCCCAACATTGTAGATACCACAGCTGGATCAATATTGCCTATAGTTAACTGGGCGGCTTCTACATATTTATCTAGAGTTATTGCAGTAGTCTGCAATTCCTGAAGCTCATTTGTGAGTTTCTGTCTATCCTCCTCCAGTTGTTTGTTGTAAGCTATAATGCCTACCCGGATGGTTTCATTGTCTTCAGCTTGTTTACTACACTGAAGTTTCAATTTATCCAACTCGTCCTGATAATGGCGAATTTCGGATTCGAATTTTGCCTTATCAAGGTTTAATTGGTCGTTCGTATCTATGTATGTTTGGATACGAATGTGCCTATTATCATATTCCTTGTTGAATGATTCTCTCATGGAATGAAGTTTTAATTCTTCATTCTCGAGTTCCTTCATGTACTCACTCCTTCTGGCTTCGAATTCCTTTCGCATGCCGGTTAGGTCTTCTTCCAACTGAAGTTTTTCATGGAATACTTTGTCTTTAGCTTTGACCAAGGTATTTAGGTTCTCGTTCAAAGTTACATAAGTTTCATTCAACAACATGACATCCGGTCGTTTGAATTCCTCACCTTCCGTTACCGCATAGGTTAAGTCGCCATCTATAGCGCTGTAATCTAATATTGGTAATTCGGGCCTGGGTAATCTATAAGGTAGTTCTCCGAATGTTACCCTTTTTGGCATTGGTGCCGGATGTTCTGGGTTAGTACTACCACCAACTTCGAACATCGAATTACTTAACTCGTCAACAAGTGATTGTTGGCCTATTAAGTCACTCTGTCTCTGTATACACTGTTCGCGTCGTACAGAGTCTGGCAGATTCTCCTCACTATCATTATAGTGGGGTCCGGGATCTCTCCAAGATGCAGATTCCGCATCTTGCGAGTTCGAATGGGTTTGGAGCATTAATGATCCATTTCCATTCTCTTGGGCAATCGATTGCCCTGCTGGGTTAGCTTCCCTGAGGGTGTCTAACCCATGTACTAGCCGTTCGGACGTTATAACGTCCGGGCTATACACCAGAATTAACTGGTCACGGCACCAGTGTAAGGGTTTGTGGCCTTACGGACCTGGGGGGTTCGGGTCTTACGATTCGAAAAGAAAGAGTAAGACAGTATTCCAAGTGTATGCCAACGGTTAGTTTTATTTCTTATTGTACACTCACGGCTGCCGGATGATGTCAGAGAGGCAGCTAATATTAAGGAATAATGGTTCACATGGTGTGGAGGCCAGAAGGGCCTCTGACGTAGCGGCTGAGCCCTGGGCTTTATATACGGACCCAGGTGTTCGTCGTCAGATGTCCCCACAGACCCGGATCAGTGCTGCCACCTATCCGGAACCTGAGGAACGTCCGACGACTCGACTCACCCGCCACGTCAGACGGTACCCAACTCCTATGGTTTAATAACGTGTACCTCTACACCCACATGGCGAAAAATGCCTCAAATATCTCTGCGATTTTGAATCTGTTGTGATTTTGGAGTCTACCCCAAATTCTCAAAGGATGTGACTGTAATAGGGTACATAGAACACAAGGATACTGTTGTGCTTTATTGTGAAGTATTTGTCATTTATTGTCCTGATGAATGGATATATCTCTGTCTGACATGTTTAAGATCCTACAATCGCAAGGACATAAAACCTAAGCACAGTCTGCAGTGCTACTTTGATATTGCACAATGCTCCTAGCACTGTCTGTGATTTAGAACACCAGGAAAGCTATAAAACCCAACTTACAAAATCGCAGAGATATTTGAGGCATTTTTCGCCATGTGGGATTCGACCTATACACCCTCCTGTAGTTATAACCCTTGTGAATTTGGAGTAGGTCCCATAAATGTAACACATTCAAAATCGCAGAGATATTTCAGCCATTTTTCGCCATGTGGGATTCGACTTTAAGTGTAGACTGATGAAGATATAGGTTGAATCCCACATGGCGATTTAGGCCTCTAATATCTCTGCGATTTTGTCTGTTGTGTTTTATGGCCCATGCTGAGGCCATAAAACACAAGGGTTACAGCAAATGAGTGCTTAACCTACTGTTGGATTCGGTATAAGTTGATCAATCCTTGCATTTTATGGCCTCAGTAATGGTCATAAAACAAAACAGACAAAATCGCAGAGATATTGGAGGCCAAAATCGCCATGTGGGATTCGACCTTTAGCATCTTTCATTCTACCAACAGGTCGAATCCCACATGGCGATTTAGGGCTCAAATATCTCTGTGATTTTGTCCCTTGCGATTGTGGGGTCTTCCTGGGCTCCTAGATCACAAGAATTGTTCAACTTATACCGAATCTAACAGTGAATCAAGACCAATTAAGTAGTTATCCTTGCGATATAGGGGCTCAGGAAAGCCCCAAGAGGACAAGGGACAAAATCGCAGAGATATTTCAGCCCTAAACCGCCATGTGGGATTCGACCTAACATGACAATTTAGTGCAGTGGAAGCTACTCCCTAATATGCAAATATGGAAAGCCAAAAATCGATAAGTAAAAACTTCACATTTATAAGGTCGAGTCCCACTTGGTGATTTAGGGCAGTGGGTTATGGTCCAGTTTGCAGTAAGCCTTGCCTTTCTGACCTCAGAAAGGACCATACAACACAACAAGCAAAATAGAAGAGATATTGGAGTCCCGAATCGCCATGTGGGGTTCAACCTATAGGTGAGGCTCCACTACGCGATTTCTGCCGAAAATCGGAGCTATTCTCACAAAAGCAGACACAAATACAAATTATAGAGTGGTGTAGGGGCCAGCTCTGGCTGTAAGTCCATGGCGGTAGGCCATCTGCCCCATTCCGGTTGCACCAGCCCTCAGGGGCTGGTCAGCCGGTATAAGCTGCCCCCTTGTGTATTATACCGATCCAGATGTAGGTGGAAGGTAGAGAATGTCAGACGGGGAAGTAGCTCAGCGGTAGAGCTTCCGCCTGCAGGTTGGAGGGTCCCGGGTTCGACTCCCGGTTTCTCCAGGACGTTTTCCGCCGACCTCTACAGTGGTATTTGTTATTATTTCAAGGTGTAGATAGAAGATTGAGAGAGCTTTTTGTTTATGTGGGGAAGGCTTTGTGTACAATCTCAGGCACATTTTTGTTACCAAAAGATGTTTTTGTTTACTAAATCAAGTTGACCTAATGTAAATATTGCAGACTTTCACACTGATGACTCTCTGCAACCCAATATCAGACAGGTTTGATTTTTACAGTACAAGACCCTGCGATCTGTGTGACTGCTGTGTTGTTATTTATATTTTGCTGTGGTGATGTTTATATATTGAATTCCCACCCAATCACAGAGTCTATGCAGGTGCAGGTTAGTTGGTAAATATGGCACACAAGGAGAGAGATCACCCATAAAATAACCCCTGAAATCTCATGTTTACAATTTTGAATCTCATGTTTACAATATAGGAATGCCAACACCCTATACCTTAGGCACTATAGGGATAAAATTAGGGGTGAGAATGTACCAAAGAATCGTGTAGTGGAGCCTCACCTTATATCAACAGGTCAAATCCCATAACAGTTAATCCAATTGTTAGATGTTACCTCGCAGTGAGTCGATTGCAATAATCACTTTACGGAGCATGCAGTAACCGTTACAGGTAAAGGTGTTAAATATTCATTTATACATTTATATGACATGGCTAACGTCTTGATTACAGCTCCCACAGGGAGGAATACATGCAGGGGCTATGACACACTGTGGGCAATGTATAACACCATCTAACTAAAGGTCACTACTTATTAATGACAGAACCTATAGATGGTAACCACCTATCGGATATAACATGTAATATAATGACCCCGGAGACCCTTGCCCTGTATATACACACTAAGGAACAACATCATTAATAATGGTTTAAGTATGTATGTGTCAGAGGCGTAACAAGCAAAATTTCATAGGGGAAGGGGAGGATCAAGGAGCTTTGTCTAGGAGAGTCCCAATAAGTTGGATTTAGTCTTTCGTTATCTTAGGAACGCCCTCTTTGATAAGCCAGTGAGTTTGTATGGAAAAGGTAATCTAATTGATGTGGGGGTATAGCAATTTCAGTGTAGGGGAAACTTTTATGGCGTGAGTTACAGTAACTGAGTGTTTCTATTTATGGGTGCCTGCAGGCAAACAAAAAAATGTACTTAGTCGATTTACATCGACTGTACCTAGTGTCAGCAGTCGATAACAGTGACCCATACAATCATGTGGGTGAGACAAAGTGACTGGGTTTCAGCATGAGAGAGTTTGTGCTGTCCAATGAAATGACTCCAGCTACAGGACTATACTATAATGTATCTGTCCAAACTTAAGTACATGTATTCTTCAAATACTTTACTATACAACTGCTGCAGCTTGATATTTGTTCTCAAGGTTGAGATCTACTGTTCCTGATGGCCATCTTGTAACTGTTTTGTGCTGTAATGCATATTTCTAGTAGAGTAGATGGCGACACTGAAGTTCTCCACTTTATAGGGTGGTTGTCCGAGGGTAAACATTGCCAACACAGGGTGGTAGCATATGTTCTACAGTACCTACCACTGTAGGTAGGTGGAGACAACTTGCTCTTTTTAAGCTACATAGACTGAGACCACAAAACAAAATATAGGAGGATAAAGTGTGTATATCTTGGCTGGCTTACTAGCTACAATGTACTGAGTTAACATCTGGGTGCAGATAGGGTAAGGTGACTTTATTTCATTTACTTGCAGTTTACACATAGATGATAATGATGTCTCTGTGACTTATGCCACATGACATTTATTTTTTTTTGGGGAGTTGCAAGCTGCATCAGCGGCCCAGAGTGTAGCGACTGAAGCAAATCCATAATGTTTTCGGTTTTCTCCCTGTCACCTATGACGTCATTGGTTACGTCATGCTGCCTCAGTGACGTCACCCGCAGTGGCTAGCGATGGAGTGGCAACTCCTATCCCTGGTCCTTGCCACATTTTTCGTGTTTACAAATATGATACACTGAAAGTAAGACTGTGTTTTACAATAATCATCTGACACAATTAAATATCTTAAGGGTTTCCAATCTCCCTGACCATGTGTAGGCAATGTTTGCCCTCAGGTAGCAACCCTGCAACATAGCAGAGCCCTGAATTTAACTTGTGCTATTGGGATCGCTATTCTTGTCCATTTGAAGGTGGTTGGGCGATAGCTTCTTCCATTGCCTACAATCACTTGCAGTGTAGGCTTGTGTGATTGGTGATAGCCTTGTTCCTTGTACCAGTACACCACATACAGTGCATTACCACCAGCACAGGATGAAGTGGGATATATCTAAGATTCAGCTAAAGACTGATTGAGCGCTTAAACTAATATTGTCCCCCATTTTCCTGAATCATCATGGACAGGGAAATATGATGGATACATCTTCTGTTGACTAGAATAGCCAGGATACATTGATAGGTTAAGAATGAGATATAGAGGCAATGTTGCTGAATTCAGGTCGCCAGAAAGCAGTAGATTTTGTGTTTTTGGGTCATTTTGGACTTTTATGGCTCTGGAGAAAGAAGTTGTGAACCAATCTTGTCTTACATAGACTCATTTGATAGAGAACACTTAGGGCTATCAGAAAAATGTAGATTTGTGGTCATCCATCAAAAACTTTAGGACTTATAGCCTGCCGAAGTGAAAAAACTGCCAAATTTGTTCTTTTTTATACTTTTTGTATTTTTTACAAGTGTCCTGTATTGAATAAAGAACACTAGAGAGTATCTCAAAGTTATTTTTTGTATTGTATATGATCATAGGTATCATTTCCATGAGGTTTGGACATGTTACTAAGTGAGAATTTTTCATGATGTGTCTTTCAAAATGGAAATCTGTAATTTGTAACGTCCGGTACCTAAATCTAGATCGGTTATAAAACATGGAAAAAAATGAAGTTTCAAAATCTTTGTTATTACCCATATGAAGGATCCTATCATCCCCTACTTTGGTGAAGAAATTGTGTGTCTACCAGCATTTGTCTCCATATAAGAGCAGCTTATGTGCAATAATTCTGATAAAAGTACCGGACGTTACGTAACGTCCGGTACTTTTATCATCATGTAGGAGGCAGGCTACTGTGCATGCATAACTCAAATTTTGTTCCATTCTGTAATTGAAGTCAATAATAGACATATTGGCCTTGTTTGTGTTTGTTATGCATAATGGGACATTCTTATATTACTGAGAGCAACTTCAATTACCTCCATATTTCATTATTTTGGTACCGGACGTTACATGACACAAAACAAGCAATAAAAATGGAACCGGATGGCCTAGATCGGTATTTTTTGGTCTCCTGAGCTGAGGAGATGTACCTTGACAATTTTGTTAAGGTTATATAAAGTAATTAGAAAATTAGTTTTTCAGGGCCTTCAAGGGCAAAATCTTACACTTTCTGACGACCTGTATACCTACAGCCAACAGCCCAAACATACAACTTGTGGCCTAGTGTTGTCATATATTTTGGTCCAAAATGACCAAAACAGGCTTCATTTGGTAAAAAAAATATATTCATTTCTTGGTGGACAAAGGAGAGTTGGGACTAAATTAGTTCCTCATGCACACACCAGGGGCACCCTTCACACGCTCTTACTCACTACCCCCTTTCCTTTTCCGGCCCAAATACCGGAACCGGAAACAGTGCGTGCACGGAACGCAAAACTTTCTAGGTTTTGCGGGTGTTTTGCACCCATTTTCGTTTTTTTTCAGTCATATTTCTGGCGAGTTTAACTTATTATCAATGGGTTTTAGTCGTTTCTGACGAATTTAACCATTTTTGTGTGTATCTTTACTGTGTATTCCTTTGCTTATGTTTGCCTTTTGGGCGATAATAGCGGTAATTGCCATAGAGCTTACTTACACGGTCACTGTAGTGTTAGTCTGCTCTGGCTGGAGTGAAGCTTGAGGTTATCTACTTCCACACTCCTACTTTAGGTTTATTAGAAGAGCTCCTACTTTAGGTTTATTAGAAGAGCTCCCAAAGAGCTGAAGTTGTTAAATCTATTTGACACTTTCTGCCCCGGGTCTAGGTCCGCCCCTAGACTGACGGCAGTCCCTGAGCTCTCATCCCAAAGCCACTATATTGCCATCCCTCCCCTCCTCTTTTTTTCTTACTAGAAATATTTATAATTTTTTGTTTTCCCACTTTATTTCAATTCTCTCATATTAAATCTATGGTATTGAGCAAGTCTAGTCACTTTTTCATATTCCTGATCCCTTTAGTGAAAATAGATTATGTTAACGCTTCCAAAGGATCTCTATTCATTCAAGCCTAGTGTTAGAGTAAGGCCATTAATTTTTATCAGATCACTGCTCACTTGACGAGAGCTGAGACTCAGGCGGTTCACAAATTGCATTTTTATTACCATCCATGTAGTACGTCTGGTAAACCTGATATTCGAAATGCAGAGATGACGGCCTTAGTCTGGCAGAATTGTAGCTTGAGCCGGACTCATCGGTTAAAGTTTTTTTCTCTCTTGATTATCCATCTATAGGGTCCCTATAATCATTTCCAGGTGGGTGTGGTGATGTCACCCTTGAGCAATTTGAATTATTCAAGATGGCCACCAATATGTCGAAATTTCTTTAAAATGACATATTTTAAAGGAATATATATTTGCCATGATCAATAAGCTAGGTGGCAGCCTTTTTGAATATTTAATGAGATTACAGCTATTTCTGCATTTATTTTATCACTCTTACTTCACTCATTGATTTGATAATGGCTAAAATTCTATAAAAGGCACCAAATATATATTTATGAAGTCAGGGCACTACAATATAATCATAATAGAAAATGGCTGCCAAGGCAGGTGGCAGCCATTTTGAATTTCGATGAGATAATCCTGAAGAACACTATTCAAAACTCCTGAATATAGATTTATGGCAACAGTAATTATACATAGCCTAAAGAGAGCAGTTGACAGCCATTTGGAATCCTTTACCCTTTGTTAGAGAATAAATACTAATTTACGTGCAGTGTGAGGGTGAGCATGCAAGTACAAACTGGTCCAGTATGAGTGTGTACAATTAGAAACCCTATGTACAACACAAGGTTCCATTCTATGAGGTCTATTATACACATGTACATCATTTTAGAGAAGATAGGTGACAGCTATTCTGAATAGTTTTTGAGGTATTAAATTAGTAATTCCTTGTTCTAGTAAAAAACATAATGAGCTGCATAAATCTTTTCAAGAGATACCTGTTAGCCTCTCCAAATTGATAATTAAACTGGGATATTGAAAATTAAATCATGATTAATTAGTAATTTCTTGTTCTAGTAAAAAAACATAATGAGCTGCATAAATCTTTTCAAGAGATACCTGTTAACCTCTCCAAATTGATAATTAAACTGGGATATTGAAAGATAAATCATGATCTAAAGATCAATGTGTAGTCTCCAAGGGTTTTGAGATTGATTCTTTGAGAGGATAGAGGACAACCATTTCAGATACTAAAATATTGACCGTTAGACTTTCCAAGCTTCTTGGAACTGTGAAAGACCACCAAGGTGTCGTAATAACATATGAGGCTGTATGTGTATGTAATTCTTATGACAGACAGCCATGTTAAGATAATACATTATATGGCATTATCTGAATAACATCTAGGACTAATGATGATATGATTCTGTTGATTATTAATCAAAGGGATAGCTGCATGAAAAAAGATCCACTTCAATGTCTTCAATTCATAGACATATTCCTGGTGTAGTGTCATTCCAATAATCACAAGGTTACAGACATCATAAATTCCTAAAAGGAGTTTTGAATTCATACCCTGTCTTTTTACAGAAGATATTTCTTTGAGCAGTGGAAAAAATCTATTCCACTTATATATGAGCTTTGTGTAAGCTTATACCACAGTTAAGGGGAAGATCAAAACAAAAGCATGTTGTTTGTCCCCTTATAACACCACATGCATGCTTAACTGAGCAACCCTGACATAAACTCCAGGTATAAACTGCAATGCATAACTCTGTGTACTGGCAATATACTCTAAATTCAGTCTGCATACTTAACATAAGTTATAGGCATTCCAGTATGCCTAGCACAGACAGCAAAAGCACATCTGGGTGACAGGACTAAATACTCTGCTGTGCAGCCAGACCATTGCGAATCCCTGTACAGGAAGCAGATATGAAAGGTATGGTTGGTTGACTTTTCAAAGAGAGGCACTAATTTCTGCTGTAGATTGTACAGTTTGGATTCAACTTAATGTCAGCCTGGGTTGTAACTTGTTTACATACCCTGCCACACTGCATCTGCTATAAATGAGTATACATCTGTAATGTCTTGGTATTATTTCGAATGGATAGCCACCAAGTAAGGAGTCTGAGACTATCTAGACGGATCCTATTCCTCCTATATTACCCTATTTTCCCCCCCTGTGGAGTGGGGACCTTCATGACGGGGCATGAAGGAGCCGGATAACTTCATTTTGTCTAGGAGATATAGCATCAACCTTGGCACTTTTGGCAGGAAGCATGAAACTTTGCATATGGGGTTTTTAAACGTGCTGAATCCATTTCTAAGTGGAAACATCATTTTCAAGAAATGTTTCCTCTTCAAAATTGACGTTGAAAAAAAAACGTAAATCATTTATATAAAAATACATAAAAATTCATTGAGGATTCAATGGGATAGGAAATAAACAGAATGGCAGTGAAAGCCATGTGTTACTCATTGAAATATATTATATTGAGTGTGATATCATGCATAGAGATCGTTTTTCCCTGAAATAGGGCCCGAAAAAGGTAGCCATTACCACAATTTCCTATTTACGCAATAACTCTGCAAGTGGTGATGATAGACACTCATTTCTAGTATCTACTACCACATTTTCAGGGTCTAGTAACTTATTGGTAACATCCTAATTTTTCTCAGAAGCACACTAAGCCTGTTATAGGCCTATTTCAGGCTGCCATTTCCAAAATTCACAATTTTTGCAAGAACTTTGATAATAAGAGAGATAAACATTAATTCAGTGTGCCTATATCCCCATTTTCAGGGTCAAGGAATACAAAAGAAGCATTGTTCTTCCTCTCCTATGTACATTTATAAAGGGGCTGCACAAGGAGGCCATTACCAAAATTGATGATTTCTTTCGTAGTTTTGATTCCAAGACTTATAAACACCCATTTGCTGTGTCTGCAACCACATTCTCAGGGCCAAGGGGCATGATAGGGACATTGAATTTCTCTCCAACTCTTTGGGCATCTTGTCTACATCAATATTTCCAGGGTCAATATATATACTTGAGGAATTCTTTCTAAACTTCTATCTATAGATATTTGGCAACATTCAGGTCCATTCACTACTGACCATACCAATCATCCTGTGCCTTATATGCTTTCTTAACCCATTGAGGGCTAGCATTGACTATAGTCGACACCATAGTAGGCCTAGCATAGACTATAGTCAACACCATGGCAGGCCTAGCATCGACTATAGTCGACGCCAGTTATATAGGATTAGTATAGGAATTGAAAATAGGCTCGTCCTCTAGGAACTATACTTTTTTCAGAGGCCGTCCCCATGGCTAGGGCAACAATTTTTGCTCTGCCCTTAAAGGGTTAAATGAGGCCTAAATAAGACTATCATAGTGAAATTCTTATCTACAGTGGACTCAATAATCAAGCCTGTGACAATCTGGTTCACCACCTAACAGTCAGAGTTCACTGGGAATGGTTTTTTACTATTACAATTGGATAATCCAGTTATTTGGCTTCCAATCATAATCATTGAATTTGGGAAAGTCTGTCTCTCTAACATTCAAATGTTATGGGGTAATCCAGTTAGCGTTTAGTTTGGATTGTAGACTGTCGTAAGGAAGAGGGGTATCCAGCTAGATACTAGTGTACAGGTAGCACACTGTAAGGCAACTGCACTCAGCAATTAACTACCCCATCACCTTACTTGGTGATTACTGTAACCTGTCCTGCCTTGGAAATCAAAAAATATTCAACAATTATCTGACTTATTTATGAGTTTAAGTATGGTTCACCACCCCCAGAGCACTGTTTCTCTATGGTAGCTGAACCCCTTTGTCATTAGTATGAGAACGTACACCCATTTAGCAGTGAAGAAACTGCTGAACATTCCCATAATCTGCCACAGCTAACCCTTTCCCCAACCCCCTTCTCCCCACCCCAACCATCAGTCCAACCATGCTTCAAACCATCATTTAATCAAGCTCTAGTCCTTTAGCTGTGATAGCAGTGGCCAGGTTATTGCAAATTGATTGTACATGTATCTTAGAACCTTGATCCACTATACTGGCCACTTTGGAGGCATATGGATGTTTGCTTGTAAATGTACCATTAGTCACCATGGGGTAACCTTTTATTCTTACCACAATATGAAACTTAAGCATATCACATGTTTTTGTGAGTGGTTATTTGAAATTAAACTGATTGTTAAATTAACTTAAGTCCAGCATATGCGACTTACCATAACTGATGGATAACTGAAATATATGCTATTTCTGTCTCATCCTATCTACTCTATGATAATGCTGATCAGGTAAAATGATAGGCGTATATCAAGTATATATATAATTGAAAAAGAAACACTACCAGCGAGGCAAACACTATTACTGAGTAAGTACCTGGTTTAGGTTTAGCTGACACTAGTGCCTCGATAGACTAACCAAATATAAGTGTCCTCATAACACTGGTCAAAATCTATCTGCAAATGTTAGGTACGAATAACAAAAACAGAATAACAAAAGACACCTAGATTGTGTTCTTATACAGGAAAATATGGATATGGACTTTGCAATATTATAATTGTGAATCTCAATAATGGATACCCTGTCGATAACTATCATACCCCAATAGATACACACAGGAGATGAGGACAAATGCCCCCCATTATGTACCTAGACCTTGGGTATGTGGATATAGCCACATCAGATGGGTGACTATCCGCCTTGGTAGCATAAATATGGAAAAAGTAATGGCTTCCTTGTGTAGGCTCATAACTATACATAGGTGAGGAAGAACAATGCTTTTTTTGTATTCCTTGACACTGAAAATGGGGATATAGCCATAATGAATGAATTTTTGTCTGTCTTATTAGCAGAGTTATTGCAAAAATCATGAATTTTGGTAATGGCAGCCTGAAATAGGCCTATAATAGGCTTATTGTGCTTCTGAGAAAAATTAGGATGTTACCAATAAGTTCCTAGACCCTGAAAATGTGGTAGTAGATACTAGAAATGAGTGTCTATCATCACAACCTGCAGAGTTATTTAAATAGGAAATTGCAGTAATGGCTACCTTTTTTGAGCCATATTTCAGGGAAAAAACGAATTGTATGCATGATATCACACTCAATATAATATATTTCAATGAGTAACACATGATTTTCATTGCCATTCTGTTTATTTCCTATCCCATTAAATCCTCAATGAATTTTAAAGTATTTTTATATGAGTTATTTACTTTTCTTTTCAACGTCACTTTTGAAGAGGAAACGTTTCTTGAAAATGATGTTTCCACTTAGAAATGGATTCAGCATGTTCAAAAACCCCAAATGCAAAGCTCTCTGCCAAAAGTGCCAAGGTCAGCCCAAAATCATGCTACATCTAGACTAATTGGGAGTCCACAAAGAACAAACTCTCCTTTGATACTACCAGTGGGGATACCAGATTCGCAAAAGGCGACAAACTCGGGGTTTCTTGTGGCTTTGGGTGAGCATGTGGGTAGCTAGTGTCCCTATGCATGGGCCCGGGTCTACATGCTTATCATTTGTCACAGGATTCCCCTCCTGGATCTGATCATGACCAGCCATGGTTTGACGATCCTGCTCCGCCCCTGGCAGTGGGAATTGTAAATGCTACATCATCTGGGATTTCCCCTTAGTGAACCATGTCAGAGTGATCGAAGGCTATGGTTTGTCTGGCCATGCCAATGGGACTAGACATATAAAGGAACACTTACTATCCTTTGAGAAAAGTAGGGGAATGAAGCCCCCTCACCCCTCTTTGTAGATTCTATCATTCATCTCACAGATTCAGTCATCCATAGATGTGATCACTGCTCTGTCAGGCAAGCAGCATATTAATACCTGTACATGCAGCTTTTAAATACCTCACTAAATAAAAAAGAAGGGACTTAGTGTCCAAGAACCACAGAAACTCTGCTAACTTTTAAGTACTATTAGTGGAGGTGAATTCAAACCAACCCAAACCAAATCTCATCAAAACTATGCAGATATCTGCTGGAAGTGGATGAATCTTATTGGTTTTCAATGTTTAGGAAGATTTTATATAGGTATCTTAATACATTAGAAGTATATTTTGCAAGAAATTTGTATGCTTTTTGTTGTATACTATATCTTGCATTCTTGACACTGCATAGGATACTCAGCTTAACAGAACATACCGCCATATAAATAGGAATGAACGGTTTTGATTGGAACTAAAGATTTCTGAGGTCGTCCTTGTTGACTAAGACATCATAGTGATTATCACTATGTATATTGTCAAAAAAATATAAAGGGGCCTATTGTGGAGTTTCGAGTGGAATTTTTCATCCAGGAAAACAAGAAAATTAATATTAATCATGATTATCTCATTGAAAATCCAAGTCAAGAGTCAAGAAGTGGAGTAAGTGCAATAATTTCACCTACATTGAAACATGAACAATTAGTATTCATCATGACTATCTCATCAAAATTCAAAATGGCTGCCACCTGCCTTAGAAGCCATTTTCTTTCATGTTTATATTGTAGTGCCCTGACTTCATAAATACATATTGGGTGACTTTAGCCATTATCAAATCAATGAGTGAAGTAAGAGTGATAATCTATGTTGAAATAGCTGTAATCTCATTAAATATTCAAAATGGCTGCCTCCTAGCTTACTGATCATGAAAAATATGAATTCCTTGGCCCCAGAAATGTATATTATGAACTTGGAATTATGTTTCTATGTTAACTAGAAGTAGAAATAGATCATTTTAAAGAAATTTCAACATATTGGTGGCCATCTTGAATAATTCAAATTGCTCAAGGGTGACATCACCACACCCACCTGGAAATGATTATAGAGACCCTATAGATGAATAATCAAGAGAGAAAAAGACTTTAAACGATGAGTCCGGGTCAAGCTACAATTCTGCCAGACTACCTCCTATTTAAACTTCATGAGAGAGTGACGCAGTCGCATACTATCGACACAGACGTAAAACCTGTTTGATTGCACTTTCTGCATTGGCATCATGAATCTTGTTTAGCTGCTAGATGGGCACTGACAAATGTGTAGATGATCCACTTAAAGTTACTGGTAGCTCTGCTGACATCATATATCAAACATTTCAAAGTCAATATTCTCAAAATAAACAGAGATATGTGTAGATATGGTCACATCTGTATGGATTAAGTACACATCTCATCTATCCGATGTGTTCAACAGACATCATCTACTTTTCGGACATATCTATTTCCATAGTAGATCAAACAGTAGAGGGTCCATGTAGAATCAGGCATTCTTGTTCAAATAAAAAGTACGACTGTTAGTGAATGACAACTGTTCTGTTAGACAAAGGTTACTGATAATTATTCAATCAGGGAACGGCATTTTTAAATAAGGTTGTCGATACTAAAAAGTGATGTTTATTTGTATTTATTTTTTTTCGGGGGGGGGGGGGGTGTCTTTAAGATTCATACCGAGATAACAGCCTTGCTGATTGTGTCAGTCACCATATCCTACGCTGAAGGTAATAATGTAGCAGGCATGTCAAATGTGATCAAATTATTCTGAGTTTACAAGTATTTGTCTAAAAGTCTGTGAATATAAACCCGCACACAGTTAGTCCTGACAACAATGTCAGATCGCAAGTGATCTTTTTAAAGGGCAAGGAAGGAAAAATAGCAAATTGCATATTCAGAAACTTTCAGACAGATAATGTTAAGTCAGCATAATCTCTTCATTCTCTTTTTAAACAAAGCAATGTAGTCCCTAGTGAAAATGAGAGTATTAATCTGTGCCCTGATGAGCTCCCCACCTGTTCAGAACGCTTTACCATCAAATTCGGATTATTACAACCAAGATGCAGCCTCAGGTTAAAGAAATTGCCCGCGACCGTTTACATGGAAACAAACTTTTCCATCCCATTGAATGTCTCCCCCCCCCCATGTCCGCAAACAGTTCATATCTTTCTGTAGGCTATCCTCTTGATGGCCATCAGAGCTCAGCCCTCAAAGTAAAAGTGATGTATCTCAGCCCTGGGCTGAGAGAGGAGGGGCCCTTTTGTAATAAGTTGAAACAGATTTGAGTGAGGGTGTTCATTAATGCTGCATGGAGGGTGTGAGTGATGAGGGGCCAGTAGGGCTGTGTGCTGTCGTGCGTGTAGAGTCATAAGGTTTGTATGAACAGCACTTCTTACTGTTTTCTAAAAATAAAAGCAAAGTGCTGTAAATAGCTTGGCGCGGTATTACAGTGCATCAACACCGCCTAATGCCTCCACCTATAGCTTTATAGGGCTACTGGGACGTGAAGGAGGTTTATGTGTATGTTTTTGGAATGGCTTAGAACGACATTTCATCTCTTCCTACGAAGAAGGATTCATCCCCGCAGTAATACTATCATTAATAGGACTACAAATGTACCACACAACATGTAATGATAGTTTTATAGAAAAAAAGTTTGAAATGCACCTCAACCATAACATACGAGTCTGGAGGTAATTTCTTGGAGTACCACGATCGCACACAGCAATATTACTGCAACATACTAGTTCTATTTATATGGCATTTTTGGGGACTTGAAGAGAGGACTCGTACTATGTTAAGAAATAACCTTAACATGGTTATTCATTATTTTTTTCATTTGCTTGATTTTGCCCTTGGAATTATTGCACGTTTTCACCTGCGTCATCTGTGGGGTTGAAGGTACGTTTTGCACACTGAGATCTATTCTAAGGCAGAACATATCCCTACTAACAATATACCAGACGGCAGTAGTCTACATCGATCATTTAGATAGTCATAAGGGAAATTAATTGTAGTATATTTTTCCCAACGTACATTTGAACCTGTATGCCATACTAAATGAAGTATAGATAAAGAGCTCATGATGTGTTTTATACGTAGCCTCAATACTAATCATACCTTTCAAAAGATGGCCAAACTTTTAATGTTACTTTGTATCACAAAAGACCTAGACCAATTACATACCACAAGACTGCCCCATTTAACATTAACACTACACACTATCTGGGATAGCAGTGTCGGCATATCTTCCTACCTATTCCACTACCCGCTCTTTTAATCCTGCCCTTGACCTTCAATAATTTACTTTCTTCTATCAAACACGCTCTGTATCTTCCTCGATCCTCCATTTCATTATCTGTGACACTCACTCCCGCTATCTTTCCGCTTGCCTATCAACTTTTAGCGTTCTTATCCTTTTTAATTTTTGGCCCCACCCATCTACATTGTAAAAAATAACTGTTGAATCTACCAGGGATCCTCCTAAAACTGAAAGACCAACCACGTAATTTTATTGCATACCAGTGTAGTTTTTACAAGAAGTTTGTACAAGGAATCTCTGTGAAAATATTGACAGATCTCTGGCAACTGTGGAACAATGATTGCATCGTTATTTCGACGACATTTTTTTACAGTGTACAAAACATTAGTGTGCCTTGGTGCCAATTGCACATGCTCTATGCCCACATCAAACACAGTGTTTGGTATCCTTAATGTATAGCGGAGATATTAAGCTAATAGATGATGCATATCGGGGCCCTAGGGCTGTATATGCTGTATATACCTGAGCCGCGGAGCGGCGAGGGTATATACAGCATATACAGCCCGTGGGGCCCCGATATGCATCACCTAATAGGTTTATACCACCATTTCCTCCATTTTGTATTAATTTCTTACCTGATATCCAAAGATTATAGCCAGGAGAATACATTTTGTAAAAGCAAGCGACACGGCCCGGGTCAGCGCTCTGCGCGAAGCCATTTTTTTTTTTGTGTTTCTTGCCGGGAGAGGTACCGCTGTGTATACAGTCACTTTTCGTATGGAATCCAACCATGACAAGTTTTCAAATTAAAACATACATATCCTTAGATAGTCTAAATGAGTACTCCATGCTTGATATGTCCAATATATTCAAAATAAAGGAGAATCCATTGATTTTTTCATCGTAAGCGAGTCGCGGTCCGGCCATTCCCACCCGCCTCCATGTTCGGCGAAAGTGTGTCAGTGGCCCTGATGTGGATATAGGTCATCCGCTCACCGTACGAGGAAGACGCCGAAAATTTCGGACCGGTTTGGAAAATCAATGGATTCTTATTTATATTGAAGAAAATGTAGACAATTAGCACGCATTCCTCGTCTATGGATCGAATACTTCTTGGGATTTTAATATTATAGCATGTCATGGTTGGATTCCATACGAAAAGTGAGTGTGAACATTCGGTATCTCTCCGGTCAAGGTCTTATTTATGTTCGCATTGGATTTCATCACCGTTCAGTGTGGCGCTATGGCTAAGGCCTTCGCCTACCACCACTGCGGGCGGAGTTCAATCCTCATACAAGTTGGGACGATTTTTCACATTGAAACAATGGCGAGGCTAAATTTCTATGTCCGCCAGCGTCTCCAAAAATATTCTAAGTCCAACTTGACACCGAAAAAGTATATACCAAAAATTTCAAAAATGCACATGGGTGGTATATGCAGAATAATGCACGGCTAAACTGCATATAAACCCACCGGAAGTGCCGAAATCGTGGTATAAAAAGGGATATGATGACTTTGCTGCCTGCATCCAGTGGCATATCAATATGCCATTAGAGATGGTATATATGGCTTATCATCAAGTATTTCCACATAGCTCGGTCCAAATATCCTTTAATGTGCTCTACATTGAAGCACCTGAAAGGTCCCTAGTCATAGGCTCCCAATATAAGTAAGCTTAGTGCATTACATAATTATAATTCGATGTCTGGTTTCTCTTGGCGTCCTACGTCATCTCTAAACTATAGAAATTACATACACACTATACGTATCTACACCCATCATCAAACCAATAGTATCGTAATCATTGTCGTTATGGTATTGTAAAGATCATTTCATTCAATGACTATGTTTCCCTATATTCTAATTATACTTACCTGTGGTGTTAAACCATACTTAATCCTCCACATTACAGACTTACACCAAAAGGAACCCGCCATTCACCCACAAGACACCAACATAATCAAAGCTTAACCTAAACATGGCATTTACATAGCCCCATCCCCATCACTGACAGTGAATGTCACAACTGGTCCCACACCAGTGTCCCCTAAAAAGGGCCTAGCTTGACTTGAATGGTCCCTCCAGGGCCTTGGGGGGCAAGTAATAGGATTTGACCATTACCTGAGGCCCTGGAGCAAGGTGTAAGTCCTATCTTCAACCCCCAGCCTGCATTACCTTGCCTGACTGACCTTCAGCCTTAAGACGTGCCACTAACAGCACCCCTTTTACTCTTTGTATGAACTAGTATCTAAAGGTTAACAGTGCTTACTCTTTTATTTAAGCATGTTAATAGCGGCTAGTATATTTCTTTTGTGTGATCCCATAGATAAAGTTTTTCTTTTAGAATTTTTTTATACCTGTCCTTTTTTTTTCCTCTCCCGTTTTCTTTTCTGTCAGATGTATTGGTCTTTTTCTCAGCATTGACGGATTTACAGCGTAGAGAGTCTAAACAATACCACTGTACCACTGTAACATGAGCTATGCTAATAGTTTGGCGTTTTGACTCTGACCTTTGAAGACTCGCTGTCTTCCAAAAGCAGTCAACATTCAAAGACAAATAGCTCTTTTGAGGTCTCCGCCATCTTGGTGGTCACGCCCATTCCACTTTACTAAGTCCCTGCAGTGTAGGGCGTATACGCTTTGGTGCCATGTTGGCATTTCGAGGAGAAGGAGGAGCGGTGCCGTATAAGACTTTACCCTTTTAGAACGTCCCTACCCCCATACCATTCTAGATTTAGACTCGGACATGTTACTAGATATACATAATCAGAACGTCCCTACCCCCATACCATTCTAGATTTAGACTCGGACATGTTACTAGATATACATAATCAGAACGTCCCTATCCCTATACCACTCTAGATTTAGACTCGGACATGTTACTAGATATAGATAACCAGAAAATAGAAAGATGAACGAGTAGCATGCCTAAAACATATACATGTACTACCGTAGTAGGATTGTTACACCATGGAACCATTATGATCACATATTACACGACCTGTGATTTTGGGTGCTTTTTCTGGATATTCCCATTCTGATACTGAACAAGTAACCAATGGATAACTCATGACGAGTGTGAAGGATAATGACACAAGGCCGTAGGCCGAGTGTTATTAGCCTTTGCTAACACACACGAGTCATGAGTTATCTATTGACTACTTATTTTATACCACGAAACCAATAATAATCAATAGAATACCAATAAATTCAGTTTGAAAACAAAAATTATTCCCCCTCCCCGGGACTCGATGCCAGCCATTGTGTGTGTAGGCCTACACAGGTACATACACCTCCTCGCCCGGCAGCGGACAGCGACAGCGCCGTCTCGACTAGGCTTGGCAGCGGCACACGGCTAAAGATTTCAATGCGTCTCGCGGTTATGTTTGTGTATAATACACCTCCTCGCCCGGCAGCGGACAGCGACAGTGCACACGGTGAAAAAAGATGTTTCTCGCGGTTATGTTTGTGTATAATACACCTCCTCGCCCGGCAGCAGACAGCGACAGCGCACACGGCGAAAAAAGATGCGCCCGGACGGGGTGCGATCCATGTACCTCTGACGGCTGAGCGCAAGGCGCTAACCGCTAGGCCACCGTGTCTCCTCCTCTAAACGCGTGTCACTGTTATGTTTCTAAACTAAATACACCTCCTCGCCCGGCAGCGGACAGCGACAGCGCACACGGCGAAAAAAGACGCGTCTCGCTGTTATGTTTGTGTTTAATACACCTTGTCGCCTGGCAGCTGACAGCGACAGCGCACACGGCTTCGTATCATAGCAAGACCTGGTTCCAACCGAGCGTATCTCGTCAGTCCCTGTGGCGCAGTGCATAGGGGGTTGGATTTGGGATGTGAGACTGCAGGTTCGATCTCTACCCTGGCCTGGAAAATTTCGTGGGTTTTAACATGTAACATATGACATGGAAGGACATGAGAGGCGTGCAGTTATCCACGCCTTCCATGGATAACCGCACGCCTTCCATGGATAACTCCACGCCTTCCAAAATTGATGTTACAGCCTATAGGGTGTGCAATATCAACAGATATGTGGATGGGAATAGATACCAAAAAGCACTGTGTAACCCACAAATCGTGGTATAACTGTCGATATTGCAGGTCCTGGGAGTGCTGATATCCATGGATATCAGCACACCTTGTCCATGTCACATGTCACATGTCCTAACATGTCATATTCTACATGTTAAAACCCACAGAATTTTCAGGGCCAGGGTAGGGGTCGAACCTGTAGTCTCAGATCCCTAATCCAACTCCCTATGCATTGCGCCACAGGGACTGACGAGAAACGATGTGTGTTTGCTTGGTTAGATTGTAGAGGGAGGTGGGACGAGTCCCGGGCCAGGCCGGTCTATTGGTTACAATGCCACCAGAAGCTGTCTGCTGACATAACCAAGCCAAAACCGGTGCCCAGGTGTGAGATGCGGTGGTCTAGTGGTTAGGGCATTACGCTCAGCCACTAGAGGTAGGCTAAGCGCAATGCTAGTAGGTCCGGGCGCATCTTTTTTTTTTGCTGTAGCTGTCCGAGATGACTGCAGGACAGGTAACTCTTGTATGGCCACTCGTTATGATATCCTACGATACACTGAATTCAGTGCCGGTTAGCCCATTCATTACTCTCTTATTATTACACAACTTCTGTGATTTTGGGTGCTTTTTCAGGATATTACTGTTCTGATACCTGTCGATATTGCATGTTATTATGCATGTTTGTAAGGAGTGCTGATATCATGGATATCGGCACTTCTAGGAGTGCTGGTATCCATGATATTAGCACCTTACATGTCCTTACATGTTATATGTTACATGTTAAAACCTATGAGAATTCTATTGCCAAGGGCAGGGGTTGAACCCATACCCTCCTGGTTGGAACTCCCTATGCATTGCGCCACAGGGACTGACGAGAAAGTGTGTGTGTTTGCCTGTATATATGTATAATGCCATAGCCCCTACCTGGATAGTAGCGACCCAAGGGAGGCTACTCACATAACTAGTATACATTCGTTTTGATATCCTACCATACAAGGAATTCGGTGCCCGTTAGCCCATACATTACTCTCTTACTATACCATGATAGGAGACACATTTACCATCAAGACATATAGCTATGACTATACACTGTCAGACTGCGCCAAGCTATTTACAGTACATTGCTTTTAGTATAAATCTAATGACCCTACAGTAGCTTGCCCCATGCCCCAGACAAGCTACTGCCCATTTACAATCGGGGCTGAGAGTGTATAGTTTAACAATAAAGACGCCTCTGTTGTTAGCCCAAAAGTATCTCCGTTGTGACATACGCCAAATGAATAACATGAAAATGAACGTTGATTCATATAAATAAATAATAATACACACACAAAAAAAAACATCAGGATATTTTCTCCTAGAACTACATCTACCCATACAAAATATTATAGGAGCAGGGTGTGGGGTCGGAGCCAAAGGCCGGGTGTGGGTGTTCTGTGGATGTGTGCAGCGTGTTTGTCAGACGAGTGTGCCCTTTAATGCACCCCCCCCCCAACACCATCCACCTATACTCCCAAACTATCTCCCCTCCAGTCAGGCAAACAAGAATATTGTGTGTTTCCTGTTACATATCTGAATTATCTAGGATCGGTAGGTAGGATATTTTTTTTACGTTTGTAAAGGAAATGTTAGAGCATTCTTTGATTTCATTGCAAGATAATAAAGGAAAAATATGACAAATGTTAAAGACATGAGGAATATGAATGAGATATGTGAAATAGATGAGAAAATGACAAAATCCTCAGAGTATTGGAAAAAATTAAAGGTTATGCAAAAGGAAAATCTATGAGATATGGAAAAAGAATTCAAAAAGAAAAAAAATTGTAGGGTCGGCCCTGTTTTGTTAGGGTCGGTCGGGTTACTGGAAACACACCTTTTTTTAGGCCTTACCTACCAACATACCATCCCAAACCGCCTACCGCCACCCACCCGTTCACTCTGCCACACCTACCCATCCACCCACCTACCCCCTTTATCCCGCCTACATCCCATCCCACTCATCACTTACACGACCCCACCCATGTAGTGATCCTCTTAGGAGTTGGACCATCCAACGAGTTTTTGTTCTCTTTGGCTACTCACGATGGAAAAATAGTGGAGGACCAGGAGCATATTGATTAAGTGACGTTTTTGACATTAGGATCTAAGGCAAATTGGCCCCTTCTAACACATTTTATTGCCCATGGATGCTGGTTTAAATGGAGGCTTTTGGAGCATTACATTCTCCTTGGAAAAAAAGGACATAATTTTGTATCTACTTCCATCACTCTAGATTTAATGTGCAGATTCATATAGACTTTTAAACTCTGATCCTCTAGTGTTTAGTCCATTTGTGACACACGTTATTTAAGCCTAAATGTCACTAAGCCATGTATAGTCTCAAAACGTCGTTACCACTTATTAAAGGAGAACTTACAATGGTACAAACAGCAAGGTTCATTTACTTAAAAAAAGTAGAAATCCGCAACCCTCATTGAAATTGTACGGAAAACTGATTTGACACATCTTTGGGTCCAAAACCTGATGGTGGGTGGTCATTATAACACCTTTCATTAATAAATAGTGGTCCTTAGTTAGATTGGCGTTACATGTCCCACAGAGCATGAGTTCCTGGCATCCGTACTCTCTATGGGACTGTGAACATGTGATTAGTGGCATCTGGTGAATATATAGATTAATATTTAACACCTCTACATGTCACAGTTACGACGTATTGTGTCATGTAATCATTGATCTGTGTGAGACTTAGTTAATACCTTAAATTCCTATACCCCATTCCCTCTCAACTACATGTATATATACTCCTTAGATTAAGACATACACCTGTCATAATGATATAACATAACAAGTAATTATAAGATAATTGTAATATCCATGTTAGGCTCAACAACTGCCAGAGGAGCAACAATCGTTCTGTGCCACACTCCTCGGGATGTTATCGAACTACACACTTTGTTCAAATCCAAATCCCACCAGGCGCTTTGGTCTCCCAAAATCTGTTTGTCTTATCTGCCAGGTAATCTGTTGTTTTAAAGATCTGTGCTGTTAGATACACTTTTAAATGGATCTGTGGGTAAATGATCAATTGAACAGAAGACAACCAGCCTGGAATGTTAAACGTTGTTAGAGTCTGTGCAGTGGGTGAGGATGTCCATTTGGAAGCACGGAGGCCCAGGTTCAATTCCGGGTGAGTCCATGACACCTTTCTCCAACAATTACAACCGGCTAGTAAATGAGATGACACCATGTTATAAAGCAGGTCTGTTAACGTGGGAATGCTGAGATATAAATGGGGTTACATTATGATACTGTGTGCTGTGTAAACTGCTGGCACTGAGAGGTGCCACACAGAGTGTAAGAGTTAATCACGGCCAAAATTGTCTGTATATGTCCAATTATCTCACCACGTGCACCTTGTAATACAGTCCATACAGCATCATCGTCTACTGGGCACAGTGTAGAAACACCTTAGGTATAGAGCTGACAACTCTATTACTGTGCTACCACTGAAAATGCAGATATTTATACCTGCTACCATTAGGGAATGTGGCACCCCATTGACAATGCATTGTCATCCGCCCCTGCTACGCCAACTACCTTTACCCTTATCTGTCCACCCATGCCCACTGCCCCTACTCCTACCTACCTTCCCTCTTCAACCATCAGTACCCTCTACATACCATCACCATTACCTTTACGTGCCCCCCGCCCACATCCAGCTGCCCCTAATGGCCTAAGTTGGCCCCTGTCTGCCCTTAATCAGTTTTAATAACATCCACCTAATCACAAGTGACATAACCCAGCCGCGAGCCCCACAGTCAGGAGATTGGTTTTAGACCAACAGGTGAATAATTAAAAAGTATGTAATTAGGGATCATCTCGGTAATATGACCGTAATTGTGTTGCCAGACAAGCACAATGAGTACTGTGCTCCATGGTACACGTGTGACACAAACCCTTTGCTCTACTACTATTGTTTTATGAAGGTTGAAGTGATATAAATTTGTACAAATATTTGGATTTTGTGTTTTGCACCTCAAAGTGCAATGATCAAGTGCTATAGGCGGCTCAAGAAATGTAAAATGTCTACGGCTAGCCAATGTGTGAAGATTAAGAATCCAGTGGGTGAGGACTTAAAAACCAGTGATTCATAAGGAATCACAACGAAATCATATCTCATGAGGAACGCTCTCCTGGTGAGTTTCACTGAATAAATCCCAAAGGTATTAAGGACATGTACCCATGTAGGCCATGTCTGATATAATTTTTCCCCAGATGCTGGGGAATAGTGCACTTGAACTCCACTCGATGGGAGTTTGAGATCCTCAATCAGAGTTTATATTCCAAAAGTCTGTATAGGAGAGACAGGTAAAGCATTGGGGTACCCCATGTGAGTTAGTGTGAAAACAGGGGATTATTGACTGGTAACTTCTTGTATCATGTCTCCAATATACAGACAGGTCACCAGCTAATTGTCTAGGATGTCTAGCTTGATCTTGATAATTACTTGTCACTTTGTGCCTATCTGTCATATGGGATTGATAGTGGTCATACTTCCAATAAAGCCCCCATTAAGTATTCTGCATATTTGCAATTATGTATCCATCACAGCTATTCAATATACTATGCTTTTTCCTCTGCCACATTAAACCTTCCTAGTGGTCAAGTCTGTGATAGCTGTCCAAAAGATACAATAGATGACTTGGCACTATGGTGAGCAGTAAACCCTGGGTTACTTTAAAAGATGGCTATCAATGGTCAAAGGCAGAGAGATGATCTTCAGTCATATGATCCATTGAGAGAGGAGGACTGCAGATATAGTGGAGGTGACAGAAGCAAAACAGTAGATTCAGGTGCTTTCTAGATATGATAGGAGCAATTTGTACAAATGTGGATGACACTTCCCTCTTCTTTAAGCTAGACCAATTCACCACCCTGTCCACTATGAGTGAATGTGGATTGGTAGAAGATACTAAAGGGCTGTGTGCCAGTGGCCTTCAGTAGTATGGCCTGGGTCAACTAGTAATTGACTACACCATATGTGCTGGGGATAATGAACTCTAACAGATCAGCGTGGCTTGTCACAAGTGTCCAGCAGTATAATCCCCAGCTGTTGGGATCACACCCCTGTAAGTTAATGAAAGACGTTGAACCAGAATATAATGTTCAGAGATATCTGAGGATGGATAGCACTTGGCCTGGTGCTCTCGGGAGGTAACAGAGGCGAGAATATACTGAGAATGGTACAATTGTATTCCAAGCCTTCTCTTTCATTTTATTAATATGTGAATGAAACCTGCACTGCCTAAGGTCAAGGCAAAAAATATCACCTTGCCCCTACTTTCAGACAAGTAGGCTGCCCAAGGCTTTTGGGATAATTAATTACACATGCATTGCCTTATGAGACTGAGAGCCAATCTTCTGTATTCTAAATGTATGTTATCAGTACCAGCATTAGTAAACTTTGATAGTATGACAGTGGTTACAGAAATTTGGCATGGGGGCATGGGGCAGTTGTTAGGAATTACAATCCTGTGTAATCATGAATGACCTGAGATACATATATGCATGGATATGTATATACAAAATATGTACATGGTGTTGATGTAGCAAATATTTCATCATTTTGTCATTATCTCATATGGTCTTTGTCAATTAGATAGTTTTAAAAGGTAGACTGACATCAAGCACACAACCTTGCAACCTGTTATATGTACTTCTATTCTGAGATGTGCATACAAATTCTTGAGGCAAGACCCTACACTTATCTGTGACTATCTTCATAGATTTAGACATGGGGTTCTATGTAAAGCTGCAGTTGATAGGCAACCAAATGACAGAGCAACCATTTACTACCTATGTTCATACTGTGTGATGTGCAGAGGGGAGTTATTTGCAATTTTAAATCAGTGAACTATGTCCTTGAGGGGATACTATAGACAAGTATGTACCTACAGATAAGAATCTAGGCTCTGTTGCTATACAAAACTGCTATTGTTAGGCCACCAAACAACCTAGCAACCTGTTATCACCTATATTCCTAGTCTATAATGGAAGTCACAGAAGAGTTATATGCAAGTTTACATCATGGGAGTAAGTTGCTAAAAGGAAACCATGAAGATATGCACATTCAAACATATTTTCAGGCCTGGTTGCTATGCAAAGCTGCTGTTGCTAGGCAACCACACCACCTAGCAACAAAACAAAAACACTATTGTATTCTAGTGAGCTAATTTATAGGGGTAGCACACACCAGATTCTTTCTGGACTGCATGTTTATGTAATGCAAAGTGACATTTGAATCTATTGTCGGCCATTTTGAAATTCAGCCATATACAGCCTCGCCATTAAATCTTATGAAGTAGAAACATCCATATTCTTAATCAGCACCCTTTTTAACCTAAGAATCAGCTAAATTGATAAAGATTTAGCATGGAAACCATCCATTTACATAAAGAGGGAGTTTATTTAAATGGAACAGCATCATATTGGCTCAAGGTACTGTCTTCGCTTCCGTGGCAATAACATGGGTCATAGTCATCAAGGAATGCTGCAAAATGTTTCATATCACTCAGACAGGTTTGGCCTACAGAAATCATATTAGATATTGTGGTTAGATGGGTGATAAGGGTAAGTTTTATGCATGTATCTGGAGTGCTTTAAAAGTTTTCAGTTAAAAAAAATAACTTTGTGATTTCAATCTTCCGTCTTCCCGACCTTCTGGTACACTCAAATCTGAACTTAAAAATACATATTAGGGCTTAATGAAAAGCTTATTATGTCCACTTTCCAACAAGACCAAGAGCTTTAGGATCCAGACATGGTAAGCTAGTATTAGAGCTTTGGGAAGGAGTGTATCCCTTGAATAATAGGGTACCAAAATTGACCCAAAAGTGGTCTGACCCCGCACATGAATAATGAGCAAAAACCGGTAGTGCATCCCAAGATAATCAATGTTAACATCTTTAATCTTATTCAGGGGACCCTAAGGATTGAAAAAATACCTGTCGCGTTGGGATGTGGGGGGGTGCATGGTGGGCCCTATCAGCCCCCGGCCTATTAGATAGAGACCCCACATTGTACATATATGACTACAAAGACCTTGTGCCAACTTTGTACATACTACTCATACTGTGCCATCCCCAGTGCCAACACTGTAATACCGCGCCAAGCTGTTTACAGCACTTTGCTTTTATTTTTAGAAAACAGTAAGAAGTGCTGTCAGTACAAACCTAATGACTCTACAGTAAATAGCCCCGTACCCAGTACACGACAAAGTGCTGTACATTTTCAATTTGAGCTCAGAGTGTACTTAGTAAATGCTACTCACATTGTGCCATCCCCAGTGCCTACTTTGTACATACTACTCACTTCATGCCATCCCAAGTGCCTACTTTGTACATACTACTCACATTGTGCCATCCCCAGTGCCTACTTTGTACATACTACTCACATTGTGCCATCCCCAGTGCCTACTTTGTACATACTACTCACTTCATGCCATCCCAAGTGCCTACTTTGTACATACTACTCACATTGTGTCATCCCCAGTGCCTACTTTGTACATACTACTCACATTGTGCCATCCCCAGTGCCTACTTTGTACATACTACTCACATCGTGCCATCCTCAGTGCCTACTTTGTACATACTATTCAAATTATCCCATCCCCAGTGCTTACTTTGTACATACATGTACTACTCACATTGTGTCATCCCCAGTGCCTACTTTGTACATACATGTACTACTCACATTGTGCCATCCCCAGTGCTTACTTTGTACATACATGTACTACTTACATTGTGCCATCCCCAGTGCCTACTTTGTACATACATGTACTACTCACATTGTGCCATCCCCAGTGCCTACTTTGTACATGTATGTACTACTCACATTGTGCCATCCCCAGTGCTTACTTTGTACATACATGTACTACTCACATTGTGCCATCCCCAGTGCCTACTTTGTACATACATGTACTACTCACATTGTGCCATCCCCAGTGCCTACTTTGTACATACATGTACTACTCACATTGTGCCATCCCCAGTGCCTACTTTGTACATACATGTACTACTCACATTGTGCCATCCCCAGTGCTTACTTTGTACATACATGTACTACTCACATTGTGCCATCCCCAGTGCTTACTTTGTACATACATGTACTACTCACATTGTGCCATCCCCAGTGCTTACTTTGTACATACATGTACTACTCACATTGTGCCATCCCCAGTGCCTACTTTGTACATACATGTACTACTCACATTGTGCCATCCCCAGTGCCTACTTTGTACATGTATGTACTACTCACATTGTGCCATCCCCAGTGCTTACTTTGTACATACATGTACTACTCACATTGTGCCATCCCCAGTGCCTACTTTGTACATACATGTACTACTCACATTGTGCCATCCCCAGTGCCTACTTTGTACATACATGTACTACTCACATTGTGCCATCCCCAGTGCCTACTTTGTACATACATGTACTACTCACATTGTGCCATCCCCAGTGCTTACTTTGTACATACATGTACTACTCACATTGTGCCATCCCCAGTGCTTACTTTGTACATACATGTACTACTCACATTGTGCCATCCCCAGTGCTTACTTTGTACATACATGTACTACTCACATTGTGCCATCCCCAGTGCCTACTTTGTACTATTAAAAGTGGTTAATAATGACCTTGCTCCGTATGCGGTACCGGCAACTCATGTGATGTATACATGAAGATGCTGTGTCATACCAAATACCTACACCTACTTTGTGACAAAACTGGTTCATATTTCGTGCGACTACTGTACGTTTCCTTTTATGTTCTTTACCTTGATTTATTTTTTTATAGATATGCTTCCATACTGCTTGCTAAAGATAAAACTATAGCTCGATATACTCAGTATGACCTGGGGTTTAGAACTAGAGATGTATTCCCTGTCGTGATGACAAGGGTTGGCTCCAATTGTGATGTTATAAATAGGATTAGTGCTGGAACATGCAGAGGTTGGGACTACTGACGGGTCATGCATCCATGTTACCATGAATGTCGGGTTAAATATGGTGCATGGCGGCGTGCTGGATAAAGCAGAGAGCCCATCAAAGTCCCACAGAAAAACACCACCAATGGAATATATAAATGTTAACTGGAAAAATTTCATAATTATCAGGCAGGGTCAATATGATTCAATTACGACAGTGCCCCCACGTATAAGGCGCGGCTTTTATATCTATTCAGACGAAGATGTCGGGGGGGGGGGCTATATCCTAATAGGAGAATATCATTGTGCAATCGACACCAAATGCCCCTGACTGCACGTGCATGAGTGCAGAGACACAGCGCCTGGTGGTGTGTGCATGTGTATAGGGGGAACCTCGGGTTACCCACAGGTAGCCTTCCATGTTGGAGCTGGAAGACTACAACCCCAGGAAGTCATTTCTCAGACACTACGTTTTGGGTGCTCCCAAATCGTACCAGCCTGGCCTGGATCGGAAGGGTATTGATGGGGCAGACAGGGTCAAACACTACAACTGGTGCAGATATAGAGGGAAAGACCATACATCTGAATAGCCAATCGTAGGCAATTAGGGTTCACCCACTGCCCTTCACTACGATTGCACTGGATCGTAGGGGGTGTCCAATACGTAGTGGGGAGGCTCAGATCGTAGCGTTTGAGAAATGGCTAGCAGGTCTATAGCCAGGGCTGCACTAGGCGGCACAGGGCGGCAGCGTTAATGTGGTACACCAAAATCACTTGTTCTAGGCGCGATATTGATGCGATTGATTGAGGAGAGGGCCTATCTATAAAGCAAACTGGTCTCTAGATTACCCCCAAATAATGATAATACGAGTTAGATATGAAAATAGAAATAGACAGCGCCTCAAAATCATAGATGACAAATCAAAATATTGCATCAGACTGTTCACTTCATAAGTACTGAGAACGTTAGAGGCACTATGAATACAACAGTATTGATTTACTAAAGGTATACCTATACTTCTAATTCTAAAGTTAATACTCGTGTCCGCTTTCCAGTTTTCATTATCAATCAATACAGTATCATATAAAAGGGAGTTTTCTTTGGCACTGAAGGGCTCTTTTCATATTAAAGCTGGATGATCACACAGACAGTGCTAAGAGCATCTCTCCGGGACCACACCTGTTAGTTAAATCCAATCGACAAAATAGACACATGGAGCATATATATACGCTGTGGCTTAAATACTACTTTGTAGGAAATTGTGTATCCCTCTAATAGAATGTCATGTGTGACAAAATTTTATATATACTATTACCAAGTTAGTTCTAGTCGGTTCATTGTATTAGATGACTTCGAACAGGCTGTTCTTTTATGAGAGACTTTGACCTAAATGGATGCTGCCTAAATATGGGGGATGGTGGATAAATGTAGAGTGACCTAACGGTCTTCAGAGAAAATATCTTTCCCTCACGGATTTTCATAAAAAAAAATAAATACCCTAAAACATCGATGTAATGTATATGAATTGTTACATATACCAACTGAAGTTAACCTCGTTGCATGTTATTGTTGGATATCAGTCACGCGTCATGACATATCCATTAATTACTTGTTCCATATAGTATGTATAAATCTAGTGGTGGCAGCTCTTTGTGTATAATGTATACCTTAGACCTCATATATAGTATGTATATACCTAGTGGTGGCAGCTCTTTGTGTATAATGTATACCTTAGACCTCATATGTAGTATATTGAACAAGTAATCAATGGATAATTCATGAGGAGTGTGTGTTACTGAAGGATAATTACACAAGGGCATAGCCCGAGTGAAATTAGCCTTCGCTAACACACACGAGTCATGAATTATCCATTGACTACTTATTTTATTCCATGAAACCAATAAACAATCCTTAGAATATCAATAAATTCAAGTTGAAAACAAAAATTATTCCCCCTCCCCGGGACTCGAAGCCAGCCATAGTGTGTGTAGATCTACAGGTACATACACCTCGTCGCCGGCAGTGAACAGCGACAGCGCCTGTCTCGGCTTGGCTTTGTTTGAATGCGTCTTGCGGTTATGTTTGTGTACAATCGATACATACACCTCGTCGCCCGGCAGTGGACAGCTACAGCGCACACGGCGAAAAAAAGATGCTTCTCGTGGTTATGTTTGTGTATAATACACCTCGTCACCCAGCAGCGGACAACGACAGTGCACACGGCGAAAAAAAGATGCGCCCGGACCGGGACTCGACCCGCATACCTCTAACGGCTGAGCGCAATACGCTAACCACTAGACCACCGCATCTCCTCCGTCAGCGGCTGTCTCGGCTTGCTTTGGTTTGAATGCGTCCCGCGGTTATAGTAGCCGGCACAGGGTGAAAAAAAGATGCGCCCGGACCGGGACTCGACCCGCGTACCTCTAACGGCTGAGCGCAATGCGCTAACCACTAGACCACCGCATCTCCTCCTTCAGTGGCCGTCTCGGCTTGGCTATGTTTGAATGCGTCCCGCGGTTATGGTAGCAGACAGCCCGCAGTCGTCGCCTTCCCGGGCTTTGTATCATATCCAGACGTGGTTCCAACCAAGCATTTCTCGTTAGTCCCTGTGGCGCACTGCATAGGGAGTTGGATTTGGGATGTGAGACTTCAGGTTTGAGCCCTACCCTGGCAATGAAAAATTCCGTAGGTTTTAACATGTAACATATGACATGTAAGGACACGGCATGCAGGTTATCCATGGATAACCGCACGCCTTACAAAATTGATGCTACAGCCTTCAGGGTGTGCAATATCGACAGGTATGTGCATGGCAATATCCAGAAAAAGCACTCAGAATCCCAGAAATCGTGGAATAAGTATATATATATATATACATGTACCTAATGGTAGCAGTTCTTTGTGTATAATGTATACCTTACAATACGCACACATCTCTGTGGCTGATAAGGCCATCTTACCAAGCTAATGGTGCCTTTACCAAGAAGCTTCAATAGATAGGAGGTGAAACTCAGAGCTTTACCTATGGACACAGTGTAACAGCCCCTCCCCCCCTCTACCCCCCCTTCAAAGTAGGCTCCCTTTTGTGTTCAGTATTGAGTCCTATGTAGGATAAGGGGGTTTATAGAGATGTCAGGAATCTTTATCAGAGTGATATCAAATGGAAACAAGGGGCCACCTATACCAGAAAATCCTGCTGAATCCAGAATTTGTGATCTTGATTCTCAAAATTTGACGAAAGGTACCTAAAAAGGAGGTTTGATGATGAGAATATTTTAAAAATGTACAAAAGTTATATTGAAAATGTGAGCTATCCCAGCTGATCAAGCTGTGATAGGCAGGAAAGCTATAAAGTGAGCTTGAGGGATAGGTATTGAAGAGGATGGGTAGCAAGGAGGATAGGTAATAAACAGTTTAAGAGATAGGTACAGAGGGTACATTGTAAGGTAAGCATATTCAAAAGATACATTGGTGCTAGGTAATATCACAGATGTGCCAGTCAAATATGAGGGATGTGCAGATTTGGGGGATAGTCACCATGAGGGATAGGTAAAGTGAATGATAGGCAGATTGAGGATAGGTAGACTAATGGTAAGAATGTACAGAGAAAATTAGGTACAAAGGTGAGGGGTAAACTTTAATCCTTTAAGCCATGTGAGGGAAAACCTAATTAAACTCTAGATGTTTCAGGGGATAGGTAGTATGAGTGATAGGCAGACTAAGGGATAGGCAGTATGTGGGAGAGGTAGAGCCATACGCAAGCAGAGTACTTGTCAGGTTCGGATAGGCAAACATTGGGATATGTAGATTGAGGTACTGACTTTGATTAGCATGTTGCATCTATAAAAAGTTCCAATCATTTTCAATATAACTTTTGTACATTTTTAAAATATTCTCATCATCAAACCTCATTTTTAGGTACCTTTGGCCAAATTTTGAGAATCAAGACCACAAATTTTGGATTCAGCAGGATTTTCTGGTATAGGTGGCCCCTTGTTTCCATTTGATATCACTCTGATAAAGATTCCTGACATCTCTATAAACCCCCTTATCCTACATAGGACTCAATACTGAACACAAAAGGGAGCCTACTTTGAAGGGGGGGGGGTAGAGGGGGGTGGCTTGCACTATAGGACTCTATGGAGTAACATATCCTAGGGAACCTATACTATTCTTGCCTTTACTTTGTCGCCCATCAGGCGTTGTACAAATAAATGAATAAAGATAGAACGTTCAGTAGTATTTAAATGGATTAAATACAATGTGTCACAAAATCAGTGGCATCCTTAATGTGCAGCATTGAAGGTTGGCCTCACATAGCATCGTCAGCCAGGTTCACAAAGCCTTGACAAAGGCCTCTATCATGTCATTTGTGCTTCAGCGCCACACTGTAATACCGCGCCATGCTATTTGCAGCACATCGCTTTTATTTTTAGAAAACAGTAAGAAGTGCTGTCAGTACAAACCTTATGACTCTACAGCAGATTGTCCCGTACCCAGTACACGACAATGCACTGCATATTTACAATTGGGGCGCAGAATGCAGAGCAATTATAAACTTTCAATCCCGACTGTTAATCCCTCAAATCCACAGAGTCTGAATGGGGATTATATCTCATCTGTATTAAATCTCTTGGATCCACTATGATTCATTTATATAGTTGTGTGAAGTGCATTAAGCAATCGATCAAGTACTAACATAGTGTTAAACCTGGATTCATTATTTTACATAACTAAATGTAACTTTTGTTAATTGAATTAATTGTAATTGTCACAGCAATGATAAGACGTGAGGACTGGTTGATGTTTTTGGTAGCTCTGATGAAATAATTCGGAATTGGTTTTTGCTTAATTTACCTTAACTTCCCTTTTTGATCCAAATCGAAGCGAGGCACACGGCACCTCTCACCGAAGCATTCAACAGCGCTGCTGTGGGCAACCCCTTGAGGGATGTCTAATCACCGTGCCTTGATGCCATTCTATTTTGGGGCACGCTTTGGGGCCTCTCCAAAAGACTAAGTGCTAAAAAGATGTGTGTGTGGGGGGGGGGGGGTTGTTGCAGGAACAACATGGGAGATAACATCCCATTCACAAAGTCTTCTACTAATGAATCCCCAACGCTAAATAGCTCTCACATTCAATGACAACTAATTGGGGGCACAAACAAATCAAGCGTCATTAAAATTAGGGAACTACAGAGGGTATTTCAAGTAATTATGTTCTATTAGGCATATGGAGGCTGGGACTAAAGGCAGGCTAGATGATTTCGCTAATACGATCTTGTTAAGCTGATACAAAATATTTAAATTTTCAGAGTTAAACAAATCATGCTTGTCTCACTGACTGGTCAACTCTGGCAGTGGGTATATTGATAGTTCATAAATTATCAACTTTTAATGAGCTAGATAGGTCATCTTAATGAAAACCTTGAGTCGTGATTAATTGCCAAAATGAAAATTAAGTGTACCCAGGACTGACTGGTCCTCTTGGCAATTCCCGTCTGTTTATGCTTGTTCATTTCATGCTGATTCCTAATAACAAAAAAAAAATCAGTGAGGCCTGCCCTCTCTTTCTGTACTCCTACCTCCAATGCCATGACCCTGCCTGCAGGCGAGGGGTACTCATCTCACTGCATGTACATCAACAGTAGTTTGGAGCAGATTCTTCTGTATGACAGATAAGATAAAATAAGACAGCAGAGTTGTGTACGGTGTGTCCATATAATCACGTTATGGTGACTGCCTGTAGGTTACATGGACGTAAATGCTACCCTCTCGTGAGTCATGGTATTCAGGCCTGCACTGAAGGTGATCTGGGTGCTGATTGGCTTAGAAATCATATGCAAGAAATATTGGTAAAATTATGAAAGAAATCACAAGTGACCCCAAATAGTTCCTAAATGGAACAGTAGATGGGTTTTTATATTATGCCAAGGTTTGGGGATTTTATCAGGTCTGCAAATGTTCATCAGGCCAATGGAGGTTTTGAGGCCCAAAATAGGGTAGAATGGCACTTGCTGTATGTATCGCTCCCTTAGTTAAGATTTTCAGGGTTAAGCCTATTCTATATTCTAACACATTGTGTGTGAGAGATGGTTTAATCTTGCTATGGTCGAAAATATTACCAACGAACATTACAGGGGGCTGTTTATGTGTGTTATGCTATATAGAAACATAGAGGAAATGGAATTAGTTTCACGTAACCTATAGTATAGGATGATTGGACATTTGACCTGCCTATTTCAAATGTCCTATTAATGTCATTTTTTCTGTTACAGCAAGGATGGTTTTACAGGAATCTGGCCAAATTAGTCACAGAAATGGTGTGTAAATAAAAAAAATTTGGAAAACCTTGCTTGCGGAGGTAGGGTAATTCACTAAATATTGCAGTTTCTATGAATCGCCCCAAACATAATTTTTTCTGGACATAAACCACCTATAGGGTGAAATTTTCAGCAGAAAATGTCATTTTAGCCTCATTTTAATCTTCCTAGGGTTATTGATGCACAGATATCCATGTAGGGCCTACATTAGGGTCCATTTGAAGTTTGGTCGGGTTTGCGGTGTTCCGTCAAAGTTTCAGCGAGAGCGCAACTATCCAATTAACCATTAGTAATTTATCCCCAAGTGCAAATATTAGTACAATATTGATAACAGGTATTCTTGATGCATATAACAGAAAAGGCATGCCTTAAAAAATGATCCCCTGGTAAGATATGATCTGTAAAAAGTGGGATTAATTATAGGCCTAATGTTAATCATTTTTCACCAGTTTTATCATGTTTTTCATGATTTTTTGAGTTTTTCTGGCAAAATCCGAACAATATTTTGCAAAATCAATGCCCCCTTCATCATCAGGTAACTGAATTCAATGCAAATATTCAATTTGACACCTCTAGAACTGCTGCTTGTGCAGTGCATAGATCTTTGAAGATAAAAGTCGCTGCTTGGAAATCACATTGAAAACTGGTAGGAATTTCAGTGTGAATTGCACACATCAATCCCCTCATATCATAACATTGAGAAAGGCTGTTGCCACCACACTTTAGGATTTTATAGGACAGACCCTGAGGTTTGATAGGAAAAACATTTTAGTTTTATCTGAAGACCCTACCCCTAATTAAGGTTACATGGAAGTAAATGCTGCCCTCTCGTGAGTCATATGGTATTCAGGCCTGCAATGAAGGTGATCTGGGTGCTGATTGGCTTAGAAATCATATGCAAGAAATATTGGTAAAATTATGAAAAAAATCACAAGTGACCCCAAATAGTTCTAAATGGAACAGTAGATGAGTTTTTATATTATGCCAAGGTTTGGGGATTTTATCAGGTCTGCAAATGTTGATCTGGCCAATGGAGGTTTTGAGGCCCAAAATAGGGTAGAATGGCACTTGCTGTATGTATCGCTCCCTTAGTTAAGATATTCAGGGTTAAGCCTATCCTATATTCTAACACATTGTGTGTGAGAGATGGTTTAATCTTGCTACGGTCGAAAAACATTTCTGCTTGATACCATAGTTTAGTCAATCAGGGCACTGTCTCCCTATCAGTGTTATCACCTGAGTTCACACCTAAAGCAATAGAGAGGTCCTTGGGGTGATTAAGATAAGGGGCAGGATGCAGTTTATCAGTCTTATCACTGGCCATTGTTCTGGAGGCTGATAAGACATTTACCCAGAATACCCTGCTCTGGAGTCGGGGGTTAAACCAAGATGGCGATCTCCATTGCCTGATATGCTAATGCCCTTATTAGAAGGGTCATACCAGGCCTACCAAACTTTAGACCCTCTGAGGTCTTATACATCACCGAGAACAATAATATGGGTTTTCCCTGCCGGCATAATTCATCCAAACAACATCTTTCTTATGCAAATCTGAAGAGCTTTTACGGAGAAATGACGTAAATTGCATGAGTTGTTTTAGGTCAGCATAAGATAAACGAATTAAAACTGTCAGACAGATAGACAGACAGACAGCGACAAACAGACAGAGATAAACAGGGGTGGAGAAAGGAGATATACATGAGCAGCAGGTTGAGTGGTTAAACTTAAAGGGACTGCACAGATTGCACACGTGTACACCACCCCTGTTGTTAGTGAGATTTACACATCTCACGTCCAATAAAGTAGAGGCTTGAGGGGCTTAACTTCGGCGATGATGATGGCAAGCACATTGTGAATAGTGTCCTATTACAAAAGGCCTTTGTGAAACAGAGCTTATATGATGGCCAGTGAGTCTATTTACACCCAATACACATGGTGATGATTGGTATTAGACACTGGTCTATTCATATGTCTAGACAACTGTACAAAATTCACCCCGAGGGGTTATGACTGTCATTTAGTGATTTCCTGATGAGAATGGCTTGTATCTTTTCTTTAATATCCATGTGTAAACATCACCTCAATATCAATAGTCTAGATAGAGTGAAAGTACTCTGTACCTTTACATAGTAGTTCCTTAAGGTTGAATTGATTTAGGTCTCATTAAATATCTGTGATTTTGTCCCATGCATTCTAGGGGAGTTCCCCGAAACCCTAGATGACAAGGATTGTTCAACGTGTCCCACAGTGGGTTAAGATCCATTTGGGCAGCTATATCCTTGCAATCTAGGGCCTCAGGAACTTCCCTATAGAAAGCAGAGGACAAAGTCGATATTGGAGCCCTAAATCGGTATGTGGGATCCAACCTTTAGAGGATACCGTTTCAATGATAGTTAAGGGGAGATAATTTTTTATAAAATTCTGAAAAATCTAGATTCTTATGTAATTTAAAGTGGTAATTTTCTAATTTAGTTTAAATATAGATGTTCACAAATGTACACTTTTGTAACAAAGTAGATCAAATTCAACCCCTAATAGAGGGCCATTGAGTGCCCGTACATAGTGCCCAAAACGTGCCATATATAATTTGGAATTGTTCACAAATAGTAACCAAAACCGAGCGGATGACGCACAAAAATCACCATGCATTTGAATTCAGATTATCATGAAATACTGTATTCATACTTGATGGATCTTCCAAGAATAAATATACATGTATGTATACGGTGATTGAAAAATATATGTCAATATTGGTGCATACATGTAATTACATTAGAGATACCTGCGCTGAGCAGATATAGTAGATCCCTCCTCCAGCTAACCTTAGCCTATTTCACCTTTACGAGCCAAGCTGTTCAGCAGCATGGCTTTACCTATTCATGTTGTACTGCCAAAGGCACATGCATAATGAGTCCTCCCCATGTTTTGTACAACCTATATATATATATATATATATATATATATATATATATATATATATATATACACACACACACACACACACACACATATATATATATATGTGGCATGCACTGGGAGAAGGGGTCTTAGAACCCCCTGCACTAAGCCCCATTTTCGCAGATCGTGTCACATATATATATATATATATATATATATATATATATATATATATATATATATATATATATATATATATATATATATATGTGTGTGTGTGTGTGTGTGTGTGTGTACACATACATACACACACATGTTGTTGACAGGTATACACCATCTCATATTCCAGATTGTGGTATAAGGTGAATAGATCTCAGCGGTTTGTTATCATTTTACATATTCTAGCCCCTGTTATTTACAAACCACAGGGGTCCTTACAACAGCTTGTCTTTTAAAATTGGAATTTAATATGTATTGAGCCTCTGCCTAGACTTATGAATATCAAAGGTTATTCTATTCAATAATAGCGGTGCACATGTCCAAGTGGTCACAATGGTGATGCTATGTTGACTAAGTAGTGTAGGGAAATGTGAATTTGTGTCTGGATGGTGTTTCACCACATAACATACGGCCCCCATATGTCACATACGGCCCCCATATGTCACATACGGCCCTTTACCTTTTCTGTTCAAATTTTCGCATCCTAGAATCATGGATGCGGCCCTCCACATGTGGATGCGGAATTTTACCTGTTTCTGTTCAAGATGCGGAAATAGAAAATCCCACATACATGCCATATATATCCTTCTCAATGCAGAGGGGTAAAGGGGTACCCTGTATGTTATATATGGGGGGAAATATGGTATGTGGGTGTATTTATGTCCGTATGTCAGCATTTGGGGGAGGCAGGGGTGGAGGCTGTTGACTGACCCCCCCCCCTCCAAACATGTCATTTCCTGGACTCTGTAAGTCTCTGTATGTCATCTCCATGTCATTCCCTGACTAGTGGGCATGTCCCTGTGCATCATCTCCATGTCATTCCCTGATCAGGGAATGTCCCTGTGTGTCATCTCCATGTCATTCCCTGCTCTGCATATGTCCCTACGGAGCTCTCCACATCATTCCCTGGCCAATTATTGACTCTCCAAAAAATATAAAAAAAACATTTAGGGATTTTGATTTTTAGTAGCAAAACTAGGGAGCATGTGTCCCCTCCCTACCCCTTAAAATGTTGCTCGGTTTGGTGCTGAGCACTGCTCTTTTAGCCCCCCCCCCCAGGTATCACACCTCCCCCCTTATCTACTCCCTGTATCTTTTTACTAACATATGGCACTTTTTTTTTATAACCTCCACATATGTCACGTGACCCCACATGTGTGACGTCATTAAGGGATTTCCCATGGGGTTTCCTGGAATGTAGACTGGTATTTGTACGTTTATCTTTAATACAGAAAAAAAAATCCGTATGTGGTATTCAAGATATGGAAATTCCATATAACATACAGACAGGACACGGCCACCTATCTGAAACACTTTTTTAAGTAATATTTTCTTTTTCCACATAAGGGCCGTATCTTATGGCCGTATGTGTATATATCTATAGCTATGTGGTGAAACATCCTCCAGGCATGTCAAATACGCTATGGATAGGGAAGTAGGAATTGTAAGTATTATATGGAAAATGAACTATCATCCGGCAATCGAGCAAACTGTTAAGGGGTTGTAACCATCAGACAAAGATGACGGTAGACCTAGGGTTCCCCCCTCGCTGCTCATTTCCTATATCTATCTTAATTCATGGATCGGGAAATGACACGAGAGTCCCCGAAGACTACACTGTTTTACAGCCCATTTGAGTGGTACATTGGTCCTGTTTTGAACATGTCTTTGTTTATATTTGCAGTACAAGTCGTGTTTTGAAGGTTGCTGTCAGCACGAGTTCTGTGCCTACGGCTTGGTGTGCTACCCCATCGCTAAATGCCGCTACGGCTGTCCTGACGGTGAGTGTATGACCCACGATGACGGAGAGGGTAAGGCGTGTTTGCCTGACCCTCCTTGTGACTCCACCAAAGACTGCCGGGCCGGCCACGTGTGTACCAAGAACTATAACCTGGGGTACCGCACCTGTCAGTACGACCTGAGTATCGGCTCCTCCCTCTGCACCCCCGCCCACAACATCCACAATGCGCCCATGGACGCCGACACGTGGGAGAAGCGCTCCTTCCTCGCCAGGTGGAGGGGCAAAGCAGCTTTCAAACCCAAGACCACCGGAAAAAACTGAAGGCGTCTTTGGGGCGGCGATGGAAGGTACCGTTACCAGAAGAATGGCCGCTTTGACGGCCATAGCTCGTCGTCCTATACTTCCCATTCCTCCTCCTCCTACCCTGCCCTCACCTCCTATAGGCGGCGCCAACAGAGACATAACCTTTACACTGTTCTACCTTCACACATCGTACAGGCATTTCGCTGGCACTGGGTCCGCAGACCCTGGACTTGAAATGAGACATTTCCAACTTTTCTTCTCACAAATCACTTCAAGAATAAAGAGTTCTGATTCTCTGGAAATAAAACAATGAATGTTGAAGTTTGTAAATTGACCCACTGACCTTGGCCTTGTCACATGCTGATAGGGTATTAAAAGGGTTCTTAATGTATTATTTTGATAATTATCTTGCGGGAAATAAATTAGACACTAATAATTTTTCCCCTCACATAATTCCTAACTTTATCGACAGCGAAGTCTGCGTCATAGATAAATGCGGTCTCCATTACATAAAAGGCTATTTTGACTTTTCAATGATCTATGATGAGAATACTGGTGACGAAAATGTTCCTTGACATGAAAAAAAATTGTTTCGGCTTGATGCTACAGACTTTGCAACATAACTCCAGGGTTAATGTCGGCTACATGGAGACACAATCAGGGTATCAGAGACAGATAATGTACATGGTATGTACTGGTATAGAATAATTCCTACTCTAAGAATGGTTCTACATTGGCATGCTCCTTATCTACTGCTCTCTGATAAATCTTCATCTTTCCTCTGACTAGAAACATTTACTAGATATCTAAGTATATTATTTGTCTGCATTAGAGGACCTTTAAATTAAAGTGTCATGACTGACAGAAGCGTTAAAATGGAATGCGTCATGCACCTGAGCGAATAGGGCTGGTATGGTAGGAAAGGTTCAGAGGGTGTATGTTAAAGCATTGATCGCTGAAAGTTATCAATGATACATATTTGTCATTAAATTACTTATGTATTTAAGGTAGACATAATAGTGTGTGCAACATATAATCGTTTATATATGCACACCAATGCTTGATATTCTCTGGAGTTACCATACTCTAGGCTACTACCATAGTTCATTATAGTACTGCCCAAAGGGCTGGCCGACTTACAAGTATGTCACTAGTGTGTTGTTGATACATAATCATTCAGGTTTGTGTAAAGTACCGATCATGATCTTGGATTTAAACAAAAAGGGGATGGGGGATAGTATTAAAAAGCAACTTATCTATTAGACGCTCAAGGTCGAATCCCACATGGCGATTTAGGGCTCCAATATCTCTGCGATTTTGCCTTTTGCGTTCTAGGGACGTTCCTGAGCCCCTAGATCGCAAGGATAGCTACCTAATGGGTCTTAACTCACTGTTGGATTCAATATAAGTTGAGCAATCCTTGCGATTTAGGGGCTCAGGAACGCCCCTGGAACACAATGGACAAAATCGCAGAGATATTTGAGCCCTAAATCGCCATGTGGGATTCGACCTTCTCTAATTGTCACTGTGAAAATTAAATATCTGTGCTGCAATCATTTCACTTATACCGGAAGTGACGTAAATTGCCATCGTATGCAGGATAAAAAAGCAACTCTCTTATTGTAAAGAGTTAATCTAAATGTTCAAGGTCGACTCCTTCTGGAGTGGATTCCCTCTTGTATTGTAAAAAGGGAGTCAGTGATAGGAGTGGGTATAGGAGGGGTCCAGTCTCTTATTTTGCAACTGCACCTATTTCCGTGCAGTTCACTTGTGGCAGAGGTCAAGCAGGGAAGTCTGTTCTTAGGGTGGGAAATGTAGGAGAACTGCAGGATCAAATAGGTACGGTGAGAACTGATTTCCCAAACTTTTTGAGATACCCTCCAGACAACAACTTATGAACCACCTTCTCGATAGCTTACCCGGCAGCGCTATATAGCAGGGTTATTGGGCGCCAGTTTCTGTTTGACTTTAAATTGCCCTTCTTTGGTATAAGGTCGAATCCCACATGGCGAAAATTGGCTGAAATATCTCTGCGATTCTGTCCTTTGCATTCTAGGGGTGTTCCTGAGCCACTAGATCGCAAGGATTGTTCAACTTTGACCGAATCCCACAGTAAATATGCAGCTATCCTTGCGATCTAGTGGCTCATTTTTTAACTGTAAGTTTTTGGTCACAGGATTCACCAACTCACTAACTTCTCTCCAGAAGCGGTGGGGATCGTTTTTTGCTTCCTCTAGCATTCTTAGCACAAATTGGCTCTGTGAGTAAAGCAACTGGCAATAATTTTCTATTACGCATGGTTCTGATACATTTTAAAGTTGCTCTATCTTTAGTGATTTGTAATTCACACAATAGTTGTTGCCTTTCATTTATAAGTTCTATTGTCTCTCTAGTGACCCAGGGTTTGGATTCCTTTTTAATTTTTAAAAAGTCTTACAAGGTCGAATCCCACATGGCGATTTAGGGCTCCAATATCTCTGCCCCTTTTGCGTTCTAGGGGCGTTCCTGAACCCCTAGATCGCAAGGATAGCTGCCTTATATATATGGGTCTTAACTCACTGTCAGATTCAATATAAGTTGAGCAATCCTTGTGATTTAGGGGCTCAGGAACGCCCCTGGAACACAATGGACAAGATCGCAGAGATATTTGAGCCCTAAATCGCCATGTGGGATACGACCTAATCGACTGCTCACCAGTGTCTTCATATTGCTTATATGACCTTCGGGTAAAGCTGAGATTACAATGCTTTTCCCGTGGGTGTTTGCGACAAGCATATATAGCATAGTGGTCTGCAATGATACATGGGAGCACCCCCTGGTGGCTAATAATATCGTAATTGGTGAGAACATTGTCTATACATGTACCACCACTGTCTTTTTCATTGGGCGTGTAATGTCTCAATAGATCGAATCCCACATGGCGATTTAGGGCTCAAATATCTCTGCGATTTTGTCCCTTGCAGTCTTGGGGCCTTCCTGAGCCCCTTTATCGCAAGGATAACTGCTTAATTGGTCTCAATTCACTGTTGGATTCAGCATAAGTTGAACAATCCTTGCGATCTAAGAGCCCAGGAAGACCCAAAAATCGCAAGGAACAAAATCGCAGAGATATTTGAGCTCTAAATCGCCATGTGGGATTCGACCTTATCAGCCTTTTCAAGCTGTGCTCTCTACACAAGTCAAATAAGCCTCTTGAGCCTACTGTGTTCCTCTCTCTGATATTTATATCATAACCAGCCATTATCCACACCTCGCACTTATTCCTGTCGATCAAGCGCATGATATTGCCGAGCTTTTCTATGAAAACATCTACATCTTTGTTGTGTGGTCTGTAAATATTGAGGAGCATTATTGACTTATAGGTAGGCTTATCAAATTCAGCTGCCTGTACTTCGATGCAGGGGTCCATAGTTTGTAATTCCGGGACCTCTCGACAATGATGGCTGTGAACATTACTTACATACATTAACAGACCACCTCCAGTAGTATGTTTGCGATCCAATCTAAAGTTTGTATTGCCACCCCAATGTACAAGAGCATTATCACTAGTAGGCAGTACCCATGATTCGCAGATACCCAGGAAATCGCAGTCTAAACGTAATTTAACTTAACACTAGTATTGTAAAGAGTTAATCTCAATGTTCAGGGAATCTCAGATATCTAAATAGTGTACCAATATCTTTTTTATAGATAATTCTCCCATTTATCCTTTTAGGAACCACTGTTTCACGCCCCATTGCATCATGATTGATTAATACATGTGACTGTAAACTTTATCTATATTAAAATTAGTCTACACAGATCTTATTTGTCTGTGATTGCATGTTTTATATGGAAATAGTAGTATAGTATGTATCGGAACGGGACTATAGCTAATCTAAGGATATTACTCACTGGGCATGCAGCCAATCAGAGGCCTCCATTTGGTCATGTGACCCGTAACCATGGTAATGTGACCTACTTAGGGGATTAGCGACCACCTCTAAGCCAATCAGAGGCCAGCATTCTGGTAACAGTGGTAACATGACCTACTTAGGGGATTAGTAACCACAGCTCAGCCAATCAGAGGCCAGCATTCTGGTAACCATGGTAACATGACCTAATTGGGGGATTATTGCGGTCACGTGACCCCTTGTTTGTAAACAACAACACATGGTGCAGTCACGTGGTCCCTTGTTTGTAAACAAAGGGGTGTGGCTAATTATGTAAATGAGATATATCAAATGCATTTAATTTTTTTTATATTTCATTTTATCAAAAATATAAATACAAGTATATACATTCATCTTTAATCATAATCCAGAATGTACATAGTGTAATCTTTGTATATGGTTTTCATGCAAGCATTCTTTCAAAATGAAGGAATGGTGTAAATCATACGCCCTGTCCACAATTCATCTAAATTACAATAGAAATCCACTAGTATAATACCAAGTATGCCATTCAGTTTGTGCGGACATGACGCTTCTCAGTAGAGCGTTCTGTATATTTTCAAAATGAAACTCTCTACAGAGCACACGATCTAAACACTCTTGACAGAAGATGTTGAACATTCTCTCAGAGTTATGACAACACATATCCCATAAAAAGTCTGAGTTTTCCTCTAGAAGAATTATTAAAGCGTTAGTAGATTCTAATATATACCGCCTCTTGATGAGAGGACAGGTTTCCGATTGTAAAATTGATATAGACCTATTGATCTGTCTACAAAGACATCGGTCCCTCTCCAGAAAACATCTTTGAAACACTCTTTCAACGAATCGAATGTCCAATTAGAAATGAGTCCTTTATGAACATTTTGTTTTAACAACGGTGCTTTAAAGAACAGCACATCTGTTGCATTGATTATTTCCCATGTGTAAAACGGTTTGCAAGTGCACATATTATCCTTTTAACAATATACGAGTAGGTGAGGTAGTACCTTGAAAGTTAGAGGTTCCAGCCAGAAGAGTTATGACCATGGGCGACGGGATGGTAATAACGTGCGATCTTGTACAGCACCAAGATATTTTTTACCCGACTCAGCTTCTTTAGCCAGAGCTGAGTTGTCTATGCATGATTTAGGTGTGAGCAGCAACAGCAGCAGCAGCATCCAACCATCCATATGGATCGAAATAAAATTTGTTGTTAGCGTCACCTGTGAACAGATCAGCAAGGATCTCGATATCCGTGGGGGAATACGGTGACGGTGTAGTAGTCTGTAGAGAGGTCGGTGTTTCCATGATGAAGGTGGCAGAGAAAGTGTGAGGGAACAAAATTTCACTCTCCCTTATGTACCCGTCCGAGATAAACCTCGATCGAAGACTTAAAAGAGATTTAATCCCATTTTCACGGAGACCTTTGCTCGGTAGTATATCTGTCTGTTTTTGATTTTCACCTGCCGTTTGCTGTAGGCACGGATCCCTTAGATCATTAAGTGTGCTTGGTCCCAGAGGGAAAAGATAAAAGACTTCAAGGCTGTGATTCACATAGTCACAGAGATTCTTCCTCGGTAGGGTATCTGTTTGTCACCCACCGTTCACTGCAGGAGGGTTTAACTTAGATCATCAAAGTGTCGTCTCATGGCGACAAGAGGAGCAGGAGGAAGGGGGATTAACTTATTGATTTTGTTAGACTTAATCTACTTACCGCACGTCCACCTTTGTACTCACAGACAGAGTGGCAGACACGCGCCCTGGGGTATTTTCCTGTGATGCATAGACAGGTAGGTAGGTAGGCACCGTAGTACCTCGCATATTAGGCTAGGTGCGACCCCCTGAAGTTCAAGGGTGAACCTTATAGGTAGGGGTTACTATAAATCACTACTGAAATGTCAAAAAAAAATAAAGCTTGTAGATACACTTTATAGCATTCCCTCAAGTTGGGGGGTGTACCTTATACACGAGGTCCTACGGTAGGTAGGTAGGAAGGTAGGTAGATAGGTAGGCAGGGAGGTGTGCGCTTGTCCACCATTTTTTTTGGCGTCACACACGCTGCTGCTGCTGCTGCTGCTGCTGCGCACCCCACACCTGGGCTAGTGAGTGATCCAATTTTACCCCTACTGTTAACCACCCCCTGTAGTTTTTGTATACAGACTTTGAACGTCTTAATCTCCTAATGACCCATAAACCCCTTATACACTTGACAACCATCTCAAAAGTACTGGTCTCAGCAACAGCAGATCCATGTATCTACACAGGTAAAGAAGATGAAACATTAATCGTAGCTGTTATGTGGATGATATTATCATAGCAACAGAGAATCCAGCTATGATGGTGAAAGTCAAGAAAAACATCTCAAAGAAGTTTGATGTCAAAGACTTGGGTGAACTGAACACCTTCCTAGATGTTCAGATCAGACAGACACCTGAGAGCATATGGATAAGTCAGCCTGGATACACATCCAGGATCCTTGAGAAGTTTGGCATGCTGGAAGCCAAACCAGTGTCAACCCCAGTTGATCCTTCTGTTAGACTGACAAGCTCTGTAGGTGATGATAACAGCTCTGTTGATCCGGTACTGTATCAGTCAGCAATTGGAAGCCTGCTGTATTTGTCCAATTGGACAAGACCTGACATTACATTTGCCATCAATCAAGTGGCTAAATACAACAGTCACCCTTCAGAACAAAACTGGAAAGCTGTGAAACGCATTATGCGATACCTTAAAGGAACCAGTAGTCATGGTATTCAGTAATGTAGAAATTCTGAAGAAGGAATGATAGGCTATTGTGACGCAGATTGGGCAGGTGATCAAAGTGATCGGAAATCTACATCTGGATATGCCTTCACACTGGCTGAAGCTCCCATAAGCTGGAGGAGTAAGAAACAGTTAACACAACGTAGCCATCGGGCTTCTCTATACGACACTGTCCACAAATACAGTCTGTAACCCAGCTTCACTTGCCTTCGAGACACTAACCAAGTTGTACGCTAGGTCTGGAACTTACAATACATCCTTAAGCACACACTCTTTCATAATACCGGATAAGTTCAACTTCACAATCCCAACACCAATAGCCTGCAACCCATGACCATCACCGAGAGTGACGTCAGATGCTCTGGGGTTGTGCAGCTGACTAAAGAGCTCCTTATCATTGCACATATGAGCTGTTGCTCCTGAATCTACTATCCAATTTTGTCCACCTCCTACAGAGGTTGAGAGTGCATGCTGTGCAATGAAACAAGAATCTTCCTCCTCCTGGCTCCTCTGAGCCTTCTAAAGAAGCTTTGGACAGTTCTTCTTGTAATGACCAGGCTTTTTACAGTAGTAGCATATACCACTTTTGCTCTTACCACTGCTGCTATCACCACTGTTGGTCTTACCACCACTGCCATTACCACTGCTCTTACCACTATTTCTCTTACCTACACTGCGTGATGCTAAAGCAAAACCTTCCTCTGACCTATCCTTTATCTTACTTTCCTCGTGTCTGAGTCGCTCTGTAACTATCTCCATGGATGGCACTTTATCAAGGGATTCAAATGCAGTTGTTAACATGTCAAAATCTTCTGGCAAACTTGCTAACAAATGGATCACACGATCCTCTTCATCGAGTTAATCACCAACTATTGAAAGTTCGTTGAAAATTTCTGTCATAACTCTAACGTGCTCATCAACCGACTGTCCTTCTGCTAATTGCATCGAGTAAAGTTTGCGATGCAGCACGAGTTTGTTCGCCCATGACTTTTTCTGGAACTGATTCCCCAAACAGTCCCAGACGACTTTGGGATCTTCTGGGAAGACCCCAAGAATATACAATAGGGTTAGGTCAACTGATAAAACCAAGTGTGCACAGGCCTGGTCTTTACGTTGCATAAACTTACGAAGGTTATCTGCTTGATCTGCTAATGGTGCTGTCTCTGTGCCAGCAACTATACCCCATAAAGCATCTCGTTTCAACAACATTTTCGCTTGGACCTTCCATGTGGCATAATTAGGCCCTTTCAATGGCACTATTTCAAACTTCTTGGTAGCCATTTTGAAACTTGAATTTACCAAAACAATTTCAAAAAGCAAGGGCAAAGTCTCAAAACTGTCACTATGTAGTACGGAAGGCCAAACATAAATGCTAAATGTCTAGACAACCAGTGTGTGGTAGAGCAATGTCATGTTGAAGGTCACTGAGTGGTAGAGCCAAAAAGACCAAAGTCTCAAAAATGCAGTGTGTGGTAAACCAATAAATGTCACAATGTCCAAATGTCACTAAGTGGTAAAGCAAAATATCTCAAAACTAGCACTGTGTGCTAGGCTCACAACTAAACAGGCAAATGTCACTGAAAGTACTGTCACTGTGCAATGTCACTGTGCACTGACCATGTGCTGTCAACATGAAGTTTGTCAAACATTGTTACTGAACTGACAGATAGTGTTCCTCCATGTGGTGAAGTCAGTATGAAGAACCATGTGCTGTCAACATAAAGTTTGTCAAACATTGTTAGTGAACTGACAGATAGTGTTCCTCCATGTGGTGAAGTCAGTATGAAGAACCATGTGCTGTCAACATAAAGTTTGTCAAACATAGTTAGTGAACTGACAGATAGTGTTCCTCCATGTGGTGAAGTCAGTATGAAGAACCATGTGCTGTCAAACAATAAAGTTTGTCAAATATTTCTACTTAGCTGACAGAAATACTGGTGCTCAAGTCAGTGTGCAGAGTGAAGAACTATAAATGTAGACTGAGTCCATAACCTAAAGCTGTGGTAGAGGAAAGAACACAGATATGTTGCCTCTGCTGTGGTCTTCAAAGTTGTGAGACAGATTTATTGTTGGACAAAAGGCACATTGACTTCTGAGCATGCTCAGACTGTAACCAACAGGTTCTGATGTAGTAAAAGTATTTAGCTATATGACACTAGGGGGAGACACTTATAGTGAGGTAATAGTTCATAGTGAGACCACTAGGGGACACCACTGTTTTGATAGTCTCTTAGAATTAGGCATATATATAGGTGTAGTGTTCTACCCCTCGATGCTAATCGAATCTTTCGATAGACAACGAAGAACAACTATTCAGGTTCCAGTTAAAACTTTATTGTCAATAACGCATAGGCATCAGCCGTTCTCGATGACAGTTTACAGGTAGTAGTGTTTGAACTACTAAGCACTTTCGACACTAGACGACTAGCACAGCCTTCTAGTGTCTATGTTTATCAAGCCACATATACCTTCTCTGTGCAACAGCACAGAGAAGTATTACAACATGGTAGCAGGGCAGTCGTCAACCATCGCTCACGATGGTCAGTCACGACTGGACTGACCCTGAGGAAGGCCGTACAATGGCCTTATATACACCAGAGTCGAGGGCCACGTGACCATGTGGTGACGTGGCGCTGGACTCCAGCGCCCCCAGGCGTCGGGTAAGAGAGGTGCTTTCGATGTCACCCACGAGGACTGCGAAGGTACCTCGAGGATGACTCAGGACCACTACACCACCCCCCATAGACTGAAACGAGGTCTCTGAAAAAATTCAGAGATCCCGGATCAGTCTAAACAAAAAGTAATAATTTAAGTTACTGTACCCGACGACTTAGTCGACGAGCACAGTAGAGATATATAGAAATATAAAGTTTCTACTGTACTGTAGAAAAAATTATCACAGTTAATTTAGGGGTGCTGCTCCATCCAACGTTGGAGACCAGTGTCAACGACACTGCTTCACGACCGGTTCCTGGTCGATCCGAGGGAGGCACGACCGGGTATGGTAACCGGGGTCGTGTCATTTCCTCCCTGTCTCGTTGAGAAGCTCCTTCCAGCGTAGGAAGCCCATCAGTAGTGTAAAGTACGACTACGATGGTCCTTCGACCATGAGGCTGAGGATGTTTGGCACCACCGGGTTCCCAGAACCAGGGTGGCATCAGATCCACACAGGGAGGTCCGGGGACAGGAGAGGTACCCCCACTCGTGGAGGGTACACCCCGGGGGGTACACCGTCGTCCGGGAACAAGTTCCTGGGGGTTCCATGATGACATCGAGACTCTGTTCAATGTCAGCGGTCCGAACTAGGGGGAGGGAACAGTAGTATCATACTGCTGCTCCTCTGAGATGGACCCGGTAGCAGCGTTGATTTCCGCCTGCTCTCCGTCAGTGCGATCATCATCATGTGAGGCACTAGCGGCTAACTGGCCGGAAAACGTGGGCGACTCGGGCAATGGAGCCTCGCGGTCCATTGTCGTCCCCCAAGCCTCGTTAGAGGTCTCGGGGGCATCTCGAGAATCTCCCTCAGCATCTGAGTGGAAAACTGCCGAGTCTGCAGAGTCGCTCTCATTGCCACCGTCACTCTCTTTATCATCATGATCGTCTTGGTCTCCCTGGTCTGAGGGAGCCTTCGGAGAGTGGCTGGTGACATCAACGTCCCCGTCTACCTCCATCAACTGTTCCACCTCTACAGATACTACTGCACTGCATTCGATCGATTTCCGACTGTTGTTTCGAACGTTCCGCCTGCCTCAATTCCGCTACAAGGAATTCCAGTCGGCTACCTTCTGCTTTCGAGAGATCTCGTTGCTCGCTTAGGGCAAAGAGTTGCTTAACCTCCATCATGGCATGGTTAAGCCACTCCCTGTAGTCAGGATTATCGACTAGATCCCCTGGAGTAGCAATCCTAGCAGTGCTGCATTCACTACTTTGTTGCTTCTCTCGAGGTCTAGTGGCACGCACTTTCATGTCTCTTTGCTCCTGCAGACGTTCTTCAAGTGCGAGTTCATCACAAACTTCTTGATTGACCCGCCATCTCTCGTCGGAGTTTGTCGTTTTCTCCACACATGGCCCTCAAAGTACTCGAATCATTCTGATCCTTCAGAGATTGAGCTACTAAGGTTTCAGATTTTATGGATTTAAGCTCGGCTTCATGCCTCGCTTTTCGTTCCATCGATATTCGGCCACGATTCGCTCCTCACAGCGACGACGCATTTCTGCCTCGTCCCTGGCCCGAGCATCCTCATCAGCTTGCATCTGACAGAGTAACGATTCCTGACGTAGCTGTTCGACCTGATTTTCATAAGCATTAAGGTGACCAGCTACTTCTTCAGAATGCTCTGCTGATTTTTGACTCAGCTCATGCCTCAACTCATGCAGCTCATGCCTCAACTCTTGCAGTTATTCCTCCAACATCTCTACTTCTTGTATTTTCAACTTATGTTTAAGGGACGTCTGTTTGTGTTGGGCATCCCGAAAATCGTTTCGAGCTTTCTCGACACATTCTCGGTGGCTTGTTGCAAGGCAATGGATCTTCGCTTTTAGTGATTGACATTCTACAGCTGTCAATCGACTACGCTCGATCTCAGACTTCGTAGCAAGCGAAGACTCTTTCTCGCTTGAGAGTTGTTTGACCTTCTCTTGAAGATCAACAAGCTCTCTATAAGTGATTTGAGTCTTTTTTTAAGCCTCCAGCGCTTGCTGCCTAAGCTGTTCCAACCTCAGCTCTATTTCTACACTCATCTCCTGAGCTTTCGTGGTGTTATTCGTGAGAGTATCCAACTGATGACGACCTTGTCATAGTTGGCGTTCCTGCTCTCGCAACAACTCTTCGCTGAGTCCCTTGCCGCTGTCTATACTTCCTGGTATAGCAACAGGAGAAGGACCCTCGAAAGATCAACTACCAAGGCCCATTGGAGTTCCCACGGGCGATGCTGTCCTTTCCACATAGGACAAACTCTGTGTCCTTAGGAAATTCTCAGCAGCCGGAGAGAGTTGAGTCGAAACTCGCCAGTTGAGTAGTCGACTCCTTTGATACAGGCCAAACGGGTCAGTCGATGGACCTGTGATCAGTGAGTGGTTCAAACCACCACCAATTAGTGGATCGTTCGTCTCCACTAACGGACCTGCGGCCGCTTGATGTTGGTGATCGGGGTCATCACCTTCATCCAAGTGGCCCTGCATGTTGAACTTAAGCTCGCAGTACCTACGCTGTCACGGCACCAGTGTAGTGTTCTACCCCTCGATACTGATCGAATCTTTCGATAGACAACGAAGAACAACTATTCAGGTTCCAGTCAAAACTTTATTGTTAATAACGCATAGGCATCAGCCGTTCTCGATGACAGTTTACAGCTAGTAGTGTTTGAACTACTAAGCACTTTCGACACTAGACGACTAGCACAGCCTTCTAGTGTCTATGTTTATCAAGCGACATATACAAGGACATGTGCTGTTGCACAGAGAAGTATTACAACATGGTAGCCGGGCAGTCATCGACGATCGCTCACGATGGTCAGTCACGACTGGACTGACCCTGAGGAAGGCCGTACAACGGCCTTATATACACCAGAGTCGAGGGCCACGTGACCCTGTGGTGACGTGGCGCTGGACTCCAGCGCCCCCAGGTGTTGGGTAAGAGAGGTGCTCTCGATGTCGCCCACGAGGACCACAAAGGTACCTTGAGGATGACTCGGGACCACCACATAGAAAACGTTATATTCAACACTTTTCGGATACAGTTATGTTAAAGAGGAGAGGAAAAAAGCAAAGCAACAAGCTTTGCCCAAATAGTTAAAGAAAAAAAGGCAAAGCCACAAGCTTTGCCTAAAGATAAAAAATATTGCCCCCCTTTATTTATTTATTTTTTTTAAATAAATAATTTTTATCAGACTCCTTTCGACTCAGAAGACATTATGGCACCCTTAAACACTTGGCAAAGTGTTCGCCGGAGGATTGTGAGCATTTAATAGGCTCTGGAAGTGACAATTTGATCATGACGTTGAGCGAAATCTGTCAGAATTTACTTGAGGGAAATATTCTGCTCACCGAGAACCAACTGGAAAGTCTTTGAGAATCTGCTGACGTGTTGAGGACGGTGAGCAAAAAAGCTACCACCATCAAAAGAAAGAGAAACGTCTTGGTTCAAAAGGGTAGTTTCCTTATTCCGGCTCTGATAGGTCTGGCCTTACCCCTTTTAAAAAGCGTTCTCTGTATATATAGAGCTCCTCATTCGACATCTCACCACCGCAGCTGCCTCGATGATGATGGACCTCGAGGAGCAACACTACAAGCGCTTGGCACTCATAAATCCTAAGTCGCTCTCGAAATTACGAGGACCACCTGATGTCCCCACAGCTGCTGGTGCTGCTGCTGCTGGTGCTGCTGCTACTGCTGCTGCAGCTACTGCTGCTGCTGCTACTGCTGCTGCTGCTGGTACTGCTGCTACTGCTGCTGCTCCTGCTGCTGCTGATGAGTGTGAAAACAAGAACCCCTCCTCTTTTGCCACCGCCGTATCCAAACCCTCCAATATGACTTATTACTACAGACAGGCAGAACAAGGTCTTCATCCCGACGCCGCATTACACCAGGTGCTACAGTTTATCTACAGGGACTTGGACCTAATGTTGAACGACCCCACTTTGAAATCGCACGGAAAAATGCTGAAATACAAGAGGTTGTTGAATAGGTTACAATCCTTTCTTGCAAATCCAAACAACCACACGATTCCTGCATCCACTCTCGTACCACCATCGACCCCTCGAACTTCCGTCCTTGAAGAGGAAATGCAACAACACCACCAAGCTCTTTAAGAGACTGCAAAAATCCGACTTGATCAAGTGGAACTATGACGGTTCGGTGAGCGAGATGATGGGTTGAAAAATGGATCCCGCCAGTCGAATTAGCATAGTGGACTTACTGAAAGACGCCAGCAGGTTGAGGAAGACAGTGTCGAGACCCGAGGGGTACATGCCGTTCTGAGCATGGAAGATCCCACCGGCTCCTTGATCGGGAACCAAGGCTATAAAGCAGGCATTCCTAACAAAGCTTCAGACAGAATACCTGCCGGCAGAGGGAGGAAACGAAGGAGCTCCAACGAGGAAGAGGAAGACGGCGATGACGATCACTACTACTATGAGGACGCCACTCCCCTCGTCGGCGCCGCCACCTCCCCTCGTAAGGATGTCGTAAGGACGTCGACTACGACGACGACGTTTACAAAACTCTGACTTCCAGCAGGAGATCGCCTGCTACACCTCGCCCTTCCATCGTCAGGACGAGTAATCAAAGCAAGGAAAAGAAAGGACGTAGTGTACTCCGACTCCAACTCACCAAGATGGCAAGGACTAAGAAATTGACCAAGAAGGAAAAAGAAAAGACAGAGGCGTAGGAACCAAATCTTGATTGGGGGGGCCCAGGCCCAAGCCCAGGGGGGCCCTGTCGCACTTATCGTAATTCATCGATAGAGTGGGCTGACACTTATTCATGGGTACATAAGATATATGTATTAAAATATCTTTGATGACTTTTGCCTGTGATTTAAAGCCCAGGCTCCCCCTTTTTCCATTGTGCTACCATATTTGTGAAAGATTTGGGGGAAATTTGGGGGGGCCCAGACATATTCAGGCCCCACCTCCTCTGGGATTGGGGGGGCCTGGGCCCCCCTGGCCCCCCCTTTTCCTACGCCCCTGAAAGAGACGAGTGGTGGCTAAGTACACTGACGTCAAAGCACCCTCTAGTTTCACCAGTGTCACCAAACTCCAGAAACACCATTTCCACGGTTGAAACTCGGCTTTCATCCGAGACTCCTTGGGATCTCTGGCCGCCTACACTAAACATAAACCCATCCGGAGAAAATTTCGCAAGGAACAAGACGATAACCAGGGGAATCGATCATCAGTGGCAGTTAGATCTGATGGACATGCAAGCTTTAGCGTCTCACAACGATGGGTTCCAGTACGTGATCACGGCTGTCTACGTTTTCTCCAGGTACACGTGGGCGCCTCCCGTCAAATCCAAAGGCGGCGCAGCTGTCACCAAGGCGTTCGAGGAAATGACTGCCGAGAGACATCTGCGCTCCATTCAAACAGACAAGGGGAAAGAATTTCTCAACAAGACCTTCCAAGATCACCTCAAGAGGAAAGAAATAGAGTTTTTCAACAGCGAAAATGACGACATCAAAGCTAGTCTAGTGGAGCGTTTGAATCGAAGTCTGAAGGAGAAGCTGTGGCGCCATTTCACACACAAGCGTACATATCGCTACCTAGACATACTGGACAAGGTGGTGTCTTCTTACAACCGCACTTACCACAAGACGTTGAAAATGTCGCCTGCTGATGTCAGCGCAGAAAAAAGCGAGACTGTTTTCTACAGACACGACCTCTCTACTGAGAAACAAAATGAGGAAATATGGAAAAAGACACGCCCTGGATGTTCAGACACCGGCGTCATCGTTCCAGGCGACAGAGTGAGAATGTTGAGGGCTAAAGGTCCCTTCGACAAAGGTTACGAGGGAAACTGGAAGGAGGAAGTGTTCAACGTCGCTAAAACGTTGGGTAGCAGAGGTTTCGAGCTGAAAGACGACGCCGGGTAGGAGATAAAGGGGGTATTTTATCTGGAGGAGGTCTCCAAAGGTCGTTACGGCAAGACTTACCTGATAGACAGGATGCTGCGCTACAAGACCGTCAAGGGCAAACACTTAGCTTTATTGCGTTGGCTAGGTTACGGTGACAAGTTCAACGAGTGGATTCCTGTCAAGAAAATCTCGTAGGACAACTATGAACATCACCCTGCCTAGCAACAGTTCTATGGAGTATTTCCCTCAAAACACGCTAACCTCTTTTCGAACCCACTTCGACTTACCCCTCCTCCTATCAGAGGACCACGAAGCAGCTCTCAGCGAAATTATCCTCCCGACAGAATGGAGCAACATGCGAGACGATGACTTGATCATGATCGAGGCGAATAGAGTTTTCAACAAGAAAAAACCTTCAAGAAAAAACCCAAGGTGGACTGGAAGACGGTGGACAGAGTGATCAACCTAAAGCGCTAATCCTCTGACTAGGACGGAGGAGAACTTTTTCGACAAAATGACACCGGAGCTGCTAGAAAAAGAGTAAGAGGCGCAGATATTGAAACCTGGAAAGAAGTCAAAGCACGTCACATTGACACACGAAAACTCGGCCCTGTACAAGGAATACCTGACGACGTCCAAGAAGAGGCGAAAAATGAGGAATATGGCACACACCATGGTTCAAGACATGGAGAGGAGAATGTGCGTGCAAACGTTGCTGCTGAACATATTCCCCGTGCCACCCATTTTCACGGGAAACAACGTTCAGTTCATCAAGCGCTTGAACCTGCTCCTGACAGATAATTTAGAAGGTCAGAACTTTTTGAAAAATTCGAAGGCTGTCTTCTCGTACGACTCGCTGATGAGACGCATCACCATCAATGTGCCCCGGCACACTGCCTTATCGTCACCGAACATCTGGCGCACATTCTAGGATTCAGGGTAAAGACTCATTTTGTGATGACGGCCACCGGCGTCTACATCATGGACCCCTTCGGAGAAGTGTACTCTGTGTACGTGTACAGCGACGCCATTCAAGACAGACGAGTGGGCTACATGCACGTGCCTCTGTTACACTGCGTTGCATCGAAGGGCACCACAGGACAAGGGTACAGCGATTACTACAACGCTTAGTTCGGTAACGGTATCAACATGTACAGCGGGCGATCTTTCCAGAACGGACACAGTTTCAAAGGCGCCCTCTTTCTCATGCGCTCGGCCACACCCCTTTTGAAGAGGGTGGGGAAAACTCTGTTCCGCGCTGACGTGGGTGTGGCCAAGGACATGATGGAGGGAGGTACTTTCAAGAACAGTGTGAAAAACTGCAGGAGTAGGTGCTCTGAAGAGTCTGGCGGGTGAAGTGATCTCTCCGGGAAAAAAAACGACGCCCAAGAAAGTGGGGGGCAAACTAGGAGGCGAGCTCCTTAAACAGGAGGCGATTTTTGCAAAAAACGGCGGGGAGACATTTTTGATTGCTAGGGAGGCGTCCTATAAATAAAAGGATGCCGGCGTAAGTCAACCACCGACGTGAAGAGGGTGGACAATGACTTAGGTACACGAAAACAGCAGCGAGTGCGCGCTCTCTGAACTCGACCTGCACGCCGTAGCGCCAACTCAAACTACTATCCTAAAGTCGACCTTTGTCGGACTAGAAACGAAAAACTCTTTGGGAGACGTGAGCAACATCAATTTCACCATCAGTAAGTCCCAAGAGTACACGGACCTGAACGAATACTACCTTCATCTGGAATGCGAGGTGCTGAAACCGAACGGCGACACCCTGGATGACACCGACGTGGTGGCTCCGGTCACCAACTTGGCTCACTTGCTCTTCAAGGATGTCCAAGTCTCCATCGGAGGTTTCAAAGTGTCTGGGACCGAGACCTACCCCTACAGAGCTTACCTAGAAGGTTTACTCAGCTACGACAAAGGCGTCAAGAGGAAAATCATGAGCGTCCAAGATTGGCACCAAGACTGGGCTGTTCACTTCGACTCCTTGAACAACGACAACCCAGGGTTCAAGGCTCGCCAGAAACTCGTCTCCAAAAGGCGCTTTTCGCTGATGTCGAGTATCCACTTTGATTTAGCTCATCAACCAAAGTTCATAGCTGGAGAGACGGAAATCAACCTCACTCTGAAACAAGCTGCCCCTGGTTTCTATCTGCGGTGATTTCCTAGACCATGACACCTTCAACGGAAATTACACCAAGAACCCGTTCGAACTGAAACATTGCAGCGTCAACTCGCTTCAAGTGATAGTGAATGACCAGAAGGTGCCGAACGACGCCTACATGTCCGACTTTACCAAAAGGGAAGCGGTGAGGGAGTACCTAGCCCTACACACGGAAACGGGGATTTACGAGGGTTCAGGCTCCTGTGACATTTCCTACAACGATTTCCTGAATGGTTACACGCTGTTCCCCCTGGATTTAACTTCAGACAGAACGAACGACTGGTGTAGAGTGAACCTTATAAAGGCGGGTCAGCTGAGGGTGGAGCTCAGTTTTGGGGCGGTGCTGCCAGAGACCACAACGGTACTACTCTACTTGGTGTACGACAACGTCCTTAAGCTGACCAGAGATCGACATCCCATCACAGACTACCACATGAACTGAAGACAAGAAGAAAGTGTATAAACACACTTGAAATAGACAAAGTGCTGAAGGGTAACATTCACACAAAACACCATTTCCTAGGTGTTTTCTCTTGTGACACTATCCCCGAGCACCCTATCAACAACACTTGTTTCGTGAGTAACACGGATCCTCAGCATTTACCAGGTCAACATTGGGTGGCGTTTTACGTGTCGAGGACAGGAGAGGTGTACTACTTTGATTTGTTCGGCTTACCTCCGCTAAGTGCAGAGTTCTTAGCTTTCCTGAAGCGTTCTGCTCCGTTCAAGTGGCAAAGAAACCGTGTTCAACTCCAAGACACTAGAGCCGCCACCTGTGGCCCTCATTGCATCCATTTCCTGATTGAAGCATGTCAAACAAGAAACCCCAAGAAATATGTCATGCAGATGAGCAAAAACCCCGGCCCCCGCACTTACATCATAGAGGGTATGTCACCTGCGTTCTAAAATCGTGGAAAAAGGGTGCTTTTTCTCATTTATCCTATGTCCTCTGATTTCAGAAAAAGGGGTCTTTTTCTTCAATCAACTCCGTGGAATTCAAGAAAAGGGGTATTTTGGCAAAGTAGAGTCCATGCATTTCAAGAAAATGGGGGATGTTTGATGGGTGCATGAACTTGGAGACACCTTCACTATCTAATTAAATATTCTGATACAATGAATAAATTTAGTACTTTTTACTCCCTTGAGCCTAAACCTAAATAATATGGACATATGTGTCACCTGCAAATTCAGAAAGTTACCAAAGTTGCCAAGGATGTCTGTGCTGATGGAGAAAGTATAGGAAATAGGGGTGTTTTTGAAATCACAAAAGTCCACTGTTTTCACAAAAAAAGGGGTTTTCGGGCCTGAAAATCAGTGGATTAGGGACTGTTTTCCAAAATGGAGAACGCAGGTGACGTCCCCTTTGGATACTGAGTGCAGGGACCGGGGCAAAAACCCAAAACTGACCAACCGATTGGTGAGTCAGAGGCTTGCAATGATGATGATGTGAAGAAATCGGAAAAAGAGGAAACAGGGTGCTGCAAGCGTCTACAATTCATGCAGACAAAGGTCCTATATCTGGCCGAAATGGTATTGGATTTATCCAAACTAGTGCAATGTATGATGGAGAGAGTCAGTGACTGTGAGACTGGCAAAGTGAGACTTTGCGGACTGTTCGGACGAAAGAAAAAATGATTGATTAAAATGATTCATGAAAATAAAAAAAAAATAAAAAAGATTCATTTTGTTGTGTTTTATTTCATTCATAACTTTATTTAAAAAAACAACAAAAAAAACTAGTCAAGTTATCATTTGCATAATTAGCCCCGCCCCTTTGTTTACAAACAAGGGGTCATGTGGTCCCACTAATCCCCTAATTAGGTCATGTTACCATGGTTACCAGAATGCTGGCCTCTGATTGGCTGAGCGGTGGTTGCTAATCCCCTAAGTATGTCATGTTACCATGGTTACCAGAATGCTGGCCTCTGATTGGCTGAGAGGTGGTCGCTAATCCCCTAAGTAGGTCACATTACCATGGCAATGAGTCACGTGACCAAATGGAGGCCTCTGATTGGCTGCATGCCGATTGAGTAATATCCTGTAGTTAACTATAGTCCCGTTCCGATACATACTATACTACTGGAAATAATTATTTTCCAGTTCTATATCGATAGCTATTTAAGTATCATTCCCATAGAAATAATCTTATGACATATTTTTTTATTTGCATTTTCTCACTTTATTATATTGCTGCTCACCTTATACCACCCCTCTGTATATACCACATCTTTAGCATCCTATTCAATTAGAAACTATAGAATGGTATATTATGTGATACAAAGACATAAGGGAGTGGAGACAATGTAGTAGAATAACGCTAAATTTATATTAACTATGCATCACCTATTGGTTTGATTAAATTCGAGACCCATCGCAATCGTCAAGTCTATCCTATCAGCATTGTCTTTTCAAAATTTGTTGTCGCACAAGGCAGCATAGATTATACCCGGGGTTATACCCAATATAATTATATAGTCCATGGGTGCAGAGTTTGTGGGAGCGTTGAAGGGACGAGAACAATGGACCATGGCACATGGAGAAGTTGTGAAAGGGAACGCTCATCCACCACAGTCAATCGAAACAACTGATACAACTGTCAGAACCCCGACGTCACTCTGTTCATAGGTGCATGATTAACTGTTCATTGGTGTGGGTACATAAAATGACATGTATAATCTAGATGACAAAAGAAATCAGATCATTTTACCAGTAAAATGAAATTTAGTTAAATGTAGAGGAACACACAATTTTGGAAATGGAAGTCGTCATCATCTGAGGAAAATTAGGGAGTGGTCATTATTTATCAACAGGGGGGTGGTGGGTTTTCGCGCGGATGCGCGAAAATTTTTTACGGCCCCCCCTCGACGGCAGTCAAAATTTTTTGCGCCCCCTGCGCTGGAGGCACGGAGAGTTTTCGTGCCCCTCTTTGATCTATAGTAGCGTGCGGGCTTTTTTGCTTTTTTTAGCCCCCCCCTCGGGAGGGGTCTGAAAATTTTACGCCCCCCCCATCAAACACACCACCCCCCCCCCCTGTTGATAAATAATGACCACTCTCTTATCAAAGAGTAAGGAATGACGGTGGCAGTAGTGGGCAGTAGGCTACTAGCATTATATGGTGATCGTTTGGCTCAGGGGTGCTCTCTGATGGATGTATGGGGAACTAAACTCCACCTCAGTCACGCTACATTCATTCACCGTTTCAACACTAGGCTGGAAACCTACCCCTGAATTCCGCTCCCGCATCTATCCCACTACATTTGGAAGCCTTGGCCAACTAGTTGGAAACTGTTGGATGTGCATGAGGGAGCACACTCTTCCAGCAGATGTTATCACTGATGGGGTATCTGAATATGTGGGTAAGAGTGTGAAATGAGACTGAAACAGACAGAGTGCAGAATAAACATCCACCAATCACCCCCAATTAATGGATTAGGATAAGATTCTCTTTGATATAACAAGATTATATTTCTGTAATCCTCTCTCCCTGTCTGTGACCTGACCTTAACACAGGAAGAAGTAAGGGGAGAGGGATAGGTGGGGGGTAGAGCCCTAGATCTATGCCTGCGGTAGTTATACATACTGCAGAGGACCAGCGTATTTCAACACAAGAAGGCTGGACCACGAGGTCAGTCCAGCTTCCGGTGAGGCTTCCTGTTTACTTCTATATGTAAGGTCAGAGGGTGAACCTGCGTTTGCTGGTTTCCCCAATTTTCTACCTGTGCATGGGCACCCAAGGTGGACAAAGGAGACTGGGGACAAGAGCTGGTTACTGAGGTACCCCTCTTTGATCCTAGGCCCTTCACGGGTGGCAAAGGAGACTGGGGACTAGAGCCTTCACTCCCTCTTACTACTACTATGCCTAGGATTGCCTCTGCTTGGCGACAGTCTCTCACACTCTTCAATCCTTGGTGAAACCGTGGGCTGGACCGAGTCCGGACGAGGGGCATTCAATAGGCCGCACGCCCAGCAATCGGCGGGCGCCCGGACCTGAACGTGCTCGCACACCAGCTAGAGAGGAGGTGCGCCTGTGGCGCGCGCCAAGTGGCGCGCGCCGAGTGGCTGGCGTGCGGCTAATGAATACCCGGCAGGCCAACCATAAATATCATGATGTAATTAGTGATATAAAACATGTCTGATGTTGTCAGGCTCGATTGGATGTGTTACTGAAGAATAAACTTTTGGTATGCCAGTTGTAGTCATTGATGTTGATGAGATATAGAGACATTCCTACAACATTCATTTCAGCTGATTCTTACTACATGTTGGGATTCCAAGGGCTCCAATTGCATCATTCCTACAGGCCTTTTCTCCACTTCACTCATAATAATACCTACCAAAACGAATACCCAACGGGAATACCTGAAAATGAATCGCCCCCCCCCCTATGGAAAAAACCCAAAATGAATTGCTCCTCCTACATGAATGGTCCAAAATGACACGCCTCCCCCTCATGAATACCCCAAATATGAATCCCCCCCTCGAAAATACCACCCCCCCCCCCCCGCATTAAATAATGAACGCTCCAAACACCCCCCCCCCTCCGGCGTTAAATAATGAACGCTCCAAACCTAAAGGCAATCCCGAGGCAACCACAGTTGGGCCTCACTTGACCTGACATCATGCAGGGAATTACAAAAAAAAAGAAAATTCAAATAATTTTTTTAAGCTAAAGCTATGACCGATATAGATTACCGAGTCAAGTTTAGGCCTTTGCCTCTACAGGTACACCTACACTTGTTTTGGGCTCTGTGCAGTGTTACAACTAACCACCAGGGAGCAAGCTCCAGTACAGGCACAGCTCAAACTGTACCAGTGTACCGGGACTTGTATACCATCTCACATCTCACCGAATTGGTGACCAAGTTACCTACATGTACTACATACTTCATTTACTAAGTCTGCACAACAGCAGGGTAGATCTGGTTGAAACCGGCCACGTCCCAATGTGTTTGTCGACTTGTGTGCCTTATTTGGTGTTGAAAAGTTCTGCTCACCATATTAGGAAGACGCCGATGTGCCATATTAGGGAATGGAGCACGGCAATGGCGGTGGGAGAAACAGAGGTGACCTCTAGGGGAGAAAACTGCATGTTCTCATTCACTTCTACCTTGTGGGTCTGGTTCCTGACTATCAACTATGTCAAACTATACCAGGAGCATATTTCAAGAGCATATTTCAAAATAGTGGTACATTAGGCCAAAAGAGTCGGTACGTCGGATTTTTTTTTATTGATTTTTTTTTTGGTTGGGGGGATGGGAGAGGAGTCTTCCTCCTGTCCAATATAGGCATTTTATATATCAAAGGAAACATAATTTCAAGGTGAATCTACGAGGATATGTGGCCATAATAGTCCGACAATATATGAGGGAATGGTCATTATTTATCAACAGGATGGGTGGTGAGTTTGAATAAAAAAAAAATATTTCTGCACGTCCACGCAAACAGCCCCCTCCTATTGATAAATAATGGCCACTCCCTCACCTATAAGGCTTTATGCATTATGTGCATTATGAACACTGGCATATTAGCTTAATCAGCAGCTAGAGATCTTTCCAAAAAGTGGTCTGCCATTTCTGTACCTGTATCGGTATTGTAACTATGGTCCTGTCAAAAAAAAATCGATCAGGGTTTTGCTAGGGTCGGTCGGGTAACTGCAAACAAACTTTTTTTTTTGGCCTTATGATTATATGGATTCTTTTCTATATATGTTTATTTCTTGAACAATGTGTATTAAAATTTGGGACATGTCCTCCTTATGATGAGGGAGCTTCAGTTGTTCTTCACTTGCCATTATTCATCCAAATATCCACCTATGAATATTATCATAAATGCGTTTCCATGCTAATACAAAATTCATATACTCCCCATAAAGCCTGACATGGTCTTGGCCATTTAGGTTGACACGCTGACATGGGCATTTCTTAAAATCGACATGTGGCATGAGGAGAATAACTGCCATGACAATGGTGACAACATGGTAGGTTCTGAGAGGTGACATGGGGATTTAGGCGAGATAGACTTAGATGGGACATGAATATTCCTTAAAATCGACATATGACATGAGGACCTCCATCAAGGACCCCATTGAAATAAAACTATAAACAGTGATTGGTGTGTCATCCATTTTTATTGTCTCTGCACAATGTAATTTTACGTGAACACCGATTTTACACTATTGTAGATTGACTCTGTAGACATGTAGAATTAATGCTGGATGCAGTTGTGGATGAGTATTATTACAGCATCACAGACACCAGACCTAGATGTAATTGTATGATAAATAGTGCAGTTCGTAAGTAGTCAATGGCAGGCAGATGCCATTTGAGGTACTGTTGTGTCAATGCTTGGCAGCATTACAATGGATAAGTTCACGGAATACATGCAAGCGGTGTGCAATCTTGAAGGGTTGTAACAGCATATAATGGGACATTGATTCACACCTAACATAGGTCATATTCAGGGAACAGCCTCTATAAATCGTCACATATATAAAACCTATAAAAGAATATCTTTGGAATACCTTGTGATAAAACAGAATATAATGAATACAATAATGTGCAATCTGTTTTATCATGCAGCATTCCAAATATTATACAACGCTTACGGTTTAGTACAGATGTATACATGTTTAGCACCATCTTTGGTCCGTCCCCACACCAAAACCACAAACACAAAATGTCCTGCGGTGTGAATTCAATTAGAGGCTAATTTGAGATTCTCTATGATCTATTATGCAGTCTACTCTGTAGCAATGCCTCTTTGTTTCATTCCTCTCTATATATACAATCATTGTCTCTATATACAATGATGTAATTTCAAATGTAAAAAAAATAGAAGTAATCTTCAATAAATAAGTCACTAATAGAACACATGCATTCCTCCTTACACCAACACTATAACTTATTAAGCACACGCTGACAAACAATAATAGATTCATTCTAAGAACATTCGCTCTCCCTCCTTCTCTCTCTCTCTCTCTCTCTCTCTCTCTCTCTCTCTCTCTCTCTCTCTCTCTCTCTCTCTCTCCCCCCATCATTTTCCTTTCCACCCCCCCCCCTGTCCCTTTATATCTATGGCTCTGTAAATAATTCTACATCCAACTATCATGACTTCACTTAATGGCTAGAAGGTGTCTCTTGAAGCAAACCGGAAGTGGTAGTTGCTGTATGTCGTCTCGTTGACGTAGTTGTTTGGCGACGGCCACCAGACACTTTTCCTGTAGGGTAAGGTATCTGCTGAAGGACCTGGTCACTTCTAGTTCTGTGTTAACTGATGTGGAGCTGACGGCCGGGTACAGGGGCACATTCACACGGTCCAACCCTGGAGGAACATGATAAACATTAGGTACCCAGTGCTCTGCAGTAGGGTAGTGTAGAGATATTAGGGAAGTTTAGCAACCACAACGTATGTCACCCGTAGCTCATTTTACGCAGACGTAGCAATGCTGTAGGTATGTTGTACGTCTGCGTTAAATTGCCCACGTAGTGTTTGCTAAGCCTGCCTATTGTTGATAAATCCTGGAATACATTTGTCTAATTCTGTGTCATGTGTTTGTGGCCGGTAGCGCAGATGGCTAGATATTCTATCTTCCTTTTCGATTTAAAGCATTAAACCTGTTGGATATTTCAGGGAGATGTGAATTTGATTACATATACATCTAATCTTCAAACAAATGGCGCATAGCTGCCCCTACGGCCAAAACTGATGTCTACCCCATCAGAATTGGCTCTGTCAGGTAACAAGCTGGTGAAATACCATAGCATATTCAAAGGAAGACTCTTCAATATGAGGCTGATATAAAATTATTTCAACCTGATATAATGTGATTGACCAGTTTAACAATCCTTGACATGGTTTCAGGCACTACCATATAGTATTGTTTTGTACTCACCTGTGTAAGCTACTCCCAGGTATTGACCGTTCCTGTAGAAGGACAGGGTGCCAGTGTACATGTTGAGGTGTACACCTACCACAGTGTCCTCCTGGTAGAACGGGGTACAATACGAGCTGCTCTCTCCTCCATGCCATGTCTGACCTTTGTAGCTCAACCCCCATCCATGCTCATCCTTACCTGAAGTAGACGGTAGAGAATTAGCTGTTAATAGATATACAATAGCTATAGCAACGCATGGACATAACAAAATGCCTAATACAAAGCTTAGCTCTGTTTCCAAGTTGAAGTATTGTAAGGTGGAATGATATACACAATATAACTCCAGCAGCTGATAATACGATGCACATCAAAGAAATATCCTATGATATATAATTGACATTACAGTCTACTTGACGTTTAAGAGTAGAATGTTACAAACATTTCTATCACTGTCCATCACTTCTGAATTGTCCAGTTTGACATCCTTTGAAATCATAACATGTATATTATGTGTTACCTATAAGGTCGATAAATTTGCAGTCGCCAGTGTCGAGCTGTGCGTCTTTGGTGACGACCCCGACCATGACAGACGTGCCACGAGGCGGCTCCAGGAACTGCACCTCCCAGTAGTGTTCTCCGTCCACGAACCCTTTACAGCCCCGTACACCTGCAGCACATGCAACATACACGTGTATATTACAAATCATTTGGACATCAATGATATTCATTATACACATTGGTCTTTAGGATTGCTCATCTCTGAAGCTGCACATAAGAATTGGACTTTAGAATTGCTCATCCTCGAACCTGCATGTATATAAGAAATGGACTCTAAATTCGACATGCTGACATCAACAGGTAACATGGGCCTTTAATAGTGACATGAGGCAAAAAAAATAGTGACATGAATAAGGTGCTTTCTTACATTCAACATGGGACATGATCCCGGGGACATGACGAGTTCTTAGAGGTGACATGGGACATGGAGATTTGTATGGCATGTGACATGACCGTTTCTTAAAGTCGACATGTGACGTGGGGGATCCCCCCGGGGATCCCCCATCCACACCCTCTTTTAAGTATTGCTTATCCATGAGGCTGTCTATAAGAATTGGTCTTGAGCGTGTCTCATTTCTGAAGCACATCTTCGGTGAAACAATATATTGTAAGAATTACCTGCCGTTCCAACACTACCCATGACGGGGTCAGTGTGGAAGTAAGCTGCTCGGTGATTGGACGACAGGGTGACTTCCTTGGGGCAGGCAGTCGGGTCCCAGACCCAGTCGTTCCTGTGCTCACCTGGCACCAGGGGGAGCACGTCTACCTTGGCGGTCGGCATGATCTCAATGTCCCGGATGGCACAGGATTACTTCAACATACATTCAGCTATAAAGAGAATTAAAGGTACAATTAAAAGTATGTATAACCTCATGTGGCCACAATGCATCTTCACAATTCAAGTAGCTTATGTGTTTGGATCGCATTGCAATTTACAATGCAGGTATATATATACATGAATGATTTATAAGGATGTTCTCTGCTGAAAGGTTTCTATCCTAACTGTTATTCATAAAATTATCAAAAATCTGTCGGTATATCCTTTGTCTTAATCCAGCCTGATTTACTCACATGTCAACATATTCTTGTGTCCAGGAGGTTTCTTATGTCGACCGCTGTGTTAACAGGTTTCACGCCTTTCTCATGGAAAATATCAATAACATCTTCAATAAGCTGTGCACTGAGTATCATGTTGCACTCCCATGCTTAATTATAATTAAGAAAGATATTGTCTCGATACCCATCTATCTTTGATACAGTCGCCTATAGGACTCAATGTGGAGGCCTAGTGGAGCCACCATCTTGAATTTCGCTGGTTGAGCTAAAACCCACTGATAAGACATATCATGATGGGTACCTTGTCCCTGGTTAACACCCACTTCCAGGGACATGCTGGTCCCATCTTATCAGTTCTTATTAGTGTGTGTCGTCGGAACCAGCTCCAGACCAGCTAGTGGCCAATAGGGGCCTATATATACCTATTCCGAGGTAGCAGGTTGTCCCATGGGTGCCGCCATTGCTGTAGTTGGAATTATCTCATTGGCTGATAATTAATCCTGCTAAGTCTGTATCTGGTTCTGGCGACACATACTGATAAGAACTGATAAGGTGGGACCAATAAGTCCCTGGAAGTGGGTGTTAACCAGGGACAAGGTACCCATCATGATATGTTTTATCGGTGGGATTTACCTCAACCAGCAAAATTCAATATGGCGGCTCCACTAGGCCTCCATACTGAGTTCTATATGCCAGGAGGGCATTTCCTTACACACTACAACTGCATCCCCCAAGTCGTATCATAATTCCTAAGGGAATAGCATTGATATCTTAAGTCGTAGGCGGGTCGTAGGGCTGTGTTCGATCGTAGTGCATTAAGAACCCCAGACATCATGAGGAATTCAAATCAATGGTTAACGGGTTTATGTTTGAGTGTCCCTTGAGTTGACTCACACCCAAACTGTTACACAGTTCCAATAGGGCATTAGCATATTAGGCTATGGAGGCTGCCATCTTGGTTAGGCCCCTGACTCCAGAGCAGAGCATTCTGGGTAAATTTCTTATCAGCCCCCAGAACAATAGTCAGTGATAACACTGATAAGCTGTACCCTACCCCTTATCTTAATCACCCCAAGTATCTCTCTATTGTTTCAGGTGTGAAGTAAGGTGATAACCCTGATAGGGAGACAATGCCTTGATTGGCTTACCTGTGGTATCAAACAGAAATTTCAATGATCTATTGGTCTTTAATTTTAAATATGTAATCTATTTCTAGATTATCAACTTAAAGATGTTGATATGGAGAATCCACTCATATGATTTATAGTAAAATACCATGGGTAGTAATAAATGGGCAGGTTGTCAAATTAGACTATACAATGAGGCCAAATGATGATCTAGCCCCCGACTACATGAGCCACCTAGCTGATTTCCTTAGTACCAGCAATGTGCTAGTCCCGTATAGGTATTGAGTAGTATGAGATAACATTATATAACAAGGTAGGAAGGGGAACAGTTGGGGGCGTCTAAACATGGGCGTGGAAAGCAGGGGGGACAGGGGGAACATGCCCCCCCCCCCCCCACTTTTGGCCAACTCCTCAAAAAGGTCAAAACTAAAAGGTCAAGCAAAGGGAAGTCAAAAATTGCAGAAAACCCCCCTGGTCCAACCCACTCTGAAACTGCTTCCCACGCCCCTGCTAAACTGAACATGCTATGAACCCCGCCATAAACACAATCTCGTGACAATGTGAGATATAAAATGTGGGTTTAAGAGGTAATCTGATGGGCTAGACATGATAAACGATACTAGAATACAATGACGTGATAATCCCCTGCCTTACAACATGTTGACATTCCTATGGGTTATCTTTAGTCGGCTATCACAGTTATCTTGACACGTATATACTTGGAAATAAAGGGGTCGTCGATAACAAGTAAACTGTTCAAATGCGACACAAATACAATAACAAATATATCCAGTCATCGAATTAGGCCCACATAGTCTTCTCTGTAACTCTATCCAAAATCATAAAAATTAGTATCATTCCCATTGCAAAAGTGCGGCAAGTAAAGAAGGCATTTATATGATGGGGGAACAATATCCACAGCAATACACATGGATAATAATGTACTTACTACACACTACGTTTGGACTCACAGGGTCAGCGTTAAACACCTTGGTGGTTAGTATAAATTTGGATAAAAAAGAAATTTGAGTTTTCACCAAAATATGCTTAAAGCTGCCATTTGGGAGAACTCTATAACCCTCGGTTTGATATAAATGAACCTACCGTTGGTGATTGTAACACAACGACAGGAATGTCTTTCTGGTTGTGATGTGTGCTGTTCTTGGCGGGAACAGTGTGGGCCTCTCTGTGCTACCTTGGTATCTAGTGTATAGCTTGGTGAGTTGGGTTGCTGCACGTGTTGTGCTGGGTGCGTCCTGTTATCCCGGAGGGGGGGGGGGCACTTATGGAATTATGGATACCTTATGGAATTATGGATACCATGTGCGTACACAAACTGGCGTGAAAGGGGGTACCTTTTGGGCCCCATGAACGGATCCTCCCGTACCCGTTAAAAGGGGTTCCTTTGGGCCCAGTTTTGGGTAGAAAAGGGTACCCTTTTCAAGAGCTTTCAAATGGGGAAAGGAATTTTGAAATATTCCAACTAGAACCAAAGTTAGGGTTAATATCAAGACGTCATTGCTTTTCCTAGATTCTTGACTTTTTCTCAAGCAAAATCTAATATTTTGGCCGGGAAAGGGGTACCTTTTCCCAGGAAATCGATCATGTTTTGGCCTGTAAAAGGGGTACCTTTTTTCTGAAAAATCTCAAAATATGATCGGGAAAGGGGTACATTTTATGAAAAATTCCATTGAAAGGGTGCCTAAATTGAGGGTTAGCTAGAGTTAGTCTTCTTACACTCTAACAGTAGTAAAAGGGGTACATTTCAAAGCTTATTTCCATCAAAAGGGGTATATTTTGGTCCAATTTTGCCCTGCTAAAAGGGGTACCTAGTCATGGGCCGTGTACGCACATGGTTACTATAGAACATATAGGGAGTGCCCCCCCCCCGGGCCTGCTATGGTGTGACTGCTCCTGCGCTGCTCTGTGTTGACATCCCCCACCTGGGTATCACTAATACACTGGCCCCGTTCTAGGTGAACTGGGTCCAACTGGTTCCAGGCCTCATTTACATACAGTCTACGTGTTGTAAACATACAGCCTATAAAACATCATATGGTGAAAATTAAGTACTCAATTACAGTTATCATTTAGCAGGCTTAATTACTTATATACACATGGCATTTCTATTCAAAGTATTTGGGTAAGGGTATTTATCATGTATTTATATGGAATATAGGGAGAATAGGGAGAATAAACTGAGACGCAGTAAACTAGGACTGGGGACCTATTGATGTTGGCAGGCAGCCAAATTAAATGACCAATCAGCACACGATATTACACCACACCTCCGACACACCTCCTGTGGACGCCTCCTGCAGCCTTATCTACATCTACACAAACCAAACATCAGGCCACCTGTGTTACATAATCCCGACATAACTACATAACAGTATTAACAGGTGGACGTCGGGTCAGCAACCTGAACAATGGCCCCAGTGGAGGTGATGATACAAAACTCAGGTGCAGAACAAACCCCACCCGTATATAAATGTGATAAATGTGAAAATAGACATGATGAATCATTAAACAGTGTGTTATAAACGGGCCTATGTACACAGTACAGTGTATGTTGTAGGCGTAACCATGTGAGAATCAGAGGGTGAAATGGATCCTTTGGGGCTTAGGGAGTGGTCATTATTTATCAACAGGGGGCGGGTGGTGGGTTTCCGTGCGGACGCGCGAAAATTTTTTACGCCCCCCCTCGACGACAGTCAAAATTTTTTGTGCCCCCCCCAAACCGGAGGCGCGGAGAATTTTTAACGCCCCTCTTCGAGCTATAGAAGCGCGCAGGCTTTTTTGCTCAAAAGAGGGTAAATTTTGTTAACCCCCCCTCAAGAAGAGTCAAAATTTTGTTAGCCCCCCCTCGGGAGGGGTCTGAAATTTTTACGCCCCCCCTCAAACCCACCATCCCCCCCTGTTGATAAATAATGACCACTCCCTTAGTGAGTAGTATAGTATGTATCGGAATGGGACTATAGCTAATCTAAGGATATTACTCACTTTTGGCGGGAAATTCAAATGTGGGGGTCACATGACCTAGACCCCACGTGGTGTGGCTCCAAAATGGACCAATTGGAACCCTCCCTTTTGGCAGGAAATTCAAAATGGTCACGTGACCCAAACCCCCTGTGGTGTGCCGCCAAAATGGCGCCCTCTGATTGGCTGGCTGTTTAGGTCACGTGACCTCTATTATGCAAATATGGTCACATGACCCTAATTTGGATGGACCAATCAGAGGTCGTCATTTTGGTGGGAAATTTGACAAATTTGGTGATGTGACTCTATATTTTAAAAATTTTTGCCAAAATGGAGACCTCTGATTGGTTGGCTGTCCACACATCATACCGTCATCTGTATGCAAGCAAGTAGTTACGTGACCTTATTAGCATAAAGAGGTGTGGTTTATTATGTAGATGAGGGTGTGACTATAGTGAGATATTTTTTATATAAATAAAAAAAAGGCAAGCTGATAGCTTGCCAAGGAAAAAAAACAAAAAAAAACCTAGGAAATATTTGTGGGGGCCCTTGGGTTGGGGGGGGGCCTTTGGAGGTGACCATTGGGTTGGGGGGGCCTTGGGGTGGGGAGGGCCCCTTTTTTTGGAAACTCGCCCCTTGGGTAGGGGCGGTTTTACTAAAAATAAAAACTTAACAAACAAATTTATTTAATTTTTTTTTATTTTGATAAATAATATTTACACTTCATTATTTACAAGTTGCTATATACAAGTTCACACTCTCTACATAACATAGTCAAATATCGGAGAGGAACATGACAGAACCCACACATTGAGATGTACACATTCAACTTTTGTTTGTCATAATTCAGACTGCATATGGTGTAATCTTGGTGTACAACTTTGGAGCAAGTACCCTCTTGAAATGAAGGATAGGTGTAAGCCATATTTCCCATCCACATCTCAGCGATATTACAAGTGAAATCCACTGAAGTGCTATACCAAGTACTCCATTAAGTTTGTCTGGACATGATACTTCTCAGTTGAGCAGCTGGTACACCGGGGTAAGGAACTTTGCTACACAACATTCGGTCGACACACTTTTGACAAAAAGAGTTGAATGTTCCCTTTGAAGAATGACACATCGTTCTCAAGAAGTCTGAGTTCTCTTCCAAAAGAGAAAGCAATGTGTTGATCGATTCTATCGTATAACGACTTATGATGAAAGCACATGTGTTCTCGTTATGGAATTGATATACTCCTATAGCTCTATCTGTGGTGGTACCAACCACTCTTTGAAATGCATCTTTGAAACACACACTCAATGAATCAAATACAACATTAGAAACGAACACTTTATGAACACCTTGGTTTAACAACGGGGCCTTAAAGAACAATACATTTGATGCATCTATTATTTCCCAAGTGAAAATGGGATCGCAAATACACATTGTCTTTTTTTTTTTCAACACTGATACACGAGGTGGACATAGTGGATGAAGTTAATACAACAACAAAGGATATTATCTCACTGGCTTATCTACTTTTTTTTCCCCCCACTTTACAGTTATTTAAATTTTTTTTTTATTACATATTTTTTTTCTTCATAACTCTAAAGGACTCGTCGTCACTCCGTCAGAATGCATGCGATGCTTCACATATAAGTAACTCAGTCCCTTTTTCTCTATCGTGTAAGTGCTCAGTAAACACAGTTACGTTATACATACGTAGATTGCGCGTAGAAATTTCAGTACATTTACGTATTTTCTCAATGTAGAATAACGTATAAACGTGTATGCTGATGTACGTATTTCTGACGTAGATGTAGAATTTACGTACATATACCTCATTATTACCTGAATTAACGAAGAAAAATGATGTTCTTTAAACGTAAATGTTCCTATATATTTAGATATCCAACGTATATTTTCAATACTTTTATACTAATAACTACGATGTATGTAGTTTTGCAGGTTCTGGTTATGCTCCAATATACGTAAAATTACCTCAAAGAGATGTTCATATACCTACCCCTATACCCTCAGTTAACTTTATTCATTTAAGAATGTTATTTCCTTGTCTCATTCTATAATACTGGTATATTCAGGGCCAGTATTTAGCAAGAGACACCAATGCTTTAGCCATCAGTTTCATCATTTGAATTAAGAGTCAAGTATAACTCCTGATTGTATGTTGAAGGTTCTGTGATGCTAGGTGTATAAGTCTATTTCTTAATGCTACAGCATGGGTGTTTACCATAACTGGATCCCAAAATATACATGGTAGCATCATCAATCATTGAATATTTTGCACAAACCTATTCCCGAATGAAAGGTTGATACAATGAGTTCTCAATAATGTGTTTTTAATTAGTATAGTTGATTAATATAGATGACAATCATCATGGAGGTCTAAATTAAATACAATGCTCAGCAATAGTGACACCTGTTGAGATAAACTGAAAGTACAGAAATACGTAGATAAACGTAATTTTACGTATTTCAAACCTCTTTTCTTGTAGAAACATTTAGAACAGATTAGGTGAGCACTAAATGGAAATGAATCTGCCTTGTGATTTTTATTTTCTACATTTAGATAGACCCAGACTATGTTTGAAAGCTGTAACCATAGAGCTTTCATATTTGTACTGGTATTGGATATGCTGCCATCTAGTGAGATAGGAGTGAAGCACAAAATAACGTATGTGGGACGTAATCTAACATATTTCCAACCTCTATGACCATGTGCTTTCTATATTCCCTATTATCACCCTCTGCACACCTACATTTCCACTGTTTGTTTGGAATCTAGAATTCATTACTGAATGAGATTTTGCCACATGATGCTCTAACCCATATGGTACATATATTTTATATGACCAACAAATACTCTTGCTTAAATAATGCATATTTAGGATGTAATGTCAATACAGTGTTAATCCCCATAGGGATATGAAAATAGGAATTATTATCCATTATTTCCTAAAAATGCACATAATTACAACTACTGCATGTAGGTCAGATGCCTGTCCACCAATAGATTTGATTATGATAGAAAACATGGTTTATTCCAGTGTCAATCTGTTATTTATCCTATCTATCTGTACTGGACTCTAAACACCATGATATGTACAGGATTCTTGTAGACCTAGGCCCAGCTGAGTTAACTTTTTTCATGTCAAGTGATTGATTTTCATCATTATTCATCCCTGATCTTTATAAGACAGTTGTTAATGAAATTAAAGTTTGGTTAGATAAATGAAACAATACTATTTATCATTAGAAGTTTTTATCCAAAATCTACATACATGTACCAACCAATATCTACGTCTTACAATCGTTCTACCTACGAACAAAGCCAATCAAAAATATGGATCAAGATTTACGTGGATAAACCTCTTAAAATTGCGAAGCATAAACCTTATTTATCAACATATATCCACCAACCGATATCTACGTTGCTGGAACCTCATATAGAGGTTCAGTAGAAAACCAACCTAGATCTACCAGAAATCTACGTTGAAACACATAGTGTGTTTACTGGGTGTGCATTTTGTTTTCTATTACTTTAAAATTTGTATTAACAGCATGGATAGTTTTTCGTTTCAAAAGAACATCCAAGAAGTCTTTGGATTCTTGAACGTTTTATATTTTTATGACACCCTTTGCACTCCATTTCTTTGATTTTCTTTCACCTATCGCGTCTTTATCGTAGCAAATGTAAGTCTCGGAGTTGAGACTTAGAATTCCATCACGCTCCCACTCGGGTTTGAAAAGACCCGAGTTCTCTAATCATGAACGTATCGTTTCTGACAACAAGCGAGGGGGATCCATTCTTTGACACCTTGGGTTTTTATCTTTACGAAAAGCTTTAAGTGGTCATATGTGAGACTATAAATTACACTAAATTAATAACCAAATGTCAAGCGATGAATTTAATAAAATAAACTAGCAACTCGCCAGTAGAATTACAATATCTTTATTGTTGAGCAGATGATAACGCTCCATCACTGACATAGAAAGATGTATCGTTTTACAATACATATTGATAGTTCATACTGGTCTAAAGGTTAATGACAATTGACAAGCTTGATACACTGAGTTCCATATTGGCCTTACCTCTCAAGATATACAGAATCCATCATGAGTGTCTAATGAGTTGATCCCTCAGTTCTACACGGGATGATCGTGTGTAGACTGGCTCCAAGCTAATTAACTGTATCTCCTACTCTAGCCCTGCGCGCTCTGACACTGGGGACCCTGTGCTCATTATTTATATTACTCTTATCCGGTCAACGGATATTCCCTAGGTTTCTATTTCATATCGCTATCCGATCCTTTAGGATAACAGGCTAGAGGGCTCGTCATAATGGGGAGAGTATCCTATTATTTAGGATACCATAGTGTAAAGTACACTCTTATGGTGAGTGTAGGTTTTAAATAGGCGATTAATAATTGGTTATTAATTTAGTGTAATCTATAGTCTAACACATCGCACACCACTGTTGGAATCCAGTTTCGTTTCTCTCTGAAGTATGATTCTCTCAGGTCGGGTGTCATGAGTTGGTCCAATGATTCGCCGCTGAGAGCATTTTCAACTTGGCGTACTGGTACACCATGAATCCTATTTAAATAGGAAGATTGTTCCTTACTGTTTTCGGTTGCAGTTCGACTTCAAAGAGATCTGTGCTCAACTCTGTACCCTTTTTGAACCGCCACGAATTGGTCAATAATTCGAAGGTTTGACCTCTAGTGTATTTCACAGTGGTGTGTTTTTCTTTGTTGCAAATTGTTTTACCATATGTGGTGTTTCCCATCAACTTGTAACAGTCTGACAGAATTTTCTCATCCGCGTTTACATCACCATGTCTTCGTGCCGCGGTTACTTCGTCTGTGAAACCGGTGAAGGGTCGTCTAGGAAAGTATTCTATGAACATCTGCACTTCGGTGACTATTAAACCATGATCCAAATACCACTTAAGAAGAGGTGTTCCCAAGAGAATCTTTTTTCCATGGTAACTGCCTATCAAGGATCTCTGAGGAGCGTTCATCAGGCTTTCGTTGTTCGCAAAGTCTGTCATGTGAGTTCCTATGTCGGATTTCGAAATGGTCATGTTCTTGAAAACAGGAGTCATTTCTTCCAAGTATTCACATAGGTGAGGAGGAGTAGTAATGTCCACCTGAATCAAACCGAACATTTTCCCGTCTTTCACAGAGGATATGATGTCACTCTCTGTCATGGGATTTCGAACCGCTTTTAAGTCGTCGACCTTCCAGTGTTGTTCCGACGCCATAACCTGCAGATCCTGGCACCCTTCTCGTGAAATCTATGGAAGATTATGGAAGGACCCCTGACCAGATTTTTTTTTATCAGAGAGTGGAGGTGGGAGTTGAACTGGTGGAAGGTCACGAACGGGATCTCTGTGGTTTGAAAAAGGAACCATGAAGTCAAACTGGAAGGGAGATGCCGTCTTTGAACATGTCATTATTCAGTGCCTCTATGAAGGGTTTCACATCTTTGTTGTTGAAGTGGATCAAGTAATCTTTGAATGTTTGCATGTTCTGTTTGGACCAAACTTTTTCACATTCGGCGTAGTCAGATTCAGACATCTTGGTGCCAGTCAGTTTGCTGTCAAATGCAGATCTTGATGGTAGTGTTCTGTTTTCCAGTTTCCTGGTAGATGTCATCCATTCGTAAGGAAAGTGACCTTTGTGCTGATTTCTGGTGAAAGCTAGAAGATAATTCGCGTAGTTATAACCAGCTGCCAAATAGTTTACTACGTCCAAGAAAACGAGTGAAGCTGTACTTTGATCAGATTTTAGTCATAACGCCCCGAGTTGAAACCTACGACCGGAACTTGGCGGAGATATCTCAAAAGTCTCTTCTTCAGTTCAACTAAAGAGTGTCTTGTCCAAGTTTTATTGAAGTCGATGTCGGTATGCCTGAACGCCTCCTCTAGGTGGAGAGCTTCAGCTATCCTCTTATCTAACTTCGCTAACGTCGGCCGGTAAAGTTCTAGCACTTCTTCCCCGATGACCTTGGCAGTGTCATTTATGTTATTCAAAACTTTATCCAACAAGGGGTCTGCATCTGTGTCGGATTGTCTCACAAAGCAGACCGGACCTTCGACTCCTGGAAAGTCGGATGCGACGCTAGCCGACAGAGGGACGTGTTCCCACAGGACTGACACGTGTTCGGTCGACGGTTCTTTGGCCGGTCTGAAGAAAGCTTCGAAATTGAAGGTAATTTCGTAAGGGTAAATTTTTTAATTTCTGTCGGGAGGAAAAATGGAAAAATCTGCTAGTGCTTCGAAAAACCGTTTTCAAATTTTGGTAGATTCCACCTATGTATTTCAAGGTGACATGTCTGCAAGGGGAAAGTTGGTTCCTGTGCCTTTTCAGTAAGAACTTAGTCGTGAACGCAGACTAACACTCAGGACATTCATAGATGCCAGCGTATTCATTGAAATCCGTAATGAGGGACACATGCAAACTGTATACAGGTGTAGGTTGACTTTACCTTGGGTGGCCAATCTTTTGGAAGGTGGACTGATCAGGGTAACTTGGTTTTTCAGGTTCTGACCTCTCACTTTACGGGTGGTGTAAACCCCTATTTGTATATTGAACAAGTTCTCTAACGTGAGTAAGTCCCTGATGATCAAACCTGGAAAGGTTTCAGGTTTCGCGGTGGAATCGAACTGACACAAATATTGTGAAGCATGTTTGCCGGTCTTGTATAAGTGAAAGGATATGCAGCAAAAGACGCATAACTTGTCCCTGTTGGGAAAATCTAACACACAACCTCTCTTTTTAAGTCAACCCGAAAGAGTAACCCTGCCCCCTATGGGGAATTCTCTGGGTCCCATGTAAACGCAAACGTTCAAATTGGTGGAAAAAAAGAACTTTCCACTTGGTGTCAGAGTCGCAAAGTTTCTGTACTTCTTTGGAAGTGACAGTGTTTTCCATGAGGGAGAGAAGCTCTTCCAAAGTTTCTGAATTAGTTATGGTGTAGAGGGGTTGTAAAAGAGTCGTGTTGTTTTGGGAGGTGTGAAAGTAGCGTAGCTTGTTTCTGTTTTCTCTGTGTTGTAAAATTAACCCTACTGAAAACCCACTTTGTATCTGAATCTTTGCGTGATGTGAATCTGACGCATAGTATTGTAGGGGACCAGAAATCCTTGTGCCCGGTAGATTGACCCTCAGGGGCCAGATACCTGGTAATCACTGCTCCCCTTTTGTGTATCATACTGATCCAGGTATAGTTGGAAGGTGGAAATATCAGGCAAGGGATCGTGGTGTAATGGTTAGCATGCTGGAATGTCATGCCAGAGATCCGGCTTCGAGTCCCGGTGATCCTAGATATTTTCACCATCCTCTACACTGGTAGGATCACCGAGCCGGTCCTCGCGCGACTTACTAGGGGGAATGGGGGAACTTGGTGCCTGGGCCGGTATTATACAGATACGCTTCGACCCTGATAGTACTATGTACTGGTAGGTCAACTGGGAATCAGGAGTGCCTCAACACTGCTTGATAAAGCCCAACCGATCTGGTTGGGAGGAATGCTTGATGCTGGTTGGCCATGGTTGAAGCTGGTTGGGAGGAGTGTAGGGGACCAGAAATCCTTGTGCCCGGTAGATTGACCCTCAGGGGCCAGATACCTGGTAATCACTGCTCCCCTTGTGTGTATCATACCGATCCAGGTGTAGTTGGAAGATGGAAATATCAGGCAAGGGATCATGGTGTAATGGTTAGCATGCTGGAATGTCATGCCAGAGATCCGGGTTCGAGTCCCGGTGATCTATCTATCTATCTAACTAGCTTTCTATCTATCAATCTATCTATCTATCTATCTATCTATCTATCTATCTATCTATCTATCTATCTATCTACGCAACATACCTACACAAAGTTTATACACCTACATACAGGTCATATAAAACATACGTCAGCACTATCTCACACACGTCTCAATCAAATTTTATTAAGAAATTCAAGGATAATCTCTTTTTTGTCACCCAGTTCTTTCAGTGCCTTGGTTGAAAGCGTCACACCGTACTGTGTCGGAGTTTTCTGGGGTCCTTTGTACCTGCGCATGTGGATGACATTCTTACCCTTGTAGTAGCTGACAGCAACATACAGCGCGCTTTCCGGATCCAGGATGACGGACCATGTGTTGTAATTGGGTAGTCCTTGGGAAACCGCTCTGTCGCGTATCCGTACCTCCTCTTGGACGTCAGTGACGCTCACTATTAGCTTGAGGAGTGCGACAGTGGTGAAGTTTACATTTCTGTCGGGCGTCAAGGTGCACTTTACGGCGCCGTAGCGTTCCTTGGAGATCCTAACCCCGTCGAGCCAGATCTCCAGCTTCAAACTATCCATGAAGAACTCCAATCTGGGGACTGTGGAAGGTGTTGGTGGTTCACATTTCACTACTGCTAATTTCACCAAATACACTTGGCACAGTGTCTTTCCTCCTGTTTGATGTTAACAAATTCAAAAGGCTCATGCTGATAAGATGCTTCTCAGAAAGGAAAAGGTGGTGGTAAGTATCCAGCTGGAAATAGACTTAGATCATCCTATATAAAGCACCCCAATTTCTCTTGGAAGGATATATCACTGCTGACCACTACGACTACCGTGCCTACCGCCACTTCCTTTACCATCACCAGCACCACCTACCGACCGGGTACCTGCCTACCGACCTTCATCAAGTGATTTCTGAAAGTTTTTGGAGAAGAGATGAGTCTTGAAAATACTCCCTCCCTATCTGACTCTGATGTATGTGAAGTGAGTGTACAGGATATCATGTGTGAAATGAAATTTACATATAGCGATCGTTTGCTTCATGATATAGGAAGGTTGTTAGTTGGATCTTGGAAGAAATTGGGAATCTATTTGGACATCACCTATGATCGGCTGCAGGAGATGGTCGTTATCAAGACGGTGCAGGATATGTGTATGGAGATGTTCCAAACTTGGTGGTCTAAAACTACGCCTCATGCCAGATGGGGAGAACTCCACCACGCCTACATGAGTGTTCATCGACAAGATCTGTTACTTCAGTCGCAGAACTTTTTCAAGACGTACAAATTGGATTACAACAACCCCGACCAGTTTTTAATGGAGAGGTACTTTGTCACCATGTCTGAATCTCTATCCAGGATGTTTCACCACATGGCTTATTATATACCCACATACGGCCCTAAGATGCGGCCCTTATGTGGAAAAAAAAATTTTTATTCAAAAAAGTGTTTCAAATAGGTGACCGTGTCCTTTCCATATGTTAAATGAAATTTCCATATTTTTAATCCCACATACGGATTATTTCTCTGTCTCAATTGTAAAAATATGGAAGGACCAGTCTACTTTCCAGGGAATCCCCTGGAGATTCCCATAATGACGTCACACATGCGGGGGTCACATGATAGATGCGGAATTTATCTAATAAAAGTGCCATATGTCACAAAAAAGTATGCAGGGAGTAGAGAAGGGGGGAGGAGGGGTCTGGTACAGGGTATTGCAATGGAGGGGGGGGGGGTAAATCAACAGTGACAGGGCCCCAGGGTTCATGTGAATTGCATAAAACTGAGTAAATTCTTTGAGGGTTAGAAGGGGTCATTGAAACAGTGATTCCAATGTGCAGTCATGTGCAGTATGCTAGGGACATTTGTTAACACCTCTATTCTATTTGGTCATTACTGTTATTGGGGGTTTGCCTTCTGCAGTATGTGTGAGGATCCCTTTAGAGAGAATGTGGATGAGTTAAAGTTATTCCAGATATAGGGTCTGCGATTCTAATAGACTCTTTAGACTTTAGGGCACACCCTATACATGGGGTATCATGGTAACATTCAGCCAAGTGTACACTCTCCTATAGGCAGAAAGGGGGAGAGGCTCGTGAATGAGAAGTTCATGGGGGGAGGGGTCTTCTTGACACCATGTAAATCAACCCAACCCCTCCCCCCTTTTATTCCCAATATACCTTGTATTTCTGACATGTGGGCATAAAATATCTCCACATAGCTGATTTTTTCCCCATATACAACATACAGGGTACCCCTTACCCCTCCACATTCAGAAGGATATATGTGGCCTCTATGTGGAATTTTCAATTTCCGTATCTTGAACAGAAACAGGTAAAAGTCCGCATCCACATGTGGAGGGCCGTATCCATGATTCTAGGATGTGGAAATTTGAACAGAAACAGATAAAGGGCCGTATGTGACATATGGGGGCCGTATATGACATATGGGGGCCGTATGTTATGTGGTGAAACACCCTCCAGGGAGTGGAAAGATATGGGGACGTATTTAGGCTTGACGTCTGAAAAGCTATATAGTATTGCTCAACAACCGGAACAAGATATGTCTCTCCACGCCTTCAGAGCGTTGAAATGTGGGAAGCTAAACCCAACAGTACACATCATCAGCTCATTCAAGTGCTGAAGGATGACATAAGGAGGTTTGAAATGGCCAGATATATATTGCTTCACTTTGAAAACAAAGAAAAAGAGATAAGACATGGAGAGTAATTGTGGAAGGGCGTGGTGAATTATATAAAGGAGGCGGAGGTGTGCACCATGGGGATCACATCTTAAGTCGCTACACAGGAACTAGGTGGAGACGGAGAGTATGTAGCTGGAAAGGGGATTAAGCACATCTATATGAACCACTTACGTCTCGTCTCTGGTGTCTCATTTACCACCTCGCCTACCACTGGTACGTCCACACTTGACACAGGTACTACCACAGTCGTCACTGCTCCCACCACGTTACCTACCTACCTACCTACCTACCTACCTACCTAAGAGAATGGTCAAGTATGTATGTTTCGTTGATTTATCAAGGAGACTCAACACTTTCGACACAATTATGTGAAATAAACCCCGTCCTTTCACAGAGAAACTTGCCGCCCACGGATTCTTTTACATCGGAGGTAAGGACGTTGTTCAATGCTACCAATGTGGAGTCACTATACACATGGTTAGAAAGTGATGACGTCGCCGTGGAGCATTTCAGACATTCTCCTACCTTCCCATTGGCCTTGGAAGGTATGAACCTAAGTCCACAGAGCAAAATTTTGCTGACGAAAATGTTGAAGAAATTGAACTCTCTGGACAATGAGTTGCAGCTTTTCAGAATGAAGCATGGAGGAGTTTTTCCTTTTGGACAAACAACTTTTGTGTTTTCTGACGTTGTAACGTCGGAGGACACAGTAGATAAATGAGAAACAGCGTATATATACCAGACACCACTGTAGATTCACCAGGAACAACATAATTATATGAACTGGACAAAGACCTCCCACAATGTATCATGATTCATGTATAGATAAGACACCACGATAGTTTGTATGTAAGCTTGTATTCACTGACTTGTAAATATAATTAAAATGTGTACTGTTCCATGTGTGGGTTCTATTATATTCCTATGCTATATTCAACTATGATATGTAGAGAGTGTAAATATAATTGCTCGAAAATGAAAAAAATGAAATGAAATTATGACAAATAAAAAGTGGAATGTGGTCTACTCCATATGTGTGTTCTATTGTATTTCTATTTGATATTTAACTACCTTATGTTAATTTTATTTTTAGTAAACCCGCCCCTACCCAAGGGGCGGGTTTCCAAAAAAAAGGGGCGCCCCCCACCTCAAGGCCTCCCCCAACCCAATGGTCCCCCCAAAGGCCCCCCCACTCCAAGGGCCCCCCAAAATATTTCCTAGTTTTTTTTCTCTGCGAGTGTTTAGATTCTGCTTAGATAACCATCTGACACCAGGGTCATGTATCCACTGGGCGGTGGGGCTCACTACTACCTCAGTTTACTCTACCCATGTGCTGAGCTGCTCTGTCTACACACAGACACACTGGAGTGAGAAGCACAATAGTTATAGGCTATAGGCTTCATAACTAGGCCTTTATGATTTATCTTACAAATTGGGCTCCCCCTGTCTCTATGTTATAGAGACAGGCCATTCCAGTCTAGCCCTTGACCCTAGCACTACTGAGACGTTACTTATCACTGCACACTTTATATCTAATTTAGGAAATTACAAAAGTGGTGTACACATTGATTATAAATATCAGTCTAGCTCAAAATAAAGATACACAGGGGAAATCTTCTTTAATAATGTTTGTATAAAATATTATTTTATACAAACATTAAGCAGCAAATGGTAATCAATATATCCAACAGAGGGCAGTACAAAATGAAATGGCTGAAATCCATGTGACCTACCCTTACGGTCTCACGTACGGAAATCCCGGGGTCACTCATTGCTTCCTTACCGACAGAAGACCTCCGCACTGAATACTACATGAGTTCTGTGTGGATAAAATAGTTAGCTAATTTAGTAGAACTCTGTAAAAATTCATAACTGGTCCTGAGTAGGTACTTATTCATATGATATAAAATAAAACATGAGTATTGCAGTAATGCCCATTCACTTTTGGGCTTGTTTGGATTGGGTCTGAACTGAATTTATTCACTGCAAAAAATGTCAATTATGCAGGTGTCTTTACATTTATGGCCAGCATTTCAGATTTTCGTGATCGATGCTCAGGTTTTTTTTTATATGTCGTAAATCAAGGTTGTCCCTAAAGATATACGTGGGATTTTTTGCTCAATACCTCCGGGGCACACTAGTTATGGCATGCCATGCTACATTAAAATATAGTGAAAAAGTATTTCCATGGCTGAGACCTACAGTGGAAAGGGTTTTTTTAATGAAAAAGCCTGGGAAATTGTTGTAAACGCACTTTTTTTATTGGTTTACACTAGTTATGTAAGATTTAGCACGATTCAGATATCTTTGGTGTGTAATATCACTTGAAAATGGCTAAAATCCCACTTCCGGGTAGCAATCTTTAATGCCAAATTTGCCTATTTTCTATATTAGACCCAAATAACCTATAACAATGGAGGTAGGTTCATAGAAAGTGGGGTATCTACTCCAGAATAAAGCCTCTGGAATTTTCAGAACATATTTTTCATTGTATTGGCAGGGTTGGGGCTTGTAGAACACGTCTCGATATGATTTTCTGGGCTGTGGACAGTCCCGCAAGCCTCAGTCCGAGGCCCATCAGGTGTCCATTGGCAGTTCATAGCTCAAGACACATCACAAACACATGCATAATTCTTTCATAGAACAGGATAAAAATATGTATCAATAAGAATCAGGTCAGAACCCCTTTGTATGGGAGGCCATTATGGTAAAAATCACCAATTTTACAGAATGGTATGGAAATTTATCGCAATTTTTTGCCATGTTTCACACAATGTCATCACAATATCAACATAATCGCTATCATGAGAATTTATTTTATACTTGTGATATTGTCAGGGATCTCTTGGGAACACCCCTGTATGATTTGATGGCTCTACTAGCATTTCTTCCTGCATAAATCAATGTTTAAGTACATAGGTATCAGGTCCTTGGATCGAGGCCTGAAAATGCCACTTGCTCTGCTGGGTGTCTGACCTGTAGAAGCTTGTTTATTAGAAGAAAGAGCTTCTCCAAGGCAATGAAAATCAATTTTCAGATGTGAAACACACTCAAGGACATAAAAAAGTGACTTTTGGAAAACCTCAAAAGCACACCTGTCCCTTCAGGTCTCATGTAGGGAAATCCCGGGGTCACTCAGTGCATCCTTACCAACAGAAACCTCCGCACTGAATACTACATGAGTTCTGGGTGGATAAAATAGTTAGCTAATTTAGTAGAACTCTGTAAAAATTCATAACTGGTCCTGAGTAGGTACTTATTCATATGATATAAAATAAAACATGATTATTGCAGTAATGCCCATTCATTTTTGGGCTTGTTTGGATTGGTTCTGAACTGAATTTATTCACTGCAAAAAATGTCAATTATGCAGGTGTCTGTACATTTATGGCCAGCATTCCAGATTTTCGTGATCGATGCTCAGGTTTTTTTTTATATGTGTTAAATCGAGGTTGCCCCTAAAGATATACGTGGGATTTTTTGCTCAATACCTCTGGGGCACACTAGTTATGGCATGCCATGCTACATTAAAATATAGTGAAAAAGTATTTCCATGGCTGAGACCTAACTCTACGTACAGATCACAACTCACTCTCCACCAGAGTTATAGCCAGTTTGCCACCCAAGTTACATGCAGTAGGACTAGGAGTACTAGGAGTCAGGCCTCGTGGACTGCATACATACCTCTGCTACCATCTGGTGGTTTTGGACTGTACTATACACAGATCTTTTTAGATCCAACTGGCAGAGTAGACCAGAAACAGATAAGAACATGGTATATAAACCATATATTGCTATAGTGTGCGGGCAGGGACTCTGGGTAAAACATACGCCTGATTATAAATTTACTCTCACCAAAGTACATCCTACCATGTACATTGTACATTAGTGTTAAAATCATACATCCTACCATGTACAATGTACAATATATTAGTGGTAAAATCATACATCCTTCCATGTACATTGTACATTAGTGGTAAAGTCATACATCCTACCATGTACATTGTACATTAGTAGTAAAATCATACATCCTACCATGTACATTGTACATTAGTGGTAAAGTCATACATCCTACCATGTACATTGTACATTAGTAGTAGAATCATACATCCTACCATGTACATTGTACATTAGTGGTAAAGTCATACATCCTACCATGTACATTGTACATTAGTAGTAAAATCATACATCCTACCATGTACATTGTACATTAGTGGTAAAGTCATACATCCTACCATGTACATTGTACATTAGTAGTAAAATCATACATCCTACCATGTACATTGTACATTAGTGGTAAAATCATACATCCTACCATGTACATTGTAAATTAGTGGTAAAATCATACATCCTACCATGTACATTGTACATTAGCGGTAAAATCATACATCCTACCATGTACATTGTTCATTAGTTAAAATCATACATCCTACCATGTACATTGTACATTAGTGGTAAAATCATACATCCTACCATGTACATTGTTCATTAGTTAAAATCATACATCCTACCATGTACATTGTTCATTAGTGTTGATTTACAGAATCACCTTTAAGGTATATAGGCAAATGTTCACGAGTGGGGAGAATTTTTGAGGGTTATCTCACGCACCGATCAGGTGCCGTATCGCACGACGCCCGCAGGGCGGAGTGCGATGCGGCACCTGATCGGCAAGTGAGATAACCCTCAAAAATTCTCCCCACGGGTGTTCATTTGCATTTATTTCATGTTATTTTGATCTAAAACTGCTGAATTACAATAGAATTTACCAGAATGACTCCCCGTGCACATTGTTTACATCGCCATCTTGGAGCTATGACGTCACTAAATGGTCACGTGACCTCGGCGTGTGATATTTTCGCGGGTTATCGCACGGGGTGTGTGCGATACGGCCGATCGAGTGCTAGAGCTATGGGCTGTCAGTATCTCGGGCATATCAACATGAAATAAAAGCACTTACCCCGCGACATCAAAAGTTCATGGTCAGGTCAAATTAAATCTGCCCTGCCATATCCATATTACCAGATAATTCGTCATGTAAGGCATTTCGAATAGACCATTTCAGATACCTGCTATTGCTTTATATACTGCGCATCCCTCCAACTATCTTTTCAGACAATTTCTATATACTAGTACTGAATCCTCCTCCAAATGATATTTCCATGTACTACTCACACCCCAAAATGACATTTCCATGTACTACCTATAAATCTAAATGACATTTGCACATTCACACCTCAAAATGACATTTTCACATACTACTCACACCTCAAAATTACATTTCCAAATACTACTCACACCCAAATTAACATTTCCACCAACGTACCCTAGGACTAGCTCAGTAGATGAACTTTCATCTCCATTCCTCCATGAGAGTTCAGCAAAGCTGTAGTTTTAATAAAAATGTGACAATTCGTGTGTAAGATCCCTCCAAATGGGGCTTGGAGGGTCAACAAATTCCGCCCCGGCTGGTCCAAAGAGTACCAAAAGCAGGACAAACCTTCAACAGGACTCCTTATTCATTACTTTCCCCTCTCTGTTTTATGGATCATTAACATCTATCTCGTTTCCTTCTACATGAGAAAGACAACCCTTTCACCCCTTCTTACACATACCTTTTCATCAACCAAAAACCAAGAGTGATTCAACTCCACCGAAGGGAACCCGGACGGACAAAAATAGGTTCCTGGTAAATTCCTACTTATGCCTTTGCTAGTAGCAACAAAACAAAGTGGGCAACCTGTTTGCCGTGGGTTGTGTCCTTGTAGGGTAGGATAAAGAGATCCTGGAGGTTGAGGATGGAAACAACTGTCAGGGCCTAGAGCAAAAGTACAGCCTCTATGCTAACACACCTCTTCGGCTCACCTGTTCTACCTGAGACAAGGGGTTGGACCTGACCCAGTTCAACCAATCGGCCCAAGTGGGTTAATCGCGGAGGGATTATATCCCACAAGAGTATATCATTCTCAATAAACTAAGTCTGGTGCCCTGTCCTGCCCATGGCCCAGAAAGGCGTCGTGTAGCAACTATGTCTGCTAGGATTTCCGCGGGACTCAGTGGCATCCCCAAATTGGGGCTCCGTGAAGTTGGTGGGTGGACCGGAGAATGATGAATCTTAAACTTTAACAAATGGATACAATGAATACAAAACAAACTCAAACCTTCAAAGGAGACCCCACAAAGGCCTCCTACTTTTTAATCTCCTGCAAAGGAGAAAAACCGGCCACAAAAATAAATGTCTTTGTCCTGACAAAGACATTCGAAGCAGCAATATCGACACCCCAACAGGTGAAGATGTTAAAGAATGGCCAAATCCTGGTCCAAGTGGCCAGGAGAAGCCAAATCCCCAATCTCCTGGCTCTGAAGGAGATTAGTGGTATAGAGGTAGAGGTGGTACCACACCCTACCTTAAACACGAAGAAAGGAGTTCTGAAAGACTACCCTGGAATCCTTTCAGACTTAACAGAACCAGAGCTGTTGGAGGGCCTTAAAGACCAAGGTGTTACCTCCATCAGAAGGCTATCAACAAGAAGAGATGGAGAAAAAACACATAACACATATGTCTGCACTTTCCAGACATGTGTCAGGCCAGAACACGTATATGTGTTCTATCATAGACTGAAGGTAGTACCTTACTATCCTAACCCCCTGCGGTGTTACAAATGCCAGGCATTTGGGCACCACTCAGACAGGTGCCGTTCTAAGGCAAGGTGTGTCAACTGCTCCTCCTCAGAACACGATTCAAGAGACTGCGTCCAGGATCCCACCTGTGCAAATTGCAAGGGGGATCACTCTGCAAACTCTCCAGCATGCCCTCAGTGGAAGCTGGAGAAAAAAGCCATCCGTCTAAAAGAGGACGAAGATATCCCCATGTGGGAGGCACGAAAACGGGTTACACCCCAAAAGCCCCATCTGCAGCAACTAACTTTTGCCGCGGCAACAAAGACCACACAGTCGATCCTGGATGACCGAAAGGACATCCCGGTTGCAACATTGAGGGAGTTAGTCAAAGCCCTTCTCCACTTTATTAAGGCAGCCGAACTCAAGGAACCAGAACAACAGAAGAAACAAAAACAGGCGGAAGGTATACAGCCGGAAACCCCTGCTAAAACCCAAGAACCAACCAAAAAACCAAGCAGACACCACGAAGACAGCCAAGAGAAGACCCCACAGCTGGCAACCCCTAATGTTAGGGAACCGCCTGTGGCAAGCTCCTCTGACCAACCCCTAAGCCTCCTGGCAATAAGCCAACGTGGGGTGGGGCTAGACTTTCTTTCACCGAGAAAAGCCCACCCACACCACCAGAAAATCAGCCAAGCACTAAGAAAACCAAAAAGGATAAGAAAAACCAGAAACCTCAACTCAATACTGGGGCAAAAACTTCCCCATCTGGGCGAGTCACCAAAGGGGCAATGCGCCCGGTTAGCTACCCCTAAAACACTAACTAATTATAAATTATGGGTAAAACACATAATAACACAATAGTTCAGTGGAACTGCAACAGTTTCCGTAACAAACCCCAAGAAGTGGCCCTACTAGGTCAAACATACAACCCCATAGCCATTTGCTTACAAGAGACTAAAACTAAGGTTAAACTTAAAGGATACACAGTATACCAAAAAGAAGGAACACTAGACCAACAGGGCAGAAGCCTTGGGGGTGTGGCTATCCTAGTAAAAGAAACAGTTATACAGTCAGAGATTCCACTAAATACCCAACTGCAAGCAGTAGCATCCCAAATCACCTGTGAAAAATCTGTCACTGCCTTACCCAAGTCTACAGGACTTGACAAATCTAATTAAACAACTACCCAAACCCTTCTTCCTCCTTGGGGATTTTAATGCCCACAATACCATCTGGGGCAGCCCCAGAAATGACCAGGAAGGCATTCTCATTGAGGATCTCATCAATGAACAAAACCTTTGCCCGCTGAACACTGGAAAACCAACCTATTACAGTGCAGCCTCTAAAACCTGGACACACATTGATATTACACTCTGCAGCCCATCCATATTCCTGGACTACTCCTGGGATGTTGCAGAAGACAGTCATGACAGTGATCATACCCCAATCCTCATAGAACACATCCATCAAGGTCCCATGGACAAAATACCTAAATGGAAGTTGTATAAAGCAGACTGGGAGACATTCCAGGAACTCAGTAAAAAGGAACTCAATCTCGAAAAGCTACTACAAAAGGAAGACCCTATGGCTACCTTTACAGCCACCCTCCAAACAATAGCAGAAAAGAGCATTCCAAAAACTTCCAACAAATCTAAAACCAAAGATAAACCCTGGTTTAATGATGAATGTCGAGAAGCTCGCAAGATGCGACTAGAAGCTGAAAGGACTTACAAAAAGAACCTAATCATACCCAGTCTCATCGCCTGGAAAAGGGCTAAGGCACACGCCCGAAGAACCTTTCGCCAGGCCATGAAGGAAACCTGGATGGCCTATGTCTCCAAGGTTAACACCAATGTATAAGATCTGGAAGATGATCAGGAAGGTGAAAGGCAAAGACACTACAACATATGTGCACCATTTGCAAATTGGTAGGAGAAAAATAACAGATACCAAAGAAATTGCTGATAGCATCTGTTCAACACTGGCAGAAACATCTTCTCTGAATGGAGGCACACAGAGCTTCAATGCTCACCGGAGGAAGGCAGAAAGAACGCCCATTGACTTTGGCAACAACAGAGATGAAGACTACAACCTAAAGTTCTCAATGGATGAGCTGAAGACAGCCCTGGGGAGCAGTAACAACATTCCCCAGGTCCAGACAACATCCCTTATGAGTTCCTACGACAGCTACCAGAACCCTCGAAACAGTGTTTGCTTGGTATCATGAATAACATTTGGGAAACAGGTACCTTTCCGCCACACTGGCGAGAGGCCATACTGCTTCCATTCCCAAAACCAAGCAAAGACTTGTCAAACCCAAAGAACTATAGACCCATAGCTCTAACGAGCTGCATCTGCAAAACCCTCGAAAGAATGGTAAACACCAGACTGGTCTGGTACCTAGAAAAGAAAAAGATCCTTAAGACAGAGCAATGTGGCTTCAGAAAGGGTCGCTCGACACAGGATGCCCTAACTACCCTCGAGACCTATGTACGAGATGCCTTTATAAATAAGGAGCAAGTGGTAGCAGTCTTCTTTGATCTGGAGAAGGCATATGATACCACCTGGCAATATGGTATCCTTAAGGACCTCAAAGATGCAGACCTGAAAGGTCGGCTCCCTAATTTCATCAACCAATACCTATCAAACCGTTGCTTCAGGATCAGAGTAAACAACATCCACTCTGATGTCTTCAATCAGGAGTCTGGAGTTCCACAGGGAGGCATTCTCTCAGTGACCCTATTTCTATTGAAGATCAACAACATCGTCTCTAAACTGGAACTGAAGCCAGAGATAGGCCGAACATTATATGTTGATGATTTCTTCATGTGTTTCCGTGGCAAGAGCCTGAGAACCATTGAACGACACCTCCAACTTGCCATAGATGAAACAGTGAAGTGGGCAGACCAAAATGGCTTCCGATTTTCTCTAGATAAGACATCAGTTATGCACTTCCACTACCGCACTACAACAGACAGACAACCAAATATTGAAATCAACAACAAACGTATTTCTGTAGTGGAAAATACCAAATTCCTTGGGCTAGTCATAGATCGCAAACTTATCTTTGATAAACATATTAAGTACCTCAAGGATAAATGTAACAAAGCTTTCAACCTACTGAAAGTAGTGGCACATCCATGCTGGGGTGGAGACCAGGACACACTCCTCAAACTATATAGAGCACTGGTCCAGTCTCAACTGGACTATGGTCTGTGTATTTATGGATCAACCTGGGCGACATACCTAGCAATGGCAGAGCGGATCCAGAGCCATGGACTACGCATTTGTTTGGGAGCATTCAGAACATCCAGAATTAAGAGTTTGCAAGTCGCTGCTAGAGAACTACCCTTAGCCCTTAGACGAGAGAAACTCTCCCTTGAATATGCTATCCGGATTGCCACAAATCCTAACAACCCAGCCGCAGCATTGTTGACAAACCCCAAGCACAAGGCAAAATATGAAGCAAAGAAGAACCAATACATTGCACCCCTTCGGGTGAGGGTATCCCACCTATTAGAAGAAGTGGGAATGTCTCTGGATAATGTACTTAATGTAGAGTACCCGGAAATGCCCCCATGGACATATCACAAACCAGAGGTCAGAATGGACCTTACCGCGCTTAAGAAAGGGGTAACATCTAGCACCACATATCAAGCAGCATTCAATGAACTGCGTGATAGTTACAGAGATCACGTACCAATCTACACCGACGGATCACATATGGCAGACAAAACAGCATCTGCAGCCGTTCTAGGACCCCATGCCTTCAAAGAACGCCTGCCAGACGAAGCCTCCATCTACACAGCAGAGCTACATGCGTTATACCTAGCACAAGATCACATTGAGACATCAGAAGGCAACAACTACCTGATTGTATCTGACTCCAAATCATCACTGTCAGCAATGCAGCATAGCAAGTGGACACACCCTCTCGTGAAAAGAGTGTTGGAACGACACAATAGTCTTGCTCTAGCTGGAAAGAAGATAGCGTATGCTTGGGTACCAGGCCATGAAGGAATCCATGGCAATGACCTAGCAGACGTTGCTGCCAAGGATGCAACAAATCAAGTTCCAATAGATATGCCTCTACCATCAGAGGACCTCAAACGGAAAATCAGGAAATACATCCAACAAAAGTGGCAAGAGTTATGGGACGCTGAAAGAGACAATAAACTCTACAAAATACAGCCCAAGATAGGCACAACCAAGAAAGCCAAATGCAAGAGCAGAAGAGAAGAAATTGTCATGAACAGACTAAGAATAGGCCACACCAGACTAACGCATTCACACCTCATGAAGAGAGAACCCAGACCGCTTTGCAACAGGTGTCAAAAACACCTGACGGTGGAACATTTCCTTGTGGAATGTAGCCAGTGCCCCATCAGGGCACAATACCATCAATGTACAACACTGAAAGAGTTATTTGATACCTGCGGACCGGATACAATACTTGCATATGTCAAGAACCTGGGATACTACAGTCAAATTTAAACAGTAGAAACTTTCTTCCATAAAACCTTTAGGCACAAATAGCCATCACCAGTAGCTGACGTGCCGTAAAACACTAACTAACTAACTAAATTCGTGTGTAAGAGAGCTGGGGGATGTGTACAGATAGCGGTGTACTCCCTATTCAATGCTGAAACTATTGATAGCTAGTCCTCATAACTCATTAAGGATAGCAGAGTAAACCTAAACTTGATAGGGGCCTAAGGCCGAGTCATTTATTGCCAGGCGGGCGGGAGGTGAGGTGTTCTTTGAGGAGAGGACACACGGCCATCAGTCTCCGCGGCAGCCCACAGGCTATCTGAGGCGCGGGAACGGTCCCGAACACTCGCGTCTGTTATCCGGTGCAGTTATCGTCGCTCACGAGAAATTACGTTGTCTCCACCAAGTAGCATCAAAATGGCGGCCAACAGGACTCCGGTTGCCCAAGGTGGGATGTGGAATACACCAAAAGCCAGCTACAGCAAAGAAACGCAAGCTTTATTGAAGGGTAATCAGTCCATTTGTCAAGAAGGTAATCTCTGTATAACAAAATATAGAAAGAACGGACTCCAGCTCACTACCTGACTGTGAGCTTCTGTGTCACTGGCAGTGGCAGTGGCACTGGCCCACTGGCACTGGGCTGGGGGGGGGGAGAGCATAGATCAAGGGGAGTGGTCATTATTATTCTTGGGAGCAGCAGTGACGTTGTCGCATGCAGAATGTCGCTACCATGCAAAATGTTTCCAGCGTTCTTCCAATAGACTTTGCACCCTCTAAATCTGAAAGATATTCAAAATTTACATCACATACTTGATGCATTATTTTCTAATTGCAATATTGGAAGAGGAATCAGGAAAAATGTTACTTTTTCTAGTACATTGCCTATGTAATTTGACCCTTTGCCCAGTCCTTAGCAACCACAGTTCTGCTCCCTAGATTATTCTCGGGAGCAGAACCCTGGTTGCTAGGGACCTGACAAAGGGTCAAATTATATAGGCAATGTACTAGAAAAAGTAACCTTTTTGCTGTTTTATTTTCTAATATTGGGATTAGAAAATAGTGCATCAAGTATATGTGATGCAGATTTTTAATATCTTTCATGGTTTGTAATGCATTTTGCTGTGGGATGTTTAGATCTTTCCTAATAAGGGTTTTAACACCTTTTTCTAGTACATTTCATACATAGAATAACCCTTCATTAGGATTCTTATCAGGAGGGAGATAAGCCTGATAAGAGCCGCGTTGGTTGCTATGACGTCATTGCTGCTCCCAAGAATCAGTAGGGGGGGGTTAAAGCAGGGCGTAAAAACTTTGACTCCACGGGGGGGGGGGACGTTAAAAATTGACCCTCTTCTTAGCAAAAAAGTTGGTGTGCTACTATAGATCAAAGAGCGGCGCAAAAATTCTTCGCACCTCTGGCTTGGGAGCTCTAGGGGGGGGTGCAAAAGATTTTGACTGCCAGCGGGGGTGGGGGGGTAAAAATATTTATTGTGAGAGCATTTTCTGAGGAAAATGTAAACAAGAAAAATGCGGCAAGGACCACGGGTATGAGTTGCCACTTTTCTTGAGCTTTCAGGAAAAAGGGGGGGGGCTGTGGAGTTTGCTGAAGATTAATCAAAAACGAATAGAGACACGTGCTTATTGGTTTCCTGTCATCCCAGAAGTCTGTGTATTTTTTAGTAAAAGTTGTGTGGTTATACAGAGTTACAACGATACGATAGATCGCGCCACTGCGCGTACTTTCCCGCCGATACAGACGATACTACATCCCTCCCCTTGTTATTTGTTGAAACCATACATGAGATAAAACAGTTTTACTGTTTGATATGAATAAACATGGTATGATAATACAACCACTTAGTGGTGAGTCTCTTTGATCAGATATATAACCTGAAATATGAAATACACTTTTAACTCAAATTCACTTTGTCAGTTCTCTCAATGTTCAATATGATCAGATAACCACAAGTCACTTGTCACAAATATAGTATAGTTTCTCACTAAGTCACAAAATCAGTCATCCAGTTTGGAGTGCGTCTCTCACGTGTGGGTCTCGGAGATTGTGGAGGCACAACTTTGGAAACAGTGGGGTTTGGTGTGTTAACAGATAACTCTGTTGGTACATGAGTAGATACAGGACTAGCTTTTATAGGACTAGTAGGCACAGAAGTTGGTTCAGGTGGAATAAACCTTTTTATGTGTGCAGTATTTCTCATACGGGCAGGTCCACCTGGACTTTGCACTACTACTGCATTTCCTCTTTTCTCAATAATCTCATGGGGAGTTGGATTAAATTGTGGAGTAATTTTGTCAGTTTTGTGAAGTTCTTTCACTAGCACTTTGTCTCCAACTTCAAGATCACTGTCTTTAGCTAGATTTCAGGTGTCAGCATACTCCTTCCCCTTTAGCTTTCTAAGAGCGTCTCGCTCCTTCATAGCATCAAGTCCATCTTGTAGATGTAGATCAGAATCAGTCATTTTGACTTCAGGTAACTTGGTTCTGAGCTTTCTTCTATACATGAGCTCAGCAGGGCTAATATTAGTCACTGTATGCGGAGTGGATCGGTAATGAAACAAGAATTCTTTGAGATTCTCGACCCAGTCTTTTTTTTCCACTCGGGCAATTCGGATGATTTTAAGAAGTGTGGAATTTAGCCTCTCGACTTCGCCATTACTCTGTGGCTAATATGGAACACCTTTTAGATGTTCGATGTTGCGCTCTGACAGAAACTCTTCAAACTCTGTCGACGCGAACGGTTGTCCATTATCACTTCGCAGTGTCTCAGGGTATCCATGATTGAAGAACATGTGATCTAGACACTCTTTCACATTTTCAGCTGTAGTCTTCTTGAGACACACTACCTCAGGCCAGCGCGAGAAGTAGTCTACGACAACAAGTAGGTGGTATTCGCCTGGAATATCTAGTAAATCAACAGCAATGTCAACCCAAGGACCGGTCGGGAGTTCTGTTGACTTTATTGGTTCAGGTCTCATACCTCTTCCAACTATCTGACATGGACCGCAGGACTTGACATATTTCTCCACTTGTGAGTCCATACCAGGCCACCAACACTTCTCTCTGAGTCTACTTTTGGTGCGCACAATGCCTTGATGTCCTTCATGCGCCAATTCGACCGTGCGGTCCCACAATGCTTCAGGTAACACGATTCGGTTACCTCGCATAACTACTTGGCCTGCTATCCATAGGTCATTTTGCAGAGCTTTATATATAGTACCATTGAGCTTTGTCCAGTCTCCGGACTGAATCGCTTCTCTCACTAACTTTAGTGTTTCATCATCTTCTGACAGTTTCTCAACATCTTTTGGCACAAGTGCGACAGGTACAGCATCTCACACTACAGAATATGCATAGTCACTAGTTGAGATTCCAGATTTGTTGTCACTTACAGTACTGTCAGGCATTGGCAGTCTACTCAATACATCGGCTTTGTTTTCCTTGCCAGGAATATGTGTTATACGGTACTTGTACTGCTGTAAATATAATATCTATCGCTCAATCCTTGCAGATGGAGGCTTTGAGTTTGGGCTCAAGACTGACACAAGGGGCTTATGATCGGTTTGCACTTCAAAGTCAATTCTGATCAGATACAGATAAAACTTCCTACACGCCCAATACACGCCTAGTGCTTCTCGTTCAAACTGAGAATAACGTCTCTTTACGCTGGTTAGCTTCCGGCTAGCGTAGTATACAGGCCGGTACGTGCCGTCTTCCTGTTCCTGCTCTAGGATAGCACCTAAACCCACTGGTGACGCATCAGTAGTAATGCGGGTTGGTGCACCTGGTGTGAAATACGCCATCACTGGGGCTCTTGTAAGGCACTCTTTAACATCATTAAATGCCTTCTCCTCTTGGGATGTCCACTTCCACTCTGCCTTATCTCGGCTTAGTTCCCAGAGTGGTGATGGTCGCGAAATGGGGAATAAACTTGGCACAGAACTGAGCGAGACAGAGGAAACTCCTCGTCTCCGCCGCATCCTTTGGATATGGTGCTTCTACTACTGCTTTGACTTTATCACTAGCAACTTACAACCCATCCTTTGTGATCACATGTCCCATGTATTTTATTTCTGACATGTTGATTTGACACTTTGATGCATTTAAGGTGAGTCCATGCTCATCCAGCTTTCTGATGACCTGCTCCGGGCGCTTGTCATGTTCCGCCTGATCAGCTCCGACTAAGATGATATCATCAGACATATTATAAGCTCCGGGACAGTCTCTGATTACCTGACTTATCAGCTGCTGAAACTTCTCAGTTGCCATATTCACACCAAATACGATTCGCTTGTATTGATAAAGACCATGCGGACCAGCAAACGTAGTGATTGGTCTCGACTCGGGATGGAGTTCAACTTGATGATATGCCATATTTAGGTCAAGTTTGGAAAACACCTTACCACCACTCAACTCCTATAGTGTTTCCTCTACGGTTGGAACCGGGTGTCGCTCACGGATGATTGCCTCGTTCGATCTCCGCATATCGAGACACAGGCGGACATCACCAATCGGCTTCTCTACAGAAACTAGGGGACTAACCCAATGTGTGGGACCTTTTACTTTTTCAATTACGTCCAGTTTCTCCAACTCCTCGAGTTTATCGACCACTTTCTTTCTACGGCTGAACGGTATTTTACGGGGCGGTTGGATAACTGTTGGGACAGTTTCGTCAATATGCAGTTTTAACTGAAAATCCTTGAGTTTACCCAAACCTTTGAACACTCTTGGGTATTGGACCTTTAGCTGATCCCACTGACTAACATACGGTGTTTTCACATTGCAACTATTAACACCAATTTTCAGAATACCCAGATTTTCTGACATTTCATGTCCGATCAGTGTAGGGTAATCACCAGTTACAATGTAGAACTCAATTTCTTTTGATACACCAGTTTCGGGGACACTCACAGTACTTACAATTTTACCAACAAGTTTTAGAGGTGTATTTGACCCTTTTTTAGTACACTCAGATATCGGCTTTTGGCTGCAAAAAGAATCAAGTACTTTTTCAGACATCAAATTACAGTTTGCACCGGAATCAATAATGACATCATTCAAAGTACCATCAATCAACAGTTTCAAAGTGTTTGATTTCTTTTTTCTCTAGTACTAAACACATGAAAGTCATCATTTTCAGTCAGTTGAGCACTATTATCGTCATCAGTCACATTGTGCACACTTTGAGATCCACCTTGACTACGACCTCTGTTTTGTCCACGGCCTCGGCCGCGTCCACGGTTTTGTCCACCTTGACTACGCTCCGGCTTGGTGCGACAGACTGACTCAAAATGACTGGTGAAGCCACATTTTTCGCACACATGATTCTTTGACTTACGACAGTCCTTTGACATGTGACCTTTTTCACCACACCGGTAACAACTGCCTGTAAACTTTTTGTCGCCTCCAGTCGCACCGCCTCGGTTGGAGGATTTACCCCAGGATGAATGACCTTCTCCACTAACATGATTGACCTGCTTATTTACGGATGACGGTACGAGTACTAGCGCCGCTTTGTCATGGTACTCGCCGATCACTCTTATCATGCTTACTAAGGTCAAGTCCTTTTCCCTATACAGTTTACTTTTCAGGCCAGTGTCTTTTATGTGTGACAGAACGCGGTCTCTAACCTGGTTGCTGCTGTCATCTTTGTAGTCCCAATGCTTCACTATAGCTTTCAGCCTAATTATGTAGTTATTTACTGTTTCACCGGGTTCAGGTTGTGTGTCGAGGAATTTCTGACAGGCTTTTGGGATACAGATTTTCAACTTGAAATAACCATCAAATAGTCCAGAGGTTACTTTGTAGATGTTGGTATTGGCACCCACAGTTTTCTCGGCATCGGAAAAATTATTGTATACCTCCCGCAGGCCAGGACCCCCGAATAGTAGCATACGGGCTTGTGAAACTTTGGCATCTTTAACCTCTGCTGCGGTCAAATAAATGTCGAAATCGGACTTCCATTGGGTCCATCTTTGATTCAGGGTCTCAGGTTCACCCACTATGTCAAACTGTGGAATTGGACACATGCCACTAGTAGTACCCATAGCAAACTCCATGATTCAGATTGAGTCACACAAATTTAATTTGACAGGTGTAGACAGCAGATTGAACTTGTCAGGGCAACAGATTAAACTTGGCAGGGTAGCAGATTAAACTAGGCACAAATTGAATTTTAGCCAGGCCAGACTTCCAGAATGTTCTACTTTGGGCAGTTCAGTTTTCACTTTGACAAACCTCAGATTTGCATTCCAATTAAACTGGGCATCATATTAAACACTGCCTGATTCAACAGTTGTGTCGCAGATTCGATGATCCCATCCTTTCGTCGCAAAATGTGGAGTTTGCTGAAGATTAATCAAGAACGAATAGAGACACGTGCTTATTGGTTTTCCGTCATCCCGGAAGTCTGTGTATTTTTTAGTAAAAGTTGTGTGGTTATACAGAGTTACAACGATATGATAGATCGCGCCACTGCGCGTACTTTCCCGCCGATACGGACGATACTACAGGGGCATTATAAATTCACCCTAGCATAGGAGTGTCATTGACATCCAATTCATATCGATGATGAATATCATCATTTTGGTCTTGATATTTCAAATATATCGATTATTGCTAAATAGAGCAAAATAACCATGATATGAGCTTTTAACAAGGAAAGAATTTTTCATATACTCTAATTACTAGGCAAATTAGAGTTGTTATACTGCCCTGTACACAAGATTTACAGAATTATTTGATCTATTGGCAAAACGCAATGACAAACTCAAATGAACGATGTATTAATTATACTTAAAATTGTTGGGCTTCAAAATAAATTTGAATCACAATACATTTTTTATCATAACTTTGGTCCTAATAGGAATTTCTGGGAAATTCTTTCAAATTTGGAAAGCCCAAATCCTGTGCATTTATGAGAGAAATGACTATTGATATAATGGTTTTATCGATGTGATAATCGTGATTTCGTAAATCGTGACGTATCGATTTGGTAGGTATCGATGACACTCCTAATTCACCCTAAAGCCCCTCTCTTGTAACCAGAACCCCTCCGCAAAATTGTGCGCGGGAAACATGAACAGCGTCTCTGACGTCTCTATGATGTGCGTCAATAATTTCCGTCGCACTATCAACATCCCCATGGCGGGCTTCCCTAGCCCACTTAAAAGGGTCTATATCTCCTCTTTCCTATCCCCTCAGGATGTGTGTGGTGCACATATGCGCGGGCACTGACACATTCCTCTGTTAAATTATCAACCTGTGAAGCACGGGATAGCCACTTAGTGCCGCTAAAGTGCTGTAAAACACAAATCAATCAATCAAACATCCCCATGGCAATGTAAACTTAGGCTAGTGCACATGTTGACATCCTATTTCAAGGTCTGTAGTGTAGCTCACACGGTAAAGCAAACTCTTCAAATAGGCGTGGATTGACCTTTCTGCTCGAAAATTATAGGCCTACCGGTATGTGTACATGTACTACCAAAGTAAGTGTTTTCATAAAGACATTGTTCCCGGCATTGGTCACATTCAAGCTGCCGGTAATAGATCTAGACAAGTACCGATACTTCTATCCCCACTTCTTCCCATCCCCAGTTCCCAACTGAACATGTGGGCTGATAACAGTAACACATGTGACATAGACATCTCAACGTTCAATTGCACTGATTTTGGGTTTTCCTCTGCAATTATGAAAAAAACACTCTCCTACTAGAGCCTCATATGACGTAGAAACGGATGAGGGATCCATACTGAGACTAGAGTGTTCACGAAGGTTACGCAACCAGCACATGCTACGCCTTTCCGACAGGAAGGCCATGCCAGCATGGGAACCAGTCACCATGACGTCACGGCAATGTGCATGACATCATATGGTGCTGTTTGTTAACTTACGTCACACAGGGCTGTTTGTGACTTCACACACCCAGCAGCAAAACAGAAAACATTATAGGAGTTGCCCAACGTCTGGGCAACTCCTAAAAAAAAAATGAACAAAAGTAGTCAAGTTTGGTATCAAATGAAAGCTCTTGGTCATTGGGATACGGCTGGCTATCAATAATAGGCATTCTCACAATTTTAAAATATCAATGATAACTTAACTATTATACTGTATTCATTCTATTGAATAAGCACACCTGCTCTAATAAGCGTACCCCCCTGCTTTTTGGGCCTTAAGCACACACCCCTGGTGCGAAATGTAATGCAGATCAAGTGCAAAAATTAAGATTTTTAGGGCGAGAACAACAATTTTTAGGGTGTAGGGGTGCGCTAATTGAATTAATCTTTTATTTGGGGTTTTTAGCGTAAAAAAATTGCACTTTTTAGAATGAACATGGTAATGCAGTTTACTTCAGTTTTTCTTACGCCTGGCCACCTGCGACAAAATCCTCCCTTGTCACCTTCTTCATGACTTGGTGATGAGAAACAAGTTTTGGGGGGAGAGCAAAATTGTTTCAACCTCTGAGGGGGATGGGCAAAATATATCAGCTCCTTTCAGTGAAAAAGCCTACACAATACAATACAGGTTAAAAGGGCGCATTCACATGCAATTTCTGAGCCCTCGGTGGGGGATAAAATTTTTGACCCTTGAGAAGTGGAGTGCAAATTCTTTTTTGTGGGGCCGCGCATAAACCCACTACCCAGTGGTTAAAAAAGGATCACTCCCTTAGACTTAGTCTGGCCGTTGTTGAGCCTAGAGGCGTTTCTGTGTTCACAGAGTCAAAATTGAATACTGGTAAAAACATTTATTTAGGGGGATTGTTTTGGTTTGAATATCACTGAGGTATTTGCAGATATGAATAATAGCTCATTAACTCGAAAAGAGTTATAGGAGAAGACTAGGTTCCTCTCATTTTCAGTCATTTTGGTGGTGCGAATAAGTTTTAAAAAAGATGGAAATTTTATATATAAGAGGCAGAATTACTTATTGAATTTGTAGTGTCATTAAAGGAGGAGATGTAGGGAGTCAGTTGGTTGGCAGCCATAAGACACTTTTTGCCTCCAATGGTGAAGGTATATGATGTTGATCCATGTGTCAACTTTCCCGCCTTTTTTGGCAATGTGGTGCGAATAGCGCAGTTTTGGCAGGAGTTGGTTCCTGTCTGTGAATGGGAGTGCTGATGTCAGACCACAAGCTAGACTTGCTCAAGGCTATTGATTTTAATTCTGGAGAAACAATGTAATGGAAAAGACTATCAAGTATAAAGGGGCCAGAGCTTTAAGACAGCAGAGAGTGCAATTACCTTAAATTCTCAAATACAAGCAACATTACCTGCATTACTGATTTTGCAATAAACTACAATTTTGATTTGATTCAAATATGATATAAACCTCAAATCAAAGAATTTATGGTACATAACATTTGCCAAAATTTTTTAATTTTATTTCTTTTTGAGCTACGAGCAATGCACATTGCTGCCCTATATTTGTTTAGAGGGGGCGCTGTGACCCAGCAACGGCCGCTTTATTATAGACTTTCTCTATATTTCTGATTGACTCTCATAAATTGAAATTGAAAAATCTGATGCCATTTCTAAGTACCGGTATATTCATTCTCTTTTTTTTTTTTCTTTTGCTGTTAAGCTTACTACAATTGTAAAGGCCTATGATTACAAAACCGGTTTTCTTCTCTTCTTTACAGAAATGATGAGAGAATCAAAACTGACAAATTTCCAGCAGCGTGAACTAAATAAAACCCTTGCAGGTAAGTCAGTTATTTGGTTATAGAAAATAGTACTTTTAAGCCTGGTTTTGTTAATTTGCTGGGTACATCTCAAAGTCGGGACAGAACAAGTTTCCTGCCTATATAATTCTACCCAGAATACATTAGTATAATGCAGTTTAAATATGCACGTGTAAGTCTAACGTATGCAATACACAATGTAGGACTTTGTGAGAGATCTTCGCTTTAATGAGAATTTGATTCCACGTTCTGATAAACACTATGTATAAATGTGGGAACATACTATTTACCATGGTGTAATTCAGGAGGTGGGACCCTTCCCACAGACGTGAACCCAACTAGCAGTGCACGACCCAGACCACCTGCCTCGTCCAAGGCTCGGCCACAGAGCAAAATCCTCAACCCACGGTCAGTCAACAAGTACCACAAAACCTATTAGCATAGGCTTATAGGATATTTATTAGGATGGTAGATAAAATATGTTGTTTTTGAGTCTGAGCTGTAAATTTCTAGAACTTTTCTAGTAGATTGCCGAACATTATATACTATAACCCTTTGTCAATTACGTTATGAATGAGTTCTTCTTCCAAAAAATATAACTTGAACGCCACTTCCGGAACTATTTGTTTCTTTGTGCCTCCGTGAGAAAAAGACATATGGCCACTGATTATTTTCAATTACTGCTAGGAATACAAGTGCTCAAATAAGGACGAAGGAGACAATTGAAAACAGTGGAGCATATGAGAGGGAGAAGTTTGTGGCAGGACCTCCAAGTAAGTACAGGATATAGAAGATCTTAATGAGGCACTGTTATTTCATGTATATCAGGTAGATTGTGCGGATTAATCTGGTAGAAACTAGTTGGCCCAGGGTATCCCCTGGGCTATTGGAGCCGGGTTTTCAGTCAGATCCACAAATTTGTAATCACTAACTTCAGGGTGTAATCATTCAGTGATATACTGTTAGTTTACACATTTTTCAAAAGCCAAAGGAAAGTTTCAAATCTCATCTATCAGACAACATTTTGTCCTTTATGGTGAGTGATGTCTTTCTCTACGAAAAAAGCTGCTGTACTTACGTCATGTTTTTGGGAGCTATACTGACTACAAGTTCTTTAACCATTGGGTCTATGGGTCAGATAGATTTTGGCGATGAAATTAGCACATTGAGTCCTCTGGGTAATCACCAAGTGAGACACTTTTTTTCAGCAGGCAATGTTTACAGTGTCCAAGCTATACACGTAACACATTGGGGACTGAGCGATAAACTAAGCATGCTAAGGATAAGGTTTTCTGTGGGGGCTAGGGGGCCAGATGTCCAGGGGCTAGGTCTCCAGGGGGCCAGGTGTCCGGGGGCCAAGTGTCCAGGGGGCCAGGTGTCCAGGGGCCAGGTGTCTGGGGGCCAGGTATCCGGGGGCCAGCGGTCCAAGGGGTTTAGTAAGAGAAGATTATGCCAGACTGGTGTCAGTACATGTACAGATAATAGTCTCTATTTGTAAGTAATTAGTCAATATTTCGCAAGTGCTGATTCCTGTGACCCTACAGGGTTGATAGAGGGTTTTATGGTACCTACCCTGAGCCTTCTGTGCTTCAATGCACAACACCCAATTTTTATATTTGGGGGGAGGGGGTAGTAGACCCTGGGCCATATGTGATATATATCACACGTTAAATCTTTGTTAAACTTTCGATGATATAAAAAAAATCAAGAGTGTAATGTTGTCTAGATTGATACAACGCACTTATTTCATTGATTGATATTTGGATTTCCTACTTTAGACTACAACTTCTTGTGTTTGCCTGGGACAGGTAAAGTTCAGCATCACGTGTTTAAAAAGGAATGTATCGCCCGGTACCTAATCTCCAATGTCATTATGATTTTAACAAGCTAGCCTTAATTAAGTAGGCCTACACCAAAGGGATTATTTGGTAGACTATGACGAATTGCAGTTAACGTGGCTTAAAAAAATGTATGTCAGTCCAGTTTTTGAGTGATTTCCCAAAACTTTGATGATTGATATGTTTTGGGCCAAAAGAAGGTGGATTAGAAATAGATTTGAAAACAAAACTAAACCTATTTTACACTTTTCTTTTCATGTGATCAGCCTAAAACCTACATATTTGTAGGCCTTATCATAGTTCAGTGTTCCGCAGTGCACAGATTATAATTACACATGTAGTAGCTACATTCTAACAAAAGTTAAATGCCAATATTGTATATTAGAATTTAATGTTTCTCCAATGAAAGTAAAGCATAAAGTATTGATATAAAGTACATCTGTGGTGAATAAGGGTTTATAAGAAGATTTTAATTTTAGCTTCAAATTAGTCTAATTAAATTGCTATTCCTAAAACTACGCTGGAGATTTTGTTGAAGCTTTCATGAATATTATGTTGTATTTTAGGTCTATATGAAAAGAACAAGAACCAGTTTGTGAACAAACTTATCTATGGCGAGGACACGCCGCCCACTGACTGGAAGAAACTGCTAGACCGTATTGAACCAGAGCCTGCACCTGAGAAGGACCGCTTTGATGAACGTAAGGATTTGGTTACGACTTTAGGTTATAAAAAGCATGGTTTGTGAGCTACCATACTCAATGTAATTAGCAAACAGTGGGCTTTAAAACTATCTGACAGGTATGTTTTATAGATTTTCAATTAGGCTTAAAAAACTAAAATTTGGGGTCATTTCAATTCTTAAACAAGACCAGAAAGAGGGGTTGTGCCCTTGTTGTGGTATGCACTCTTTATGATTGTGTCAAGAAAATTTTCAGCTTTCCTCTCTAAATTTGGTGTATTAAAGGCTTTGGGAGGGGCTCCAATGAAAATTTTAGGTACTACCCCTAAAAGTGATTGTGTTTTAAAGGATTTGAGGGGCATATATTATTCCAAGAAAACTTCAATTTTAACTCAATCCATTTTAAATATTCCACGCAGAATTTCAGATTCCAGCTCAATGCTTTTAAATGTGTTTTCTAGGGGTATCAGGTGGCATATTGTGCCAAGAAAAATTCAGATTCAGCCTTTAAATGGTAATGTTATGGAAGTTTTGGGCAAATTGCTCCAAGAAAATTGTTAGACTGTCCTTTTGATTTTTCTTTGTTTTATGAAACATGTGTACACACAAATCACAAGGCAATAGGTACCTTAGTTGATGTGCTTAATAAAGACTTAGGGGTAAAATATGCCAAGAAAATCTCCACATTTCACTTCAAAATATTGATGTGTGTTCTAGGGGATTCAGAGGGCAAATTGATGTAAAAAGCATTTCAAAGTTTACAGTATAATGAGTGTCTATTGTGTGTTATGATGCTTTGGGAGAAGATTGTTCCAAGATAATTTACAGGTCTTTACCACAAAATGTCTTTTGTGTGATTTAAGGCATATTGCTCCAAGAAAATCTGGTCTTTTATAAAATGTTGTGGTCAGTATTCATCTTCAGGAGGGATGAAAGATAAATTGTTCCAAGAAAATTCAGAAATTCGCTTTTGAGATTGAGGCATTTTAAGGGTTTTTGGAAAATAATAAGTAAATCCATAACTTTGGTTCTAATTGGAATATTTGAAAAAATTCTTTCAGTTCTAGAAAGCCCAGATCATCGCCCAAGGTCTCTGTCGCATATTTTTTTGCGACATTGCGACAGCTGCCCATCCCTGGGTCTATACTGATGTCTAGAAGCAATGGCGTAAACTCCCAACTCTATGCAACCTCCCAGTGCATGCCTTCTCTCAGCAGTCGTGTTTAAAGTTTAATCATCATTTACTCAGATGGTACCAACTTACCATTGAACAAGAACATTATGATTCATCATTAAGTCTACTTTTACAGTACAAGCCGAAATAACTGAACGAAGACAATTCTTAGATGAGATGTATGCACTAGGCCAAGGAAAGAAATACGAAACTATTATAAACACCGAAATATCACAGGTAAGGCATCATATCTTTCATAATTTGAATGTTAAAACTTGCAACTCGCCGATTTCTTGAAGGAAAAAAACTTGCTGTAAGCCTCTGTTATATTAAAGACAGGTTGATTCAAGAATCGTGATGATATAAATAAGTTTAATTGATATCCTGTCAAGAAGCATTCAGTGGTAGTGTGTAGTTGGGAACAGACTTGCTTTCCATTTTCTCCGTAATTGATATCCTGTGTAATTAGTCACACACAATCATATGTATAATATCCTATCTGGGCCTGACATGTTTTCTATGTTCTTTCATCTACAAAAGTTAATCCGTGAGATGGAGCTTGTCGACAAAAAACGAACAAAGATATTGGAACAGCAAATAGCAGCTGATAGACAGAAAAGACAGAATGCAGCTGCAATTCCCAAGCCAGATGTTTCGGATTCGTGAATATCCAATGAACTAACAGTGTAGTATTATTGTATGATGTATTGTGTGGCTTTATATATCTAAAATGAGAGCCATTATCAGTTATACACTATATACAAAGCGCAACTGAGAAAATGCCGCTTCTATGATATTGTAACCAAAATACACCATGTAGATATTAGGGAACAAGTAATTAATGGATATGTCATGACGCGTGACTGATATCCAACAATAATATGCAACGAGGGGGCGAAGCCCCCCGAGTTGCATGTTATTGTTATTACACAATTAATCAATAGATAATCAATAGAATATCAATAAATACAAGTTGAAAACTTGGGACTCAAAGCCTGCCATAGTGTGTGTACACTCAGCGAAAAAAAACGTTCGCCGGGACCAGGACTCATCCCGCCTACCTGTAGAAGCTGAGCGCAATGCGCTACCCACTAGACCATCGGTTCACACACCTCAGCGCCCGGCTTGGCTTGGTTTGAACGCATCCAGCAGTCCTCTATAATTATAATGCTATTCTGACCTTGCCCTGGCAATTCTACCCCCTACCCTGGCAATGAAAATTTCGTAGGTTTTAACCTGTAACATATGAAATGTAAGGTGTGCATGTTATCCATGGTTATTACACGACTTCTGTGATTTTGGGTGGTTTTTTACAAGTGCTGGAAAAGTGGTGAGGACTGCAGCAGCTAAAAAGCTGACAGCATTTGATAAATAGTATATGGTAGCCATTTATGTGATAATCTACATAATGTTCACGTTATAGCGCCTTATTACACAATTTATGTGATTCTGAGTGCTTTTCCTGGATATTCCCATGCACATACCTGTTGATATTGCATGGCATGATGTATGCTTCATGACTTTTGTAAGGTGTGCGGTTATCGAAGGATAACAGGCACCCGGATGCTGTTATTCATGGATAACATGCCTTCTTACATGTCATATGTTACATGTTAAAACCTTGAAAATTTTCATTGCCAGGGTAGGGGTCGAACATGCAGTCTCCTGATCCCAAATACAACTCCCTATGCAGTGGGCCACAGGGACTGACGAGAAATGCTTGGTTAGAACCAGGTCTTGATGTGATACAAAGCCCAGGGAGGGCACTCACATATAACTACTATACATTGAAAGTGTGAAAATCACTTGCAGTCTGGGCTGTGACCCCCCGAGCTTTGTCGCTACTGCTCCCATAATGGTGAGGACTGCGGGACGCATTCAAGGTGGTCTAGTGGGTAGCACATTGCGCTCAGCTTGTAGAGCTAGGCAGGACGCCTCCCGGTCCATGCGAACTTTTTTTTCGCGTTCAGACCAAACCAACGGCTGCTGGGCGCCGAGGTGTAGTGTGTGTACACACACTATGGCAGGCTTCGGGTCTTCGGGAAGGGGAACAATTTTTGTTTTCAACTTGAATTTATTGATATTCTATTGATTATCTATTGATATCGTGTAATAAAATAAGTAGTTAATGGATAATTCATGACTTGTGTGTGTTAGCAAACTAACACACACGCGTCATGAATTATCCATTAATTACTTGTTCAATAACCGCACTGGGTGCCTGTTAGCCTTGGATAACCACACACCTTACAAAAGTCATGATGCATGCATCATGCAATGCAATATCGACAGGTATGTGCATGGGAATATCCAGGAAAAGCACTCAGAATCACATAAATCGTGTAATAAGGCGCTATAACGTGAACATTATGTAGATTAACACATAAATGGCTACCATATACTATTTATCAAATGCTGTCAGCTTTTTAGCTGCTGCAGTCCTCACCACTTTTCTAACACTTGTGACATGTAGCACATGACTGCCATCTTGCCTGGCAAGTAGGGTTCAGTGAACGATAACATGTATCAATGCCTACAATCTTGTTTTAATAAAATAATGTTATGAGTAGACTTGAAGATTGATGTTCACTGGTGCACCATAAATTCGGTAATCCATGCACAGTATACTATCTGATGCACAGTATGATTGTGTATGTACTTTAGATTGATATACATGTATTGTTTAAAATTAAGAATTAGGGAGGGGCATTAAGCTGACTGGTTATATCTTGTAAGGTTAGCTGATCTTTAAATACAATATTTTATTTGAGCAGGATAATCATTGTGAGAAGTTACACATATTTGCCGCAATTATTCCGTCCATGATGGATTTATTCATATAGACTATATTTATTTATTCATATTTGTAACTTTTGACAAATAAATGCAATAAATTCTTGGAAACATTGATATCTGCATGGTTATATAAACCCGATAGATTATTTGTTCCTTATGTCTCTGAAGAATGGCCTATTGACGGTACCGGGTCACTTCGACGACAACTGACAGGGTTCCCACTGGTCAGTTAAAAGTCAGTTAAACCCATTTTTCTTTAAAGGTCAGTAAAAAGTCAGTTAAGATATTTTGGGGAAAAGTCAATTAAAAGTCAGCTAAAAATAGTATTTTGAATATTTTAAGGGGGTGATTGTTAAGATTTCATGTGAATTTCCAAAATTTCTTTAACATCCACATTTCGGAGCCGATGAATTTTTTTGTGAACCCAGTGAATTATCCAATAGTTGGTCAGGTAAAAGCCAATAAATATCAGGTAAAAGTCAGTCAAAACCATGACCCGTAAATGGTGGGAACCCTGATAATGAAGCAGCAGAGGAGGGCTCAGAGCAGTATTACTGGTGCCACTTATCACTAAAATATACTAAAACACACCATATACCATTGGAAACTCTTGTTTCATGGATCTCAGATATGCCGGGTGTAAAAAAGAACTTTGATAGGGTTTTTGGCAAGGTCAAGGTCACAGAAACAAAATCATCAAACTGGATAATGGATTGCAGATTTATCATGAAATAATATAGCTATTGTTCTGATTTTTGGGGCTACTAAAGGTCTAATGCAAACCCTTCAGAAAATATTTTTCTTTTTGACTTCTATGAAGGTCAAGGTCAATTTTCAAGGTCAAATTGAGTAATTTTGATGATTTTTGGTGAAAACACCTTCATCTTGGCTGTCATAAGGTGCCAGCTTATTGCTCCAGAACATCAATTTTTGACAATTAGGAGGCAGAGAAAGGGGATCGAACACTCCAGATGTTATAAAGATATTCACTATATACATAAATTACACATCTTGTGGTATGCAGGGACCTACAGGCTTTGGTCAAGGTTAGCCACTTCCGAGCATGTCATACTGTATTAAAGCTATTATGGTAGAAAGGTGCAATAAAACCATTTTAATCTGCCATGCTTGACCTTAGGCATGACCTTGACCTTAGCATGACCTTCGTGATGACCTTGGCAAAAGCACAAGGTCGGACACCAAAAGAGTGTAAACCACATTCATGTAGGCCTACTGGTATGAATGCCAGATTTAAAGATGATCAGGCTATGCTGTCTCCAACTTATTATGGATGACATTGACATTAGTGAGACCTTGAGCAGGGTCTAAGCTGAAGGTCATTCAATGACCAATATCATCTAGAGGAAATCACCGATACATGTGCCAAATATCATATACCCCGTAAATCCAGCAAGTACACAAAACCTTTTACTTCTGAAGGAACAAAAAAAAATTGATTTTTCCCACAAAATTCATCAGGGGTAAATATTTCATGTGAGACACCTCCTTGACAACAGAAACGCGATGACCGACAGTGACAGTGCATTTGCTTTTTTGGGTGAGTTCTTTTCTAATTGAATTGGGTTAAAGGCAGTTTGCATGTGGTAACTGCACATAAAATTGAAGGAATTTTTATTCTGCAATAGAAATTATCATTTTGACCCTAGCACAATTTAATTATAATGATAAAATGGTGAGATTTAAGTGACAGGACGCTGTGTTCTATGTAAACAACCTGTAAATGTAAACAAACGAAGTCCAATAGGGTACTGCAACCCTTCAAACATTGCTTTACATTTTAATTCATAGTTGAATGGATTCTTAACACCAATCAAAAGCTGAGACATCATGCTTTAATATCCTTAGGGAGTGGTCATTATTTATCAACAGGGGGGGGGGTGGTGGGTTTTCGCGCGGACGCGCGAAAATTTTTTACGCCCCCCCCTCGACGGCAGTAAAAAAAATTTGCGCCCCCCCCGCGCCAGAGGCGCGGAGAGTTTTCGCGCCCCCTCTTTGATCTATAGTAGCGCGCGGGCTTTTTTGCTAAAAAGAGGGTAAATTTTTTTAGCCCCCCCCTCAAGAGGGGTCAAAATTTTTTTAGCCCCCCCCTCCAGAGGGGTCAGAATTTTTTACGCCCCCCCCTCAAACCCACCATCCCCCCCCTGTTGATAATAAATGACCACTCCCTTACCATGGGAAATAATAATTGTAGATAATTGTTGCTCAGAAATGTGTCCAGTTTTTATGATAACATCAAAAATGATTGATCTTTTTCAGCCCCTAGTGTTTGTCCAATGCAGAACCTATCAACTTAGCCTCTGAGATCTACACTACCTTGATGGTAAGCCATTGTATTATTTCAGAACCGTGTTTAAATCCCACAGCCCATTTGGAAAGAAAACACAATTGGGTAATTCATCTCCAGAGGTTTTATTAAATAGATATATGCCAATCCAAAGGTCGAATACAATTCAGACTCCAGTGGTGATTTCACATTTCAATTTGATAATCATAAGAACACGCCTTTAATCTTAAAGATACCAATAAAATAGGCCCAGTCAATTTTCAAATCAATCATGTCAAAGTGCTTAAGTCACAGATAATAACGCCACCACATTTCATCAATAACATCGTATAACCAATCGCGTGGGTGAGTGATTTCCATCGTTGTCGAATGTCTTTAAATTCACACAATCCTAAAACATTTATAAATTCAATAACCACCAAGTGTCTCCAAACAGTTATAAGTTCCATAATAAAATCACAAGTTGTTTTCAGATTTCACAATCATAAACTGTAGGTGTCTTCAAATTCCATCATGGCATAATTCCAAATCAAATCAATCACTCCATGTTGAGATGTTAAGTGAGCATTGAGAATATAATAATGGGTAGTGAAAGACCAGGGGAGAAGCAAATCAAAGCTAAGTCCTTCTGATGTGTGGTTTCTCTATGTAATAATCAGATCCTCTATTGTATGCCTAGGCCTCCAATTGAATGAAGTTAAAATTCCAGGAAGCACCCTAGACAGTGGCCAAAAGCTCCTGTAAATGCTATTCAGAATTTCAATCGATTCCTACTTGTGGGCTGCCGAATATAAATATCTTCCCCTCTAATTCCAGGTCGAACTGTGGATCCCTGAAGTTCTGAGCACAATTCGCGCCCCTACTCTTCAGTTCCATCCTTATATACCCCCAGACTACCGGTGGTTTTGGTCTTTTGCCACCCTACTCTTCAGTTCCATCCTTATATACCCCCAGACTACCGGTGGTTTTGGTCTTTTGCCACCCTACACCTTTTGGACTTTAAGCCTGGTGAGATTCTAACAGATCCATCTATAGAGGACATGCCCATCAACTCATAAGGACATAATCTCCACTGCCACTACCGGGACCCCCAGACCTACATGGGCAAAGTCCACCACACAGACCCAGCCTTCACAGCCATGCCTGGCATCCTATAGGACCATAACATGCCACGCCCACTCTAAGCTTCATCGGGTCTAAAGACTATAGTGACATTCTTTACCTGATCCCGGTGACATATCGCATCCCGAAGTTCCCTCTCTCTATAAAATATACTTTATAACAAACATTCATGCATTCTACTGGAATATACCTGCAGACACTTAGTATGGAGGAACCCCGCGTCCTTGCATTATTTCCTGGATTACTATTATAAATCCCCAAATTGCCATGGCAACATGACCTAATTAGGGGATTAGCGACCACCTCTCAGCCAATGAGAGGCCAGCATTCTGGTAACCATGGTAATGTGACCTAATTAGGGGATTAGTGGGGTCACATGGTCATGTGGGCGGTTAATTATGCAAATGAGATATATCAAAAATCATTTTAAATTTTTATATTTTTATTTGATAAAATATATTTACAAGTATATACTTTCATTTTTAAACATAATCCAGACTGTACATAGTGTAATCTTTGTATACGGTTTTCATGCAAGCATTTTTGCGAAATGTAGGAATGGTGTAAGTCATACTTCCTGTTCACAATTCATCTAAATTACAATAGAAATCCGCTGAAGTATAATACCAAGTATGCCAGGTATTCACTTTGTGCGGACATGACACTTCTTAGTAGAGCGTTCTGTATGTTTTCAAAATGAAACTCTCTACAGAGCACATGAACTAAACACTCTTGACACATAGTGTAATCTTTGTATACGGTTTTCATGCAAGCGTTCTTGCGAAATGTAGGAATGGTGTAAGTCATACTTCCTGTCCACAATTCATCTAAATTACAATAGAAATCTGCTGAAGTATAATACCAAGTATGCCAGGTATTCACTTTGTGCGGACATGACACTTCTTAGTAGAGCGTTATATATATTTTCAAAATGAAACTCTCTACAGAGCACATGATCTAACCACTCTTGACACAAAGTGTTGAATATTCTCTCAGAGTCATGACAACACATGTGCCATAAAAGGTCTGAGTTTTTCTCGAGAAGAAATATGAAAGCATCAGTAGATTCTAACATATAACGTCTTCTGATGAGAGGACAGGTTTTCTGATTGTGAAATTGATATACTCCTATCGATCTATCTGCAAAGATATCGGTACCTTTCCAGAAAACATTGTTGAAACACTCTTTCAGCGAATCGAATGACTGATTAGAAACGAGTCCTTTATGTACATGTTGTTTTAACAATGCAGCTTTAAAGAACAACACATCTGTTGCATCGATTATTTCCCATGTGTAAAATGGTCGCAAGCACACATTTTCTACTCCTTTAACAATATACAAGTAGGTAAGGTAGTACTACCTTGAACGTTAGAATAACGTACAATCTTGTACAACCCTAGTAGCAGTAGTGGCGGGACAAGAAATCAATATAGCTTTCTTGATATCCGGTAAGGTTACCTGCAGGGTTGGCAAAGAGGGCAGGTGTCAAACTGCGGTTGGCAGAGTGGTCGGGGTTCACACACGGGGTTGGCGGAGGGTGCAGGTGTTACACGCAGGGTTGGCGGAGGGGGCTGGGTTCACTTGCAGGGTTGACGGAGGGTGCGGGTCTCACATGCAGGGTTGGTGGAGGTGGTGGGATTCACATGCATGGTTGCCCTGTTTCGCACACAGGCTTGGTAGAGGGTGCAGGGATTCCACGTGATGTTGGCGGAGGGGGTGGGAGTCAAACCACAGCTGGCAGGGATTGGTGGAAGGTTCAGGGCTCGCATGCAGGGTTATTGGCGGAAGGTGTGGGGGTCACATGCAGGGTTGGCAGAGGGCACCAGGGTCACACATGGGGTTGGCATAGGTAGGCACTTACCTACCCCCAGTGCATGGTTCTGCTGCAGTGGAGGTGTGAAACTGTGATAAAGCTGAAACTGGGGAGTGCTAAACTCTCATTTTTTTGCAAGCTCATTGTGTAGCTATTTATTGGAGGATCTTAACAAACATGGGCTCATTTTAAAGGGATTGATTAGGGGTTTAATAAGAATCTATTTGAGAAATAATTGATTCAGATAAACATCCCATTCTCCCCAAGTGAAGTATCCCCATAACTTTGAAATCATTTTCCACACTTTCTACAGAAAAAAATTGGTTTAGAAACTGTCCAGGTTTTTTCATTTCATAGGGGAACAGGATGTTTGCCAGACCCCAACAAAATTTTAGCGTGCTATTCGCTATCACCCTTCCACCAGCTTCTCAATGTTAGGTCCTTGTCTGTTTGCTAGAATCCAATCCTATGTATATCATTTATATAGCAATGGATAGAACTGATAAAAATAAGTGGATTTCCTTTTTAAATGAAGTCTTTACATCAATTTAAAGGGAAATTCTGACTGATTAAAGATCTCATATCAACTCCATAATTTTGCGCCAATTCTGTGAGATTGCTAAACCGCAGATGATATTAGGTCAAGATAAAATCCCTTTAAATTATTAAATTTTGATATGATACATTGATTTTCAACCTTTTATGGGGAACTCCTCCATACATGAAAAGAAAATAGTCAAAAATAATGATTTAAGAGATGTAGCCACTCCTGTATCAGATATGCTTGATCACAAATCTGGGCCCTATTTAAACTCCTAATAGTGGCAGAAGTTTGGGTTCGATTTTGGGTCTTTGATCATTCATAACTTCCCTTATACTTGGCATTAAGACTTCATTTAAAGAGCAAATCCATTTCTTTTGATGAGATCTATCCATTGCTTAAAAGATAAAATGCATGGGACAAAGTCTTGAAAACTAGGTAAGTGCCTAGCATAGGGTGCCAGGACCACAGGGTTTAAAATTGTTTTGCTCTCCCCCACTGAACAGAAAAAAAAATTGTTGGCCTTCCCCCTCTAAGGGAGTGGTCATTTTTAAACAAGGAGGGGGTGGGGTTTGGTGAAATTCTGTGTGTGTGCGGTGACAATTTTCCTGCCCCCCCCTCTGAGGGGTCTGAAATTTTTCTTTCCCCTTTTGCTCTTTAGTGGCACACAGGCTTCTTCGCTTAAATGGGGCAAAATTGCTGGAGGGAGGGGGTTCAGACCTGGCATGACAGAATTAATTGTGGATATATGTTCAGCATTGCAAAATTGTCAAAAAACATGACAGGGGGGGGGTCAAAATGGTCAAATATTGCATGACATCATTAATTTTATGGATTGCCCCAAACACATAATTTCCCCACCTGCCCCCCCCATTAAGAAATGACCACTCCTTAAAGCGGGATAAGAAAGGGTGAACATTGTGGTCTGAATTTTTTTACCCCTTCCCCCGCCCAAATCCACCACCCCTCCCCTGTCGTTAAAAACAAAACAACCGCTCCCTAACATTACATAGTCATAGGGCATGGGCCGTTGCTGCCACTAGCAGGATACAACTTGTTACATCGGACTATGCCCTAGGGGCATACTAATTGCCGCGTGGGAGTGACGCGAAAATTACGCGGACAGCAGCAGCTGAGGCGTACGCTTTCCCACACTCCCCATGGCAAGTCAGGGAAAATGCCCCCAGGGCATCCATGGTAAGGATGATGCTCCCAGGACATGTAGGCCTATATAGGGTATTGGACTATGCCCCGGGGGCATCGTTTAGTACATGGATGCCCCGAGGGTATCATCAATTTTTTTTTATGCATGTACGATTATCTAAGCTTACTATGAATGCCCTGGGGGCATTGTCCCCCATTGTTCTCTGTACCATGCCCCTGGGGCATCCATAATATGGATGATGTGTGATGATGCCCCCAGGGAATGCACTGATAGTCATATGAGTCGAAGGTTGGAGAGTGCCCCAGCCTAGTAGGCTCCTAATTCCCCCCTGATTAGCTTAAAGTCCAATATTCCCTGAGGGCATAAATGGATGTCCCAAGGGCATACCCTTGTTTAATACCGCTTCATTTATCATCAACTTTATGCCCTGAGGAGTAACATTTGTAGACTGTAGAAGGAACCCGGGAGAAGGAAGATATATGCCATGGGGGGTATGCATACTTAGGCCCTTCTTGTAGCTAGCCTACAACTTGTGGAATTGTACTACATGCCTGGAGGGCATGCTTTGGTCAATCATGCTTTAAAGAAGCAAGAAATATGCCCTGAGGGTATGTTGCCCTTAGGGCATGTGCATGTTTTTCTGGTCAATGCCAGAACGTCTAGATCTAGAGATCAGGAATGGTCCTGTGTATGCCGGTGTACGATGGTGTAGGAGAAGTCCATAATGGATAATAATGTGTAACCAGTGGTGCTGACAATGATAAGATATGTAAAGCAATTTAGTAAAAAAGGCAAAGAAAAAGGCAGTAAGGCAAGATAAAGTAATTGGTGTTTATTGGCGGACAAAAGAGTGGATGGCGTGCTCCGCAGAGATTAGGATATAAATTGTCATGTTCAGGTCCATAATGAAATTTGAGATGGAAGGCCTGATGGCTCCAGTCGACAGATGAAGGAGATAAAACTTCCAAAATCCAATCTGAAAATGAAAGAGATAATTAGTTTAGGACCAGTAGAACTGGAGGGAGTAATGATGAATAATGGGAAGAAGAATATTAGATTAGGACAGAACTACTTTACAAAGTTGAGCAATGAAAAGGGAAATAAATGAGATGGTGATGTCATGAGACAAACACATGTCTCTGCGCAGGCGCGCCGGGATAATAATAATACTTGAATAACATATTTGTAGAATTCAGAATAGGAGACAGTGAGTTCGTTCAGAGGGAGCATGGAGACAGCATTGGGAGTTGGGCACTCATATCTAGGCTAACTGTTAGCAGCTAGATACCATTAGATCACAACAGGGAGTAGCCTACTTCTGTTAAGGAAAGGAACATTTTAGTAGTGGAGATTCAAGATGCAGTTGTTAGTGATAACATCCTCACCTTTCACAAGCTGGGTAGATCTGGAGGTTGCTCAGACATAAGCAGTTGGGACTTAGAACAATACTACCTAGGAATGATAGTGTTTCAACTTATGAACCTATATCAAGGAGGAGATAGCAATCAACAGCAGTAATTAACATCAACGGACTCCAGGCCTGGGAAGGGCCTCTCCCTCTCCATGCAGGGATCCTCCCTGCATGGACTTAGGATCCACACTAAAGTTGAATCATCATAACAACAATTAAGACTCTCCATGTGAGTACACTGCATTAGTTAATTAGGAGACGAATTGGGCTAAACTTGCCTGCTGCCTTGCCTACTGTGTGATAATGCGCGATCTTAATAATTGGGAATTATTGCTGATGAGAATTAATGTGAAGAGGAGATAGTTATGGTGTCATCATTGCATGAACTAGAGGATATAATGGAGTGTTGATCATCGAAAGTTGTCGGAGTATTTGATGAACTGTTGTGCTTTTGTTGTGCTTGACGTGTTAGTAGCCGAGGAGGAGGAACAATAAAAGTCTTCGGTCAGGAGGTATCTCTCACTAGTTTTATTTGAGTAGGAACACTGCGCGGCTGTTATGTGTACTGGGCTGTGGTAGTATCCTGCTTAACGCTACCCTGCCAGCGGCAGGATACAACTTGTTACATCGGTCTATGCCCTGGGGGCATTCAGTGCCACCCCCTGTGGTGACGCGTATATTTTCGGGACTGCCGCGCAGAATTATGCATGCCCTGAGGGCATATTGCTGGCCTTCCAGAAATCAGCAATTTACCCATGCTAGTCTATGCCCTCAGGGCATCGTGTATCGGCCCTCAGGGCATAGGCATACACAGGACCATTCCTGACCTCTAGATCTAGACGTTCTGGCAACATACCCTCAGGGCATATTTCTTGCTTCTTTAAAGCATGATTGACCAAAGCATGCCCTCCAGGCATGTAGTACAATTCCACAAGTTGTAGGCTAGCTACAAGAAGGGCCTAAGTATGCATACCCCCCAGGGCATATATCTTCCTTCTCCCGGGTTCCTTCTACAGTCTACAAATGTTACTCCTCAGGGCATAAAGTTGATGATAAATGAAGCAGTATTAAACAAGGGTATGCCCTTGGGACATCCATGCATGCCCTCAGGGAATATTGGACTTTAAGCTAATCAGGGGGGAATTAGGAGCCTACTAGGCTGGGGCACTCTCCAACCTTCGACTCATATGACTATCAGTGCATTCCCTGGGGGCATCATCACACATCATCCATATTATGGATGCCCCAGGGGCATGGTACAGAGAACAATGGGGGACAATGCCCCCAGGGCATTCATAGTAAGCTTAGATAATCGTACATGCATAAAAAAAATTGATGATGCCCTGGGGGCATCCATGTACTAAACGATGCCCCCGGGGCATAGTCCAATACCCTATATAGACCTACATGTCCTGGGAGCATCATCCTTACCATGGATGCCCTGGGGGCATTTTCCCAGACTTGCCATGGGGAGTGTGGGAAAGCCCACGCCTCAGCTGCTGCTGTCCGCGTAATTTTCGCGTCACTCCCACGCGGCAATCAGTATGCCCCTAGGGCATAGTCCGATGTAACAAGTTGCATCCTGCCCCCCAGCGCGGAAGGCGCTGGTGACATCTAGTGACATACCGTGAACATTAGTGTGCAGTTGCAACGCAGATCTGCGTCTTCTACCTTTTATTATGATCCGTAGCTTCCGGTGACCAAAAGCCAACGCCAAACACGTGTTTTGGGCCTGAAGTTGTTTCAGTAAGTACTTTGTGTATTTTGACAGTCTTGGGAATTAACAGTGCATATCATTCAAGACAGGTGGCTATCAAAAGGCCATTTTTCGTATTGGCAGGATACCGATGACGGCGGTCTAGCTAGTCCTGAGGACTAAGGCGTCTGCCGCGTCTGCGCTGCCCCTGTTTGCCTAGCAAGCCTTAAGTTAGGGAATGGTCATTATTTATCAACACTAACAGGGGGGGAGGGTGGGTTTGAGGGGGTGGCGTAAAATTTTCAGACCCCTCCTGAGGGGGGGGGGTTAAAATAATTTTGACCCCTCTTGAGGGGGGGGCTAAAAAAATTCACCCTCTTTTTAGCAAAAAAGCCAGCGCGCTACTATAGATCAAAGAGGGGCGCGAAAACTCTCCACGCCTCCGGCGCGGGGGGTACGCAAAAAATGTTGACTGCCGTCGAGGGGGGGGGCGTAAAAAATTTCCGCGCGTCCGCGCGAAAATCCACAACCCCCCTTGTTGATAAATAATGACCACTCCCTTAGAAAACTAAACTCTCATCTCTGTACCGCCGTGAGAGTTTAGAAAAGCTGCTTTTCCCCAGTGGGAGAACGGCCGCGTATCCTGATCAATACCGCACTTTTTCGGCCATTTAGAATCAGAATTTTTTTAAAATTCCAAGTTCCCTGAATAGGCTGATGTGTTGACTACAGACTCACCGATTTTTTCAATCGGATGGCTTATAATAAAGATTTGAGAGCAGATTTCCTGCGCAGACCTCTTGTTATTCTACCACCTTCTTGGCTGAGCGGGAGAATGGTGGAGGTATAAATAGACCTGAAAGTAGGTTAGAAACTCTGTGCTTCCTCCCCTCCACACTGGAGAGCTCTTTGTCCATCTGTAAACATCCGCTTTCCTAAATTCTCACGGCGGTACAGAGATGAAAGTTTAGTTTTCTAAGCTACTGTTTGCCGCGTACGCTGCAGCAGCCAGCAGCAGCCACGCGCCGACATCTAGTCCTGGGGACTAGAACGGGCCCTTACTATGCGTTCTACAGTTTAGCCCTCAGGACTAAACAGGTGGTCACTGGGACTATGAATCTCATCCCCAGGGCACCATGACTATTCTCTTACTCTTGGATTAATATGAGCCAGGGTCTCAGTCCCAAGGACTATAATCTAGGGGCCCTTGATGGGGGGTCCCCATGTCCCATGTCGATTTTAAGAAATTGCCATGTCCCCATGTCGATTTTAAGAAATTGTCATGTCACCATGTCGATTTTAAGAAATTGCCATGTCACTGTGTCGATTTTAAGGAAGTGGCCATGTCACATGTCCCTAGGCCAAAAAATGCTCATGTCGCCATGTCGATTTTAGGGGTCTAGAGCCATAATCTAGTCCCTAGGACTGTATCTTTAGTCCCTGGGACTACTGTGTAGTCCCAGGGACTATACTATATATAGGCTTTAAATCTAAGTAACAATGCTGAAACTGCTAGGGACTAGATGCATGCTCATGGGGAGTCAAGGTTTGGTCTTGGGGACTAGAATTTTAGTCCCTGGAGCTACTTTTTAGTCCCCAGGACTTGACTTGTAGCTTCAAAGCCTGTCTGTCTAGTCCCAGGGACTAAACATATAGTTCTAGGGACTAGAACATAATCCTTGGGACAATCCTTGGGACTAAGGCCCTATGTTTTATTTTTACGACCACATGGGTACGCGGAACAGCCCTTGGTGCTAGAAAGACATAGTCCCTGGGACTAAAAACTTAGTCCTGAGGACTAAAGATTATAGTCCTCAGGATGATATTTTAGCCCTGAGGACTACACATCTAGTGCTAGTGATCTAGTGCTAGTGACTACAGACATTCCTGGTGATTGGACGTTAGTCCTGAGGCCTACAACTTTAGTCCTAAGGACTTAAAGTGTAGTCCTCGGGCTAGAAGAATGGTCCTGAAGGCTAGAAATTGATCAACGCAGCCTTTTCCATATTTATACCCTGGTACAAGGTTCAGTCCCAGGGACTAACTGTTAAGTCCTGCGGGATAAAGATGTAGCTGCCTGGTCCTCAGGACTAAAGATGCAGTCCGGGGGACTAGAGACATAGTCCCAGGGACTACTATTTCAGTCTAGCCAGTCCTGAGGACTAGGTCTTAGTCCTGAGGACTATCTATATCTGCCAAGCCTCAAGGGGTAGGTGGGATGTAGGGTCTTAGTCCCAAGGACTATGCTCTAGGACCATAGGCCTACCTTCAGTGTGCAGTCCCAGGGACTAAAGATACAGTCCTGGGGACTAGAACATTGTCCTTGGGACTAGAGACACAGTCCTTGGTCCCCAAGACTGTATCTTTAGTCCCTGGGACTACACAGAGCAGTCATGGGGACTAAAAAGTAGTCCTCAGGACTAGATTTGAAGTCCTGGGGACTACATCCCTAGTCACAATTACATTAGACATCAATCAATGAATTAGTCCTCAGAACCACATGCATTAGTCCTAAGGACTAGGCAAATGTTTTTGTAGTCCTCAGGACTAAACAAGTAGTCCCTGAGTCTACGAATTAGTCCCCAGGGGCTAAAAGCTTAGTCCTGGAGACTAACAGCACAATCTTATACAAAATCATGTGGTCTGCAAGGTAATTCATAGGAATGTACAATTAGTCCCTAGGACAATATCCTCATATTCTTAGTCCTGGGGACTAGGCTTTAGTCCTTAGGACTATGCTTACTATAGCTTACTAGCTTAGGGAGTGAGCATTTTTTAACAACAGGGGGGGGGGGCTGGTGGGTTTGCGCGCGGACACGCGAAAAAAATTCTGCCCCCCCCCTCTCGACGGGTCAAAATTTTTTTGATCCCCCCCTCGGGAGGCAAAAATCGCATGCGAACGCGCCCTTTTAACCTATAGTAACATGCGGGCTTTTTCGCTGTAAACAGGTGAAATTATTTTGACCCCCCCCCCTAGTCATTGCAAGGGCGGCAAAAAAATTCTGACCCCCCTGGTCAAGGGGTTGAAAAAATTCTGACCACCCCCCATTAAACCCACCAGCCCCCACTGTTGTTAAAAAATGATCACTCCCTTACTAGCTACTAGCAGCATTAGACTTAAGCATCACATTATTAGCTATAGTCCTGAGGACTACCACTACGCCCGCGCATCTATGCTCACCGCGGGAGGCTCCGCGTAGAGTCCGCGTATTTGCGTGAGCGCGGACGTGCCAGATGCCTTAGTCCTCAGGACTAGCTAGACCGCCGTCATCGGTATCCTGCTTCATATTGGTATTGATTTAATTGGCATTCCCCTGTATTTTGAATCTTTGAAAACGAATTTTCAACTGTACTATAGTAGTAATAATAGTAGTACTACTACCAATACCTCATTTCATTATATACTGACGGAACCATCGCTGGTGTTGACTGTTGTGGTGGTGGAACTTTCAGAGTAGTTTCCCAATCCCCCAATGAAAACTGGGTCTCTAGTCTTAAGTGGGGTTGGTCTTTGATATCTTAGGCCATGGGAAATCAGGTTACAGTTTACCGTCCGAGCCATTTTGAAAACTGATGAGGCTTTTTTTCATTATTCATTATTCATTATCAACCTACCAATGCCGGTGATTTTCTAGGGTGTACATGTCACTTTGTTATTTACATTCCTTACACTATTAGCTTTAATTTGGTAACAAATATGTCCCCTTTTGGACATTCCTATCAGGTCAAAATGCATTTTTGAGAACTTTTTTTTTTTAAAAAATTTAGATAATGAATAATGAAATTTTCTCATGCGGCCCCTTCAAAACCATGCGGGCGGTGGACGGTAAACTGCAATGTGAGTTCCATTAGCCTTAACCCTAGGACCTACCTACTTGTTGTGTATTGTTTTGAAATGTAAAATCATATGCCATGCCCATGCCTTTGCATTTTGTAACTTGATATCTGGGGCCCAGGTAGACTAGTCTGAGCCCTCTACAGACTCAGTGGACATCAATTGCTGGGCCTCTGAATGAATATATCAGCCTCAGGGCCCGGTTAGCTGGGTATGTACTTTATGCCATGGCTAATATCGACGACATTATAGATTAGTACTACTTACGCCGTATTCAATGGGGGGATGGAATACGATCCTCGCATATTCAGCGGCGCCATTTTGAAATTTATACAGAGCTAATTAGTTTCGAATTTAGGTATGGTTCTTACAAGTTTATGAAAAAAAGAATGATTGAACTAGTTAAATAGTGTTATGTTATGACTTGTTTAAGGTATATCTAAGAAATTGCCCTGCGCAAGGAACATTTAATTCGAAACTAAAAGCAGCGGCTAGCTCCGTATCACATGACCTACTTCATCGAGCAAGGTGTCATGGCGGATGAAAACAAACCGGGATGACTCGACGCATTGAAAATAAGTAAATATGGTTGTGTTTCTTGATTTTAAAGCAAATTCATCCCGTAGGGCCATGGCATAAATGCAAATGTCCATTCCAGGGAATAAATTTGCATCGTATTCACCTCGGTGAGGCCTGTCCGCATTCAACTCCGCCTATAATGCGTCGTTGAATACGGACAGCCTCACCTCTGTGAATATGATGCAAATTTATTCCCTGGTCATGGACATTTGCTTATGTGTAGTGAAGTACTGCTGCTACTGAGTGCTACTGCTAGCACTGTAGTAGACTGAGCGGTAGCAGTGGGCCTCACCTAGCTAAGGCACTGCACCATGTCAGTGAGCATTAATTCTAAAATCCTCACCTCTAAGGTGCACTTCTAAATTTTGCTGAGTGACCTTTAAAAGACTATGATGCTGGAAAGCACAGTAGCGGTTTAATCGATGTTTACGACTCCGACCACTACAGTTCCTTCTGCTTCTGACCCTGAGTTAGGAAAGGACCCATTAGGTTCCGAAACCACTAAAGGGGACTGCAAACGGCCTGTCTCGATCATCTGACTGAGACATCTGATCAGAGCATATCAAATATATCTGACTCGATCAGATGGACGCCCCTGCACCCAGGGGCTTTCCTTGACTACTGATCCAATCAGGTGTCTGAATCAGTCCGTTTGCGGTCAGCTTAAAGCGGGGCTAGCACGGTTAAGACATACCCGCGTAAGCAAGTCACGTGACCACCCCTCGACCAATGAGGTTGTCGCAAATTTTTCGCTGGGTCCCGTGGATTTGTGCACGTTCTTTTGGACGGTACCAATGTTGAAATTCGCCGTGCTAGCCTTCCTTTAAGTTAAGTATAGGTCCATCCATACCACTAGCGGCCAGCTCAGATTGACTGAGGATTCGCCTGAGAATATGTGCCAAGGTTAGATTGAGGTCCATCTTTGTGAACAAGGCACACCTTGTTCCTTATTACCGGTATATAGACCTGAATATTCTGGTATTGTCGAAAATATACTGTGCATTCGACAACCAAACTGAGCAACAGGCCCATAAGAATTAAGTAAAAGATCTCTGATCCGATCAGGAGCATCAAAAACGAAATATATTGTCAGACTAAAAATTTAGTCTAAATTGGACATGCTTGCAGCCACCCCCGATCATCACAGTCTGTCAATTGAGTCAGGGCTGTCTGCAGTTGCCTTTAAACAAAGAGAGTGCGGAAACACCACTACCGTAAATTCTGTCATGGCAGCACCCTTGTATAATCCACACCCTCTATTTTGTGAGAAGCTAGAAGCCGTAGCCAAGGCTTGAAAATAGGCAGTTCAGTAGTTTTATAGTGTAAAATACCCTTGTATAAGCCGCACCCCAACTTTATTTGGGTTCTGGTACTAGCTGTGGCTCATAATTGAGAGAATTTACGGTACTCAGGAACAATTGTGAATTTGTTACGGTACAGCATATCTTGTGCTCTCCATGGCAGTTGCCATTAAATGTCTGTAATATGCATACCGGAATTTCTTTTCAGTTTAATGTAGTTTTCTCACCATAAATATGGCCTCAGCTATTGAAATGACATTTAATGGAGAACATTATTCGATGACTCCTTAATATTTTTCAGTATCTGCCGTATATCTCATATTGTAACATGTATCCATTATTATTTGCAGCAGTGTAAGGTCCAACAGAGCATGCCGAGGGAATATTAGAGATTCGTTTCAAAGGAAGAGGACGCCGACGAAGAGTTGACGATCTTTTATTTGAGATAATATGGCGTCTCAGGGAGATACAGCCGAGTCAGTGGAAATAGTTAGGTCAAGTATGGAAGACACAAACCAAGACAAAGCAGTGACCATTGGAAGAAATACAGCAGATGAGACAGTAAAAAGACATAGTACAGCCATAGAGAATACCACAGAAGATGGCACGAAGAAAGATGTTAGTTTGGTTACTTCTGCAGAAGATGAGGCTATAAAAAGCCCTACTGAAGATAAGGATCTTCCCAATAAAGATGAGGCAATGGAAAGTGTTAATGTGGATCCCACCATTGAAGATATAGTTGTAAAAGTTGGGAGTACTGAATCTACTACTGATGATGTGACAAAGGCAAGTGTGGATCCTACCACTGAGGATAAGGCTGTTAAAAGTGCAGATACTATCGCTGATAATGTGGTAGTGCCATGTGCCAGCATGGTTTCTTCTACTGGTGGTGAGGCAGTGGAAAGCGAAAGTGGGCCCATGGAGGTGTCAGATGTAAATAGTGTGTCTATAGAAGTAAAGGTTGAAGAGACCGAGGCAGTAAAAGCTAAAACAGAAACAAAGGCTGGAGAGGTAACCGTTCAGGTCGTCAACCTGTCAGAGGGTCAGGAAATAGGGGAAGATGTAGGGGACGCCATCCCTCCTGGACGTGCACTGATCTACAGAAAAGCAGATCGCGGGTACGACAGCGACAGCTCAGCAAGTGTGTCTACTGACAATTCGAGTATTCAACTGAGGTGGGTATTCTTTGAGAAAGAAGTTTAATTAGAGATGTTGTTACACATGTACACTACCCGGTCATGGAATTTCCTCATTTTAGTCCCAAAAGTCAACCCTGGGGACCTTATTCTCCTTTCCAGCAATACATGAAATGACAATCGATAGACTCATAATTTCATCCACTATTCCTGTGAGAATATCAGAGATAGTCTTAAGATTGAGAATATTTGGGGAGGTGGGAGTGGGCAGAGAGCTTGCAAAAGATCAAAATCAACTTTCTTCAACTCTTCATTAACTCGAACAGAGTTATAAGAGTCGGGTAAAAAATTGATACATTCAGTGCCTCTTAACAGAGAGAAAAAGTAAGACGCTTTTCCGGTCTATGTTAAATCCCATAAGAGGTGCAAATAGGTTCAACGTTCCCGTGTTTTTGGACTGGAGTGGTGCAAATAATGATGAATGTTGATGAATTTGCCGTCATTCGATGCGTTTGCGCGTCCCCAGTGTCGTAATTTCGCCACAAACATAGTGGATATTGATTTTTTGTTAATTTTAATATAGAAATATGATAAAGAATGGCAAAAGGATATGATTTGAATCGATATGTATCATTAAAAAGATAAAATAAATATGTGTTAGCCCTGTCGTTAATTCGCATTACAAAGCCGTGGTCATGCAAATTGACCCAAATAACTATGGAAATTGGGTCGGGCATGCGCAGATAGAACCAAAATCCAGCAAGACGATCGATTTGTGGGGCTATAACAGTAAATTGAGGGGATTATTCGATTCAATTCGATTGATATTGCCCAAGATGCATGGATTATATTCAAAAAGCCATTAATTTCAAGTTTAATCGATATAATCTATCATTTCTTCGTCGAAAATGCGACTTCCGGCAAGGAGGGGTCGCGCATGCGCATGGAACATCTAAATTCAAAATGGCGAACAGCGAGACGATCACCTAACGGTGCTATCGAAACTCATGGATTATAACAAAATGGAGGACAATTACGTTGTCTTATGCGTTTGTATGGTTAATGTGGATCATTATTCCAGACCTGCTGGTATTTTGCAATGCTTAACTCGCCAATAGAGGAGTTATTCCCCAATGAAACATACGAGCGATAATGGATGCATTCTCCGTAGGCTTAACCATTGACAGTGATAATGCTCGAAGAAAACATGAGGTTAGTATCAGAAGGGGCCTAAAAGAAGAGATTAAGTGCCTGTTCGAGTTACTTGCATTGCAAAATGCTGTCCTATATTTCACTTTTGCGATTTCCCCCCCAAAAAATGATACCCCAGCCTATGCTTAGAGTTAGAATGATGTCTAGAGATGCTATACACAGAGATGCCACTTTTCCTGGTTTTGATTCTAAAATAACCAAAACCACACTAAGGGTCAAATTCTTCTCTGAAGGCTACGTACTACTAAATCCCTACGTGTTATAATCTGAAAGTATGGTCATAGTAAAAAAGAGAAGACTAACCAGTACACTACATGTATTTGTTGTTCTTCTTTTATAGCTCCGACTCAGAGGCAGAAGAGGTAGACAAAAATGCTGATACACAACAAAAAAAGAAGAAGACTAAAGGAAAGACTAAGGATGTTTTTGAGATTGATATGCGAACAAAGGGAGAACTTGGATTTGATGTAGGTTTATCATGTTTAACATAACGTTTTAAGAACAGAATGATCTAAATATATTTAATAGCTTCTTCATCCCTCACAAAAAGTACGAGGCCTTTACTTGGTATTCTGAGGACCAGTTTCTGTAAATGTAATTCTGTCAATAATGCCCTACCTCTATCAGAAAGCCATCAATGCCGATACTACCGCATCTTCTACGGAAAGTATGTATATCAATGTGTTCTTCTTTTTTCAAGGAACTACCTATGATAGATGAACTGAAAATCGATGTTGACCCTAAAGTAGTTCTGATGGAAGTCGGACCAGTGCAAACAATCCTCGGTCCTATTGGTATGTACATACACCAACATGATTTTTTTTTCCGATTTTATTTTGGGGTGTAAAGTCGATGGATAAAACAACTCATTGAACCCCTTGTAAGGGCCGCACCTAATGTGAATGGTCACTGTGTTTTAGATTCGAAGAATACTTTATTAAGTACTATGGTAGTAATTCTATGTGTTTTATTTCAAGTTATTGTGCAGGCGAATAAGGACGTCCCAGCACTTGACCAAGACACCATTCTCTTCAGCAAAGACAGGACACCAATAGGACAGGTGAGCTTACAACTTGTTCTGCCCTCTTTAGTCTCAATAAAGCGGACTATGTAATGTCATATCGATTGACTCAGGCTGGCTTCAACTTTTCACTGCCCCAAGTTCACATAATGTGTTAAACAGCCTTAACGATCCTGTAAGTGAATGGTACACCTACGTGTGGGTTTAACTTAATGTTGGAACTTCGTTGCTATACCCTTTAGGTATACCAAATACTCCAAATCCACCTCGACACAAAGGATCATTTTCTCTTAATCGAAGTGCTATTTTTGTTGTTGTATCTCAACCAAAGAATCAATTTTGAGAGGAATAATTATAAATTTCCTAACATAATTGTTTTTATTCCTCCAGGTGTTTGAGACATTTGGCCCTGTACCGGCACCATTGTACATCATTCGATTTAATAGTGCGGCAGAGATAGAGAAGCAGGGCGTGTTTGTCGGTCAGCAGGTGTTCTACGCCCCGAGTATGAAGGAGTACACCCGCTTTGTGTTTGTGGAACAGCTCAAACAGTGAGTAATTACATGTTAAATCTCACCATCAGACCTACAGTAGTAGTGCAGTGGTTCAAGCTGGAAGTAGCAAGAAGAATGGCTCCTTACTGCCTAGCATTCAGAACAATGCCATTAGTGTGGGAATGTAGTGAGTTTGCAACATTACAGAGGAGTAGATGTATATAATATATATACGGATGGCAGCCACAAAACTTTGAACTCTTATGCCTTGACGGCTGGAAACAAGCTAAAACCTATGAATTAAAAAAAAAAATCTATTTATTTCCATGTTGTTTGAATCGGTATGACAGAAATATAGACTGACATACATGTGAGGATATAGACATTTTTTTTTATTGGATTGCTTTTATTGTCAAAATTCATAAATGATTTTCGTGATAACAATCACGATTTCTTTTTTAAACAATCTTAGCACAAATGTAAATAACGCATTGAGCCAACGTGCATTTCTTTTGTTTTGGGTTTGTATAATTTTATCATATACAAAATGAATTCCAGCCATCGTGATTGTTGCACTGATATGTAAGCCCCAACTTTCAGAGAAGGTATGAGTTGCATAATATGATTCTAGTCTATTGAATACCCCACCAGACGCCGCACCCCTTAGTGTGAACCATATGCCGCATCTGTTACTGGTGGGGGGGAGAGAGAGGTGACCAGGGAACCCCTGGCCCCATATCGGCATAACATGCACAATTGTAGAGTTAAATACTCCACATGCTAACTATACTGATCACCATGGTTTAAAACTATCCATACACACCAGATGTACCAGAACTGTTTTAATAAAATTAAAACCATTCAACATCTAAGTCTCCAACCATTAAGTTTTCAGTTTTTGACTTTTTTATAGGAAACACCAGCCTATCAGAAGGCCCAATCTGGAAATAATCCCACTTGAATAATTAATTCTTTATTCAAGACACAAATGTGACAAAGTCATACACCTTGTTTATCCTCAGACACGCCTGATGAGACCTAAAAAGGGTCGAAACCTTGTTTTTACCACCCTTATTAGAAAAATTCTAATAAATCTCTGAATAACTGTTTAGAGTTGAGCTACAGTGCTTGGAGAGTGAATCTCCCCAGGCCCTGGAGGATGCATAAGAAATTCATGTAACCTGGGTGATGATGACATCATTGTTTACTAGTGACAATGATCTCCTTGGAGACCCCCTTAACAACCGAAGTTGATAAGGTAAGGCGAGCATGGCAACGGTGCCATTCACAACAAGGTAGCGCTGAGGTGCGGTGGTCCCACTTTTGTCTTATTGATCATATGCCGCATCTGGGCTCTGGTTCAAGTACCGGAGTGTTTCAGTAACTTGCATATAAAAGGTGCGGCTTGGGTGCTCTGGGTGCTCCTTATAGGATGGGTCTGAACCACTGAAGGGTGTCCCTGATACTTACTACTCTGCTGACATTTTATGTCCGTCCTCCTTATTTTTGCTAATGTTAATTCTTCTTCACTACAGGATGCAAGGGTCTGATGCATCTTGGGAGCACAACAACGAACCCCCAGAGAAGGTAAGGCAATCTTAGTATTCTCAAATATGCCACAATATTTGTCAGATACCTAGGCTAGGAAGAGATTAAGAGAAAACTTGTTACCATTATTGGGGGGGGGGGTGTCTTTTGAGACTAAGAATTCCAAATGAGCCGCAGACATATTGTCTGATCAAGGTTCCTACACATTGGCCACATTGTAATCACATCCCTGATTTTGTATTGAAGAAATTAAAATGAAACATTTATTTCCGCAGCACCTGGATTATTCTGATGACGAAGAAGAGAGGAGAGCTCGGCATAGTAAAAAAACCAACGACAATGCAGAGGGAGAAGAAGAGAGCGAAACGGCTCCTGGTGAAAAAAAACGCCGCAAGGCTAGAGCAAAAAGACAGAATGATAGGTAACTATGCACCTGTGTTCTATAAGTAAAATATTGCAACTACATAGCTTAATAGCCTAAAACCCTCCTGTATAAGCCGCACCCATGTAAAATCCACAAACTGAGTTTAGGAGAAACCTATGAGCCGCACCTGGGGTTTAAATAAATGGAGATGGGGAAGACCAAGAAAGCCTTGTATAGGTGCTAGACCTAACCACCCACTAACATTCTGAAAACCTTCGATATGATAGATCAGACTGAAATTGTATACTTTCCCCTAATCATGTAATGTGTCACCAAATTAATACTGGGGTATATTAATTTTCACCATTCAACACTACAACTTACCATCTGTCAGTGTTTTTGTTGATGAGCATGAGCAAGGTATTAAAAATCTGTAGGATATGTGTGAATGATACAAATAATGTGCATCACTATCTGTACTCCTGTAACTTGTTAGTTAGTAATCCGGTCTATATGTTATTACAGCAGAGTGGGCTGTATCAGTAGTCAGCATGGCCGTCCCCAGCATGGTCATTACGGTGGATCATGGCCACCGACAGAGCCCGGTTCCAGCAAATGGTCGCAGCCTCCTCCTCCAGGCATCCCACAGTGGCCTCCTGCCCCACCTCCGGGTGGTGTCGGCTACAGACAGGGGCCACCACCAGCACCGTCAGGGCACCACATGATGGCACCGCGCCACCCCGCAGGGCCATCCACCCGACCCTGGCGGACACTGAGCCCAGGGAACTTCAATGGACCACCTGGTAATTTCAGTGGTGGGCCAGCACCAGGGAGCTATACTGATGGACCTCCAAGCCGCATGAATGGCAGACTCCCCAGTGGTGCGCCAGGTAACTTTGACAATGGGCCGCCAGGTGGCATTGGCTGTACTGGGCGGCAAAGCCCAGAGAACATATGGGGCTTTGGTAATGGCTGGGTGGGAACTAGCACGGGTGGTTTTGTTGGTGGACGAGGTCCAGGAGGTCCACCCCCAGCCCCACATGGTGGGCCATGGGGCCCCAGAGACAATAGCACACGGGGTATTATGGACATGCGCTATGTGGAGAATATGGAGGGGCCACCCCAGCAGCAAGGACCACCACCCGGTCCACATGGGCCTGACATGTCACATGGACCCAGGCCCCACATGCATCCCGCACAACCCCCACAGTGGCAGCAGCCTCCCAGGAACTCCTTCTTCAGACCACCCTCCATGCAGTTTGGTGGTGCACCCAGCTTTACACAAGGACCGCCTGGGTGGAATAGTTGAGCCTTGCGGCTCTCACGTATAAGTGTGGACTGTACCGAGATGCAGACAGAGGTCACTTGACGTAAATAATCAGCTTTGCAAGGCACCTTTTTTTTTTTTTTTTTTGGGGGGGGGGGGAAAAAGATGTAGATGGGATGCCCTTTTCCCCTATGATAAAGCACATCCTGGTTTTTAAAGGACGCAAGCCGGTATGCAAGCTAATATCTAACTTCAATTGGCCTATATAAATTTCTTTATCACCAGGCTGGCCTCTTAGGAGGGAAATATGTACTGTTGGACATAAATAGCCTTAATACATTTTCAATCAAATGTCGGGCCTCCCTAGCCCACTTAAAAGGGTCTATTTCTCCTCTTTCCTATCCCCTCAGGATGTGTGTGGTGCACATATATACGCGGGCACTGACACATTCCTCTGTGAAATTGTGTAATGTAGTTCTCGTCATGAATATGACCTTAGCTGTCGAAATGGCGTTAAACCTCTATTACTCACTCACTCTCAATAAAATGTAGTGCACATTCATAAAGTTACAAAACCTGATAAGTGGTTTGGGTTTCTTTATCAATATTACGTTGTACTTAGACACTTTCCTTCAACAGTACGGAAGAAGAATGCATTCACTTGTGAGACCATTTTGAAGTACCCCTCCCCTCCCGCAAACCTGAAGTGAAATCTACATTAATGCTCACAGTTGTTAATCGGGCACTCTGTGTCACGATTACATTACACCCCTACAGATCCTCGCTCAAAAAATAGACCATTTCCCTACTCTAAGTACTCTTCTCTGTATATGCTATACTGCAAAAGTAAGTCTGGACACTCCAGACTGTACCTCAAAGAACAGAAACCCCTCTCATAAATGCCTCCAATAGACACGCTTAGTCCCCCATTGTTCATTTCCTTAACTGTGCAGTGCTAAAAAAATAATAAATAACATGTAGCAGCATATAGTTTTTTTACATGTCTAGTAAGAGAGACGGTCATTAATCCCAGTACCCCATAACGTCTGCAGTGAGCCAGAACGTCACTCATATAATGTGTGCAACGAGCTGGAACCTCTCACCTCATGTGAACACCATGTAACACCCAGGCTACTTACTAATGCCTCCAGCCGCTCCCAACACAGGTTGACAACTTTGATAATAGAACTACTAGTAGGGCTTAGCAGCAGGCGAGAATGCCCTCTCCCACTGCTGGAGTCAGTAGCGCTGAGAAAACACTGCACGTTCATGTACATGTGCATGTGTACTTCAACCACGGTCTGCATGGTCAGTTAACCCTTTAGTAACTGCAAAGGGCTTTAATGTTGCTGTGATGCATCAAGGCAGCCCTTAATCAGTAAGGTTTCGGGCTTCCCTAGCCCACTTAAAAGGGTCTAGATCTCCTCTTTCCTATCCCCTCAGATGTGTGTGGTGCACATATGCGCGGGCACGGACACATTCCTCTGTGAAATTGTGTAATGTAGTTCTCGTCATGAATATGACCTTAGCTGTCGAAATGGCGTTAAACCTCTATTACTCACTCACTCTCAATAAAATGTAGTGCACATTCATAAAGTTACAAAACCTGATAAGTGGTTTGGGTTTCTTTATCAATATTACGTTGTACTTAGACACTTTCCTTCAACAGTACGGAAGAAGAATGCATTCACTTGTGAGACCATTTTGAAGTACCCCTCCCCTCCCGCAAACCTGAAGTGAAATCTACATTAATGCTCACAGTTGTTAATCGGGCACTCTGTGTCACGATTACATTACACCCCTACAGATCCTCGCTCAAAAAATAGACCATTTCCCTACTCTAAGTACTCTTCTCTGTATATGCTATACTGCAAAAGTAAGTCTGGACACTCCAGACTGTACCTCAAAGAACAGAAACCCCTCTCATAAATGCCTCCAATAGACATGCTTAGTCCCCCATTGTTCATTTCCTTAACTGTGCAGTGCTAAAAAAATAATAAATAACATGTAGCAGCATATAGTTTTTTTACATGTCTAGTAAGAGAGACGGTCATTAATCCCAGTACCCCATAACGTCTGCAGTGAGCCAGAACGTCACTCATATAATGTGTGCAACGAGCTGGAACCTCTCACCTCATGTGAACACCATGTAACACCCAGGCTACTTACTAATGCCTCCAGCCGCTCCCAACACAGGTTGACAACTTTGATAATAGAACTACTAGTAGGGCTTAGCAGCAGGCGAGAATGCCCTCTCCCACTGCTGGAGTCAGTAGCGCTGAGAAAACACTGCACGTTCATGTACATGTGCATGTGTACTTCAACCACGGTCTGCATGGTCAGTTAACCCTTTAGTAACTGCAAAGGGCTTTAATGTTGCTGTGATGCATCAAGGCAGCCCTTAATCAGTAAGGTTTCGGGCTTCCCTAGCCCACTTAAAAGGGTCTAGATCTCCTCTTTCCTATCCCCTCAGATGTGTGTGGTGCACATATGCGCGGGCACGGACACATTCCTCTGTGAAATTGTGTAATGTCATTCTCGCCATGAATATGACCTTAGCTGTCGAAATGGCGTTAAACATCTATTACTCACTCGCTCACTCAGTAAGGTTTAAATGTAATCCAGAAATTACAATAGGGTGCCCGATTATTACATCAATTTGATGTATACTTCTGTAACCCTGATAACTGCTTCCCCTAGTTAGGTTCAATAATGCTAGATCTTACACTTAAATTTGTCTTCCTATATTAGTCCTAGCAATAAACAAAAAGCCACACTGCAAAAAATGTGAATATGAGTTTTATTTTACAAATCTACCTCGAAACAAGCACAAGACAAGATAAATGATAAATATCATATTACACACCTAATCGGTTGAACAGTTGTATAGGGAACAGAGCCATTCCTGCATGGAGGCAGCCATCTTGAAATCAGTTATGTAACTGCCCCTCGCCGGCCATCTTGGATCTGGCAGAGGGTTGTGGGTAATCACTTATCCCGTCCACCCATAGAAAACAATGGGAATTGATAAGACTGATAAGCTGCTCCTGCTTCTATCTTAATCAGCTTAAGTACCTGTCCATTGTTTTAGCTGTGAATGGAGGGGATTAGCCTGATAGGGAGACAATGGCTTTGTTTTAAGTCAGCCTGGGTTATATGTGCCCTCTTAGAAAACTTTTAAAGTTTAATTTCTCTTGTATTTGAAGTACTAAATCTAGGAAAAGCTTATACATGTATTGGGTTTAATTTAAAGTATTTGCTATCCAAAGGTATAGATTTTTAGAATATAGCTTCATATAGACTATTAGGAAGGGCCAACCAAAAATAAAACTGTACAAAGAGGCCAACTGCTGATCTAGCCCCCGACTACATGAGCCACCTAGCTAATTTGTTTGGTACTAGCAATGGCTCTGTCCCGTATATGTTGTTGTTTTGACTTTGATCTCGTCAGTGACACATTACTTGTATGCGGCACTGTGTATGTTATAGTACTCTGTACACAATTCAAATCTATGACCACTTTCTTATTATGAGAGGTTAAAGCTATTGTAATAAGCTGGATATCATCACAGATGTTAAGGCTTTGGTCCATCACTATACATACTGATAGTACACGGTTTGGGTTGTAATTGAGGGTAATGAGTCGATTAATGTGAGTGAAGATACTAGGCCATCATGGTTATACTAGATTTGACATTCGCACAAGGGCGATTTAATTAAAATAACTTGGATTATGGGATGTTTTCGGCGGCCAAAGGCAGAAAAAAAGTTGGATTTTGGAACCAGAATTTCCCAGCGGCCAGAGGCAAAAAAAAACCACAAAAACACTGATAACACCCCAAAAACACACTTTTCATGCATCCAAATAGATCATTTGGGGATTACCGTAATCTCTCATGTATAAGGCGCACCTCGCGTACAAGGCGCACCTCGAGAATATTGTCAAAAAAATCATAATTTGGTTCTACTGAATGGATTTTCAAAATTCAAAAAGCTATGTGTAGCTAGGGGCCCCCACACCCCCTTGAATCCCCCTATGTATCCCTCGTATAAGACGCGCCTTATGCGCGGGAGATTACAGTAAGTACACTTTTTGGGGAAGTCAATATACCGAGGTTGCAAGTTGTCCCGTGTGTGCCATGTCATACATGCAGGCCATACAGGTGTGAGTGCACTCAGCCACCAGCTCAAGCCTAATTAACATGCATTCTCACGAGATGTGCAGCTACAGGGGTCAGAAGACACTCTAAACATGGGTGAGTGTTCACACCTGTATAGGTGTGAATACTCCACACCTGGAGGTGTAATGAGTGAGAGCATACACTAACCATACCTTTGAACTTGTAATTTTATGTCAAGGTGAATATCGATGCCCCATTGACAATGCACTGAGACCGCGTATTGTACCCCTGCATTAAATAACCGGCGCCAAATCCGCATGATGATGTCAAAGGTCCACCGCGCATGCGCAGCATTTTTGAAACGTAAACATTCAAGATGGCGGCGGTCAGGATTTCGCGATGACGATGGGTAAATAAGGGTTAATTATGGATTATATTGATGAAATATCGATTAATTACAACCCAAACACCTTGACATAAATGTAAAGATGAACTCTGATTAGTTTGAGCCTCCTGTTTCTTCACTCGCGGGTCCTGCCCGCTCCGCACTCGGCCTACCAGGCTCGTGCGGAACGGGCAGGACCCACTCGTAAAGAAACTGTCGGCTCAAACTAATCATCGTTCACCTTTACCATTATACACTTAAGCCACTATGTGCTACTTATTGAATCTTAACAGAACTTCTGTGTGTAGGGTGGGGACAGTGGATTCTCGCTAGGTATGAACCCGTTTGTCCCTGGAAGAAGGTGTTATCCACAACCAAGGTACATCACGGCATGTCTGATCAGTGTGTTTTGGCAAAGCAAGCGAAATTAAAATGGTGGACCCACTGGGTTGGGTCTAGACTCCTATTTACCCTAATACCTCGCTTATATGTTGCAGCTTTTACATGAATCTAACCCTAATAAGGCTAGTTGCACCGTTGAAGATGTCCCTCAACTCAGGGAGCACTTTACACACGAGGTATCTTTACTATAAAAACGTACTGATATGTATGAAATGCACTCCCAGTTGCACATTATAGCATTTTCTTCAAAATTAGGGCGCACTTTTAATTTATTCAAGAGATTGCAGGACATGTGCTATGTATTACGGTAGATATTTTATTTATATTCCATTTTGTAATTCACGGGAAACCTTTTGAGTACGTAAGTTTAAAAAGTAATTGATACCAACTTGCAATCCCATTTATTCTTAATTTCAAGCTGCCCCCCCCCTCAATCTCCACTAAAATTTCCCTTATATGCATGAATAAAAACCTAAAACTTGCAGACATAAATGTAGACAGCAGCTAAAAGATTGACACTTCTCGGTGTCATGCATGAATACAGCTCTGTCGAGTTTGTCGAGTTACTCGCCAGGGCTTCATTCCTGAATTTTAACGACTAATATAGGCACTTACCTAGTTTTCAAGACTTTGTCCCATGCATTTTATCTATAAAGCAATGGCTAGATCTCATCAAAAGAAGTGGATTTGCTCTTTAAATGAAGACTTTATGCCAACTATAACGGAAGTTATGACTGATCAAAGACCCCAAATCGAACCCAAAATTCTGCCAGTGTTAAGAGTTTAAATAGGGTCCAGATTTGTGATCAAGCATATCGGATACAGGAGTGGCTACATCTCTTAAATTATTATTCTGGACTATTTTCTTTTCAAGTATGGAAGAGTTTCCCATAAAAGGTTGAAGATCAATGTATCATATCAAATTTTAACAGTTTGAAGGGATTTTATCTTGACTTAATATCATCTGTGATTTAGCGATCTGACAGAATTGGTGCAAAATTATGGAGTTGATATGAGATCTTTAATTGGTCAGAATTTCCCTTTAAATTGACATAAAGGCTTCATTTAAAAAAGAAATCCACTTCTTTCTATCAGCTCTATCCATTGCTATATAAATAATATATATAGGATTGAATTCTGGCAAACAGACAAGGACCTAACATGGAGAAGCTGTTGGAAGGGTGATAGCGAATGGCATGCTAACATTTTTGTGGGGTCTGGCAAATATCCTGTTCCCCTATAAAAAGAAAAATCCTAGACATTTTCTAAACCATTTTTTCTGTAGAAAGTGTGGGAACTATTCTCTTTCATGTGAGATTTGGCATTTAAACCAAAAAATGCATTTAAAGTTATGGGATAACTTCACTTGGGGAGAATGGGATGTTTGCCTGTATCAATTATTTCTCAAATAGATTCATATTAAACCCCTAATCAATACCTTTAAAATGAGCCCATGTATGTTAAAATCCTCCGATAAATAGCTACACAATGAGCTGTAAAAGAAAGGAGAGTTAAGCACTCCCCAGTTTCAGCTTTATCACAGTTTCACACCTCCACTGCAGCAGAAGCATGCACTGGGGGTAGGTAAATGCCTAACTAATACATATCATGTTTTAAAATCCACTATGCAGCCTTTAATATGGTTAATACCTTAAAATTACACCTATATGGGTTTGAGGTATCGGTAAAATCTGACTTTTCCTTCAATCACAAATACTGTTATATGCACTACTGCTGACATACCTCGTGTATAAGACGCGATTTACACGTGAAACCAAGTCCTGGTGAAGCATATAAATATCAATACTAATCATCGTGCTTTTTGCACAAATAATAACAAGGCATGTCCTTATATAATGTATTCTGAGACGAGAAAGAAAATGATGATAATAATTGATGTGATAGGTTGGTACACTGTCAAGCAATACATGCGACTGGCATACACATATTGAGCAATAATATAAAGGCCGCTCTGGTTGACAGCAAACTCCCCTCTATATACATATACTGACACATAACAATTGACCTATAAGGATAAGATGTACCTGGTTCTTACTTTAACGAGCGGTAGGAGACAGCTGTATATATCAACATGCGGCCATGGTTTGATTTGTGATGTGGAAGAAGGGACTTCAACTTGCCGGCCACAAGCAGCCCTGGATTTGCGGCACCTAGAGCAAGACTTAAATGTCCATCACAGCTTCTCATATCAGAAACAGCTACTGTAGTGTCAGTGACATGTGGTGCCCCTGGGAACCTGTCCATCCTATTTACAAGTTATATATAGTGTTTGAAGATGTAGCTGAGGGACACCCCTTACACCCTAGCATTACACTCACTCTTACTGTAAGAGATACAGTCTTAGTATTCACTGAACGGCTAATACTTAGATATTAGCTAGGATATGCAGCTAAGAACATTGGCATTGTCATATTGAGCGAATTTATAAGCAACTGTGTACCATACATGTAGCATCGTCTTCTTTCATGAGGTTCATCTCGGGTGTTGGAGTGATGAATGTCAAATGGTGCTGCACTGAGCTATAGACGCACGGGACAGAAAATACTGACCCAGTGATATGACACTTGTGTTTTCATTTTAAATGATTGGTGCTCATTTTTAGCAGAGTGTTTCTGTATACAAACACGTGAATTCGAGAGATTCTTTGGGGCAGCAAACTCAGTTTACTGATATGATTGTTAGCAATACTGTAATGTCATAGGTATATGATCCATTTATCTTCAATAAGTTATGCATCGATAGGGATCTATTTTTACGTGGGGTTTCTAGGAATTGACTTTATAGACGACTGACATATGGCTATTACTGTTTTACAAATATAAGTCTAAACCCGGCGATCAACTGATAACTCACGTATGGTGACAAGATAGCTTGGCCTTGCGCCTGTTGGTTTTGTGCTCATACCCTTATGCCTGTGTCAAACACAGATTAAGATACTACCTCAAGATTTACATCTGTTGGAAGACAGAATCAGAAATACAGGTACATAGCTGAGCGAAATCTTCCAGTCTGAATTGAGCATAGGCAGGGTTTACTTACATCAATCAACAGTCATCTGCACACAGGCTTGAAACACATAATGTGTCTCACAGAAGTGTGTTTTACAGACCCAAAGATGTAGTGAATGCTTGTGCTGCCACTAGCACCCTCCATAGAACTCCCCACATGCTTTCTGGGTTCAGTCAACCTTATCTTTTCTATGCAAATAAAATATCACACTTGTTCAACATGTCACTTGAAAACTTGTTTAACTAGTTTGGCCTGAGCCTGGCAGTCACAAGGATTATGTACACAAAGCCTTTTATCATGGCATAGACCCCCATCAGGAGGCCTCGCCCTGGTTGTTGGTGGCATCGCGGGGTGCAGGGTCTGGGTGTGGGTGGCAGCTGTTGCCCACGGTAATGATCTGGGACTGGTTGGTGATGCGCTGTGACAGCGGGGTGTAGAAGAGGAAGTTAGCGCTCACATGGACTGGGAACGACACCGTACGGTCTATATTCAAGATGGCAACCTCCTGGTAGACAAAATGAAAAAAAAAACACCATTATGATGATGAAGTACTATAAGTAGTTAGAAATGTTCAATAATATGATCAGAATTAATAGCTTCTTGTCTATTATCTGGGATTCATTCTTTTCAGCTATATATATATATATATATATATATATATATATATGTATATATATATATATATATATATGTATATATATATATATATGTATATATATATATATATATATGTATATATATATATATATATACACATAATGAAGCCTGCGATTCCTGCAACCAAGAGTGAAATGGTTACCTTTTATTCATTAGGTAGGAAGTTCAAACCGTAGCCGAGTCTGAGAGCATAATCAAAAACATGGCAAAGGGCTGAGGACACCAACAGGTTCAGCTCAAGCATAGGGGCTACTACTGTAGTACATGACAACCGGATTGTTCTCAGATTATTACTTGTATGGTCGATTTGCTACCTTTTGATGATATACATAACACATACACAAATTCTAACTTAAGACCTACCTCGTCCCTTCCTAGTGACAAGGACTTGACGCCCGTGGTTTTGTAGTGTTTGGTTTGTCCCTTGTTGTCATAACTAGCTATACTGACTCGGTACAGGAAGCGTCGATGTGGCAGCTGGCTGACCGAACCTGCACAGTTCATACCATGACAATTACGCTTTATCAAAAGCAACCTGGAAAGATAAAAAAAGCGCCTTTGAAATCAACATCGCATGATGATGGCACATAATCTCAAGTATTTATTTGTGGAAGTAAATATTTAACGAGAACCGCACCACTTTGACAAAAGTACCTCTTAAAAGAATGGTTTACCTGTTGGTAAGGGAAACGAGGAGATCCAGTCCGTAGTTGAAGCCTGTCCACCGCCAGCAGTACTGGAAAAGAAGAGGCTACCATAATCTCCCGCGTATAAGGAGCGTCTTATACGAGAGGTTTTAGTACTTCCTGGATCCGAAAGGGGGACACCAAGAGCTTTCTTTTGATATGTTACACTCCCCTTACCTCAAAAAATGGGTTTCAAGGGGGTGTGGGGGACCCTAGCTACACATAGTTTTTTGAATTTTGAAAATCCATTCAGTAGAATCAAAGTTATGATTTTTTTGACAATATTTTTCAACTCTAGGTGCGCCTTATACGCGAGGTGCGCCTTATACGCGGGAGATTACGGTATTATAGGAAAACTCGGCAAAACTTAGTCTTGCAGAATATCTACTGACATGGATCAAACCTAAGTTGTTTTCTTTTTCTCTCAGGTAAATGTATGATACATTTATTTCAGGTGGCACCAAGACCACCAACCTCTCTAAAATCTATGGATTATCAATATAACCCACACGAAAGCGACCAACTACTACCGATACTTTAAAAATCAAGGGAATCTCATTAGATATTCCAGATTTTTTTTCAGGAAACTATGAGCCGACATGTACACAATGAGCTTCTTGACCAAAGTTTAACAGTTACTGCTTACACCTGATTGCTGTTGGATGACTTACTTGTGTGTCTTTCTGCAGAGCCCTACCAACTCGTAGACACTGCTGGGGAAATTCCGGGTGGTTCTCTCCTTCTGGTCTGATAATGAAAAAAAACAAAAAAGAAGAAATCAGCAAAGGTGTCTACGAATTAAACTATGATGACATTGTTGAGAAAAAAAATCAACGTTCCACCAAAATGATATGATTTCCACATTACATTTATACCACACCTATCATTTTTTACGTATTTCATTAGTATTGTAGGCCCGATAGATTTAACAATGTACTAGATTTATTCTTCATGAGTCTTACCCTACGTCGACACCTTGCTCCACCTTCAGCAGCTGGTGCCACTGATCCCGGTACACCGGTAGCAGCCAAGCTGTAAGCAAACATGGCACGTGTTATGCTACAGACTGTTTGTGGGTTTACTTGTCTAATCTCTCATTGCATGGACGATAAGTGGTAACAGTAAACAGACTCACTGAGCGGCAGCATGGTATCCTCATCCTGACAGTAAAAACTCACTGAGTGCTATCACAATACATGTATCCCAACAGTAAATGGGCAAGAGTTCACGAGAATTGCATTTGAATGATGGATATCCTGAGAGATATCCCTCAATCAGTCCAATTCGAGTGAACCTTTGAATCTATTTCATGTCATTTTAGTGAGAAATGTTCATAATTTAATCTGTTCACCTTGCAATAGTAAATTTGTCGCGTTCATAATGACAAGGATTTTGAACGGTGTTAATTGCCACGGGATATGGGGGAGAGTGTGGGATATAGAGCTGCATTCTTAAACCAATGGGTATGTCTTATTCAGCACACAATAGATAGTAGAATCACTATCTCCTAACTCTGCATAATGGTACTCATCTAGTGACATCATGACATCCTAGCCGTAAATAAGGCTACTCACTAAGTGGTATGACCATATCCTCCTCTAACAGTTTGGTAGACGTGGCGTCATTCATAATGTGGCAGAGTCGCAGTCCGCGGAACACCTCTCCATATGGCCGCCCTAACTCAGTCTCTAGGAAAGCTATTTGGTTCTCTGCTTCTGCAGACAAAAGAGAGTATATTTAAATTTCAAAATATTTTAAGAACAAATACGGTTTTATCATTGATCATGTAATGAAATCTGTACAGGTATAGTTATCATAATATCCTATTTCATCAACTGTTGTTGCTTCCATTTTGTCACACTCTATCAATTTACAAAAAGTTATAATGAACACCATGTCTTAAAGTGAGTGAGTGAGTAATAGATGTTTAACGCCATTTCGACAACTAAGGTCATATTCATGGCGAGAACTACATTACACAATTCGTAGAGGTTTGTGTCAGTGCCCACGCATATGTGCACCACACACATCCTGAGGGGATAGCAAAGAGAAGATATAGACCCTTTTATGTGGGCTAGGGAAGCCCGCCATGTCTTAAAGAGTGAACTCACTTTTTGCTTTAAAGAAACCGTCACTCTCTGTAAGGAGATCCTTGAAACTACCATTCCAGGTTTCTGTTAGTTGTAGGAAGACCCACTACAAAACAAAATTGCCAATCATTAAGATGGAACCTCTGTCATGCCATAATAATTTAATAAATTTTGAATTTGTGTGTACTTGAGATTTTTGACGCAAGAGCTTTTCAATATCTTTGAATCTACTACAATTTTAAAATTATGAGTTCGATATCCACATCAAAGTTCTGTTTCTAAACATTTTCTTTTACTAAATGATCTCGAAAACTACCGTAGACATCTTATACTTTTAAAGACGTCCAATGTTGACAATCTAGTTGTGTTTTATCAAATATTGGTTTCCTACCTTTTTAAGAAGTGAGTAGATGTCCATTTCCACTTGGATCACAAAAAGATCTGGTGAGGTGATGATTTGCGTCATTAGCTGTGAGCTGAGAGAGAGAAGTAAAAGTATTACAGTAATGTGTAAACGTATTTCGCTATTTCAATCTGGTGGAGTACATGAAAAGAGAAGGGTAAATATTTACACCGTACTGAACAATTCAGATAACAAATCTGGGTAGAGCCCCTGCTACATGAGCAACAAACTGGAGCATTCAAATTAAAATTCATCACGTCGAAATGTAAATAAAATCACCTCATTTGAGTGAGGAGCGTTACACTCTGGGAAGGCAGCAGATTCTTCTCGAGCCACTCGATACAGCTTTGTTGTACCACCTGTAGTCCGTACGTAACTGCTGCACCATGGTAGACACACACCGTCGTCGCACTGTAAATACAACCAGGAAGCTATTACCCAGTAATATTTTGTACACAGACATAGGACGATTTAAGTTCACCTTCAGATGGGGTCACTCTAATGAGACCTTCATTGGCGGTTGCATTAATAATTTATTTTCTAGAACACTACTGGTACAATTGCCCTAGCTTACAAACCACGTTAAATTATTCAATTAACAATTATATAATATACATATTTTCAATAACCTTTCCCTATACTGCACAGAATTTATTGTCTATAACAGGAGTGATACAGTGATTTGCTATTCTAGGGAGCAGAACTGTGGTTGCTAAGGACCAGGCAAAGGGTCAAATCACATAGGCAATGTACTAGAAAAAGTAACATTTTTCCTGATTCCTCTTCCAATATTGCAATTAGAAAATAATGCATCAAGTATGTGATGTAAATTTTGAATATCTTTCAGATTCTGTAATGCATTTTGCTTAAAGTGGTCTAGATATTTTCTGATAAGAGTTTTAACACCTTTTGCTAGTACATTTCCTATTTAATTTGACCCTTCATGAGGATTGTTATCAGTAGAGAGATAAGACTGATAAGGGCCGCACCGATTGCTATGACGTCGCTGCTGCTCCCAAGAATTGGCGAAAATTTTAAAAAGTCAATGGACAAACTTTTAAAAAATGGTTCATACCACTTATCTTATGACACAGGGTGTTCTCACCTTATCGTTTCATGCATGATGTTGGCGCATTGCTGTATGAGGCCGTCTAGACCAAGCAGGGTGGCGGCTGCCATCACTGATACCACATGGTTAGGTGCGATCATTACGTCATCTTTGTACAGCGAGCCAAATGCTATAGCCAGAGCTGTGCCCATAGGTATGATATGAAGTAGACAGTTAAGCATTGAACAGTTAATTGGAGATATTCATGTAAACCATGGTTTAACAGAAGAGTATTAAAAGTAATATTTTACCACCACACTTACAAAATATGGGGCCATGACTTTTTTTTTTACTTTCAACAACGAATTTATAGATTTTCTTAATTAGTTTCTTTGTCCTCACATCACATAAGTTACATCTTCGAGTTTTAAGGCTTTAAATATCATATCCAATGAAAATTTCTTCTAGACTAATGAAAGGTTAGATGTACATCCCCTCTACTACAACAGACTTACCGTCCCGGTCGATATTGTCGTCAGGTATACTCATGTTGATGACCTTCTGTTCTGACTCCTTCCATGACCCACTGAACATACTGCTGAAGTAGGCCGACTAGATAAACAAGGGGGGACAGATAATTAATTAAACAGCCAACTACCGGTGTTAACAGGCATGCAGAACTATCAAATGGCACTTTTGTAATAGTACAGTTTTTTTCCCTTCCAATAATGGATTGATACTACCGATGGGTAAGTTGCACGTTGTTAGCATACAACTTTATATCTGTTGACTGATTAGGCTATGATCTGTTATCTTAGTCGTTATTTTTTCTTTTAATACATTTTCTTTTATCTAAACTTCACTAAACACTGCAAGAAAACCCATTGTAAAACCCTGCAGATAGCCGAAGTTTATATTTAACAACCTTAGTGTGCAGCTTACAATGGTAAGAGGCCCACAAGGCTGCTCTTCATGTTTATTATTCTATATTCGCCACTTCTAGCAAACCATGTTTCTGAGCATATAATAAAAGGATCAATCTCTACAGCATCACCTTTGTGTCTTAAAGCTACATCACCTCAGGACGGGTATAGAGTCATATATTTATTTCATGTCTTGGTATTGGCAAACCCTGCAAAACAACAACAGAATAAGGTTTTATTTATAATCACCTGGCAGAGGTAGATCCTGTGGAGGTGCCATTCCTGTCCTAGTGCAATGATGGTGACGTCACTGTTCTCTCCTTCCACAAACAGCGTCTGGTAAATGTACTTACTGGTTGTCCGCAGTTTCTTTCTGCAATACACACAGGAATACACATCACACAGATTGTCAAGTGTACTACAATTTCTGCAAAACAAGTTTAAGGATTCAGGTGTGAGGTGAAATGACCCCCCCCCCCCCCACATGATGTAGCTGTAGGACAGTTCAACAGATTCCCAATTCGACAGGTTATTTGGATAAGACGTGTTTTTTTGGGATGATTCAACAGATTTTTGATAAATGAAAACCCATGTACCTTGATAGTGGTTCATATATTGCTAAATCCGGTTCCGTGCCCTCACTGGTGACACTGCCACTGCATTTGCCCTTTTGAGAACCCCCAGCTAGCCACTGAAATACCCCCAGTGCATGATGCTGCTGCAGTGAGTTTGAGTTTGAGAATATTTTATTTGCGACAAGAGAGTTTCACAACTGAGTTAGGCTTTTCATATGTCACAACATATGAAGTGGAGGTGTGAAACTGTGATAAAACTGAAACTGGAGAGTGTTAAACTGGAGAGTGTTTAACTCTCCTTTCTTTGGAAGCTCATTCTTAATCTATTTATTGGAGGATCTTAACAATCATGGGCTCATTTTAATGGGATTGGATAGCCCTTCAAAATGAACATTTTCTTTATATAAGATTGAATGCAGGGAAGTTGGCCTTTGACCTCATTGAATTTCAACCAAAGGTTTAGAACCATTTTATGATAAAAAGATCACAGAGCACATAAAAATAAATGGTTCCCACCTGTTCTATGGTTAAAAATGATTTAGAAAATGTATAGCTTTTATTTTTATAAAGGCCTGCAGGATGTTTGACAGACCCTGCAAACATTTTGAGCGAGAATACTTTGTACACTTTTCCCCACCTCCCTCACTTAAATATCAATTAAGACTTCCATTTTACATGCTGGGAAGTTGATAGATATGATGAAGATAAGTGATTTTGCTTTTTAAATGTAGTTGTTATGACAATTTAAATGGAAGTAGTGATCATTAAATATCCTGAGTCAAAGACAATATTGATTCTGTCAGAGCGCACACTTCGCGGGATAATATGACATTAAAAATTTCCTTTTAGATTGTTTGATTATAATGAAATGTATCATTATTTACATTCTTGGGGCTAAATCTTGCTTTATATCAAAAGAAACTTGCTCAAAATCATTTCGTCTGATTTGATACCTTTGACTGGTCATAATTCCACTTTAAATTGGCATAAAGACTTCATTAAAAAAGCAAATCCACATCTATCCATTGCTCATTAGATAAGCTTCATGGAATAAAGTCTTGAAAAATTAGGTAAGTGCCTACCCCAGCGCACAGCACTTTCTCGTCTCCTCGCTCTAAAAAAATTTGGAACCCCCCTCTCAAGGGTAAACGTTTTTTAATCTCCTCCCATAGAGGAAATAAATCGCCGGCGAATGCACACTTTTAACCTATAGCTCACATAGCCATTATCAGCTGGGGGCTGCCATTAGACCCCGACTCCACTATGACTAACACCTTCAGCCCCCGACTCCGCAGTTTATGACAGGGATGCCTCCCATTGGTCAATAATACAATAGCCATGTGCCGTATAGGCTATACTATGGTACCGCGCAGGCTTTTTCACTGAAAACAGGTGAATTTATTTCGACCCTACCCCCCCCGCCATCGGAGGGGTTGAAAACCCCGCGTGTAACTATAGGCTAAAAGGGGACGTTCGCTCGCGATTTTCGTTCTGGTTTGTCTTCATGAGAGTTTGCCTTGATGGTGCTGAGTATCACCGGAAAGTGGTCGCTTCCCAGGGGGTCTGCATGCACTCTCCAGCTATAGTCACCATCGATATCTGGATGACAGATTGTAAGGTCTAAGGCTGATTTTCTGCCTGATCTACAGAGAAAGGTTGGAGTCCCTGTGTTGAGTAAACATAGTGACTTTTTATCGAGAAGATTCTCAATAGTCCGACCTCTTCTGTTTGTGCGGTGTGAACCCCAAATTGTGCTGTGAGCATTGAAGTCACCAAGCAGAATGTATGGGGGAGGCAGTTGTTCCACCAGCGATGTTAGTTGCTCGTACGTGACTCTCTCATTAGGTGGTAGATAGAGAGAGCACAGTGTGACAGAGGTGTTGATCGTCACTCAGGCTGCAACTGCCTGTAGATCCGTATTTAGTCTTATTTCGGTTTGGGGTTATGACTTGTTTATCATGAGAGCTACTCCTCCTGATGCCTGGTTGGGATCTGGGATTTTGTTGTAGCTCTTGTAATTTGCAAGTCTAGCCATTTGACCTGGTATGGTCACTTTCAACTCCTGGAGGCTCAGAGCAACTGGGTTGAGGTCTGCCACCAATCCCCAGACTCTGCTCTAGAACCTCTTCTCTGAGGGAGTGCTCTTTATCACACTTTTACAGGTTTAGGGTCATATGTATAAAGAAAAGAAAGGGCTATCAAACCATATATAACACAAGTACTTCCATGTGAGAAAAACTTGCATTTGGATATTGTTAAAAACATTGTATTTTCAGAATATGCCCAAACCATGAAGTTATTAATGCTACTAGTTGCTACTCTGTAGTTAGGGAGTGGTCATTATTTATCAACAGGGGGGGATGGTGGGTTTGAGGGGGGGGCCTAAAAATTTCAGACCCCTCCCGAGGGGGGGGCTAACAAATCTTTGACCCCTCTTGAGAGGGGTTAAAGAAATCTACTCTCTTTTTTAGCAAAAAAGCCTACGCGCTACTATAGCTCAAAGAGGGGTGCTCTTACATGCTCCCGAAGGAATTTGTTGATTAAAATTGAAACTCGGTGACTTCAGAGAGTAAGATCTAGGTCAAAGGTCAAGGTCAAAATGTCATTTAACTAATTAATTAAATAGGTCACATATGTATCTATCTAGGATTTTTGGATTTTTTTCAAAAACTCCTACTAGAAGTGAAATTAGGTTTTACAGGGTGTTTTGGAAAAACCCTATATTTGGATATCTTTGGTCACAACTTCTGAGCTCTATTATATAGAAATGTATAGGTAGCAAATCCTGGGATTTACCAACATACATTTCATCATATCTTGGGTTCTATGATCAGGGGTGTGAAATCCGAAAACCTATTTCCTCTGAAGCGTAATATACGGCTTGCTAGTTAATGTTTTAATGTTGGATAAAAGTGATCTATATGTTCTTTGGGCAGAATATAACACACTCTGTTGTACAAGTAAGTTTGGAACTACCATTGGGATGCCCACATTCTTCAATCTGGAATGGTATTGGCAGAAATTCTAAGTCAGGCCCCCCCTACAAATGGTAAATTCTTTTCTTAGTGGATTTGTATAGATCTCAAGAATGGTCTTTCTGAGCATCAAAAACGCGGATTTCCGCATTTCCGCGGAAATTTCACACCCCTGATGATAGATAGAAACAAAATTCCAAAAGATTTAGAGTTCCTTGCTCAGTCAGGCTCTATCCAAAAGAACTGGTCAACTGTGGTATCTTATAGATTCCATTTTTTTCTGGGGTCCCTAGGTAGAAAGGAAAGGATATATTTCTCGATACATCTGCCATGTTTTTCCGATCAAGAACCTTGTTAACATAGAATGCAGGTTTTTCTTCTACCGGCCGACCTCGGCAACGTTATCTAGGGACGGGCGCCCATGAACCACTCAGCCTACCTGTATATCTGTCACTACATTAAAGTGAGCAGTCATCAGGGTCTATGTTTATGTGGTTTGCTCCTGTCAAATTCAATGAAATTCCTCTATCTTATGGAGAAAAGGGCATAGATTCTGAAAAACATAGTCATTTCTTTCTGTAATGTATACTCTTTTTAATAACAGGCCATGTAGTTGGTCATATTTTCCGTGAGGAGAATAGTTCTGGGCCTGACACCATCTCTCAAAATTGTTATAACTATACTAATTCTTACTCAATTAAAACATCCCTTGCAATGATCTGAAGCTAAAAATACAGGTCTTTAAATTGTAGCTTAAAACAAATGAAAATTTCAAAAAATTCCCAAAAATTCAGAATTTTCCCCATTTTTCAGTATTTTTTTGGTACATGAAAATTTCTCTCACCTTTTTAAACCCCCACCAAAATGACCAGAAAAATGTGCTGATCAATAATCTGAAATAATTTTTAGGCTATCTCTTGGCGCCAATGTGCTAGAAGCAAAAGAGTAACAGTAAGTTTGGCAAAAAATAAGGAAAATCCTGACCTGCAGATTTTACTCCAGAACCATGAATTTCAACTTTCCCTCAAATTTTAAGATGCATCTCCTGCTCAGATTTTTATAAAACTTATATTGCTGTGAGCTGCAAAGTGTCTTCTTTAATATGATGTTTTTGGTTTTCTAATATCTTGATCTGGTGAAATATAATCAATAAATATGTGTGCCAAAGTCAAAACTGCACTGCCCTCACAGTGCAGTGTGTGCAGTGCTGATTGTTCTATATTCTGCTCAGTCAGGTGAAAAACCATGGCAGAAAAATATCATTTAATTCTATGATTAAAATGTTTATATCTTTGGCTATGGTATCTCAATTATTAAACTACCATATATAAAATACCTCAGCCCTAGAATGCTGGCCACCAGAACTGTCAAAACGGAAGTAGTATTGATGGCGTTTCAATGGTTTTGTTAACTTTTTGTCCATTATCACAGCGCCATAGGCGCTGGTCATAATTCAAAAAGCATTCTATTGGTAAAATGTCAGACATGTCAACAGTGCAACTTATTATCAGATTATCTACAAATAAAACAATACTACCCATCCCTACGTTATCTTTCCACCATGGGAATGACGACGTAGCAGCGCCACCTAGATTTCTGTCAACAACTCGTCTGAAAGAATCCCAGCGCCGAAGGCACTGGTCTAATTCTAAAAGTAGGCACAGTCATAAAGCCCCATACTGCAAGGGTACCCCCTGCCCGAAATGTGTGACCTACTTTCTGCATATGGGAATTTTCTATGACATCATACCTACCATAATCCTGACCTTGTTTATAAATACACAGGCATGGCTAGGGTACCAATGGAAAGCTATCGATTCAAGGATTCTAATGGTGCCAAAATTTTAAAGATCAGGGGGGGACTTGAATTCTTGGAGGAATTGAAAAATGTATTTTTTCAGAGCTTTGGTTCACACACTTTTACTGGTTGGTTCACACTATTGAGGACTTATCAAGACAAATCCAATGATAGGTCATTTGTAGCTGAGAGCTAAGGGACTCTCCTGAAAATTTTGGGTCAAAAAATTTGGACACATGAGACCGGAGACCAAAAATTAAACTCTGACCTTGTCCTTGACCTTAAATGACCTGAAAATAAGGTCACCTGAGCTGGTAGGATATTTGATACATATTCATAGTATTTACGCATACTTATATTACCAGGTAAATTTGGTAGTCTCTTTAAATCTAGGTAGAATTTAGGTCTCGCTGAAAAGTGACCTTTGACCTTGACCTTAAATGATCTTGACCGACAGAAGGTCACAGGTGAGCTAGATAGACCGGGCATCCAATACTCATCATTACATTTTTTATTTGAAAGAAATTGGTTAAAAATTGATAAAATGAGAACAGAAAATGTGTTTTCACCACCAGGGCTGGACCAGGCAGTTATCTGTCAGCGGTCACAACGTCCTATATGCTTCACTTTGGGATAATGGGCAGGATTCTCAGACAACATAATTGTCATGTTCTCAGAAACTTAACAAGATATTGACTTGAAATTTTAACTGAATATCTATTTTAATTAGATCTATCCAGCCATATAGCATACCAGACGGGTCAGTGAACAACCAATCGTAACACAGAATACATATCCCCTCATCCAATCAGGTCGCTCCTTCTACACCGTACTTCAAAATAGGCCAGCCAATCAGACCCACTTTCTCATGCCATTTTCTTGTAGTGGGGATTCCATAGTGGGGAATCCCCACTACAAGAAAATACCCCACAAGCCACATGGTGTGACACTGACAGTGTCCGGTGTCACCGGGCTCCCTCACGAGTCTAGGGCTGTCACGCCGAAGCCACTCACTCTCATCCAGTATCCTGGGGCCGGGGGGCCGATGATATACACACATCCTCGAGGTGCGAATAAGCGCTCACCTCCTCAAGGTGCGAGCAGTTGCCTTATTCTCACCTCGAGGAGGTGTACCACATCGAGGTGAAAATAAGAATCCTTATTCTCACCTCGAGGAGGTGTAGATCTACCACATCGAGGTGAAAATAAGAATCCTTATTCTCACCTAGAGGAGGTGTAGATCTACCACATCGAGGTGGGTGGTGGGTTTGAGGGGGGGGGGCGTAAAATTTTCAGACCCTTCGGGGGGGGGGGTAGCTAAAAAAATTTTGACCCCTCTTGAGGGGGGCTAAAAAAATTCATCCTTTTAGCAAAAAAGCCCGCGTCCTCAAAGAGGGTGCAAAAACTTTCCGCGCCTCTGGCGCGGGGGCGCAAACAATTTTGACTGCCATTGAGGGGGGTCGTAAAAAGTTTTCGCACATCTGCACGAAAACCCACCACCACCCCCCTGTTGTTAAATAATGACCACTCCCTAACCTATTGTAATGCGCAGGCTTTTTAGCTGAAAACAGGTGAAATTATTTTGACCCCCCCTATTCAAGGGGTTGAAAAAATTCTTACCCCCCTCAAACCCACCTGCCCCCCCCCTGTTGATAAATAATGACCACTCCCTTAGGGTTTAAATAGGCCTAGAAATAAAAGTCAATAGTGTATCTTGTGGGGAATTGTCTGAAGATGCCAAAAAATATGGTCTCAATGTCATAGGATTAAGGGGAAATAACGTAGAATGCCATCCATCCGACCCTCCCCTTCTAACCCCTACATCCATCCGACCCTCCCACCCGGTAGGGCTACATCCACCAAACACTCCCCGCCTGACCCGAACATCCACCCAACACTCCCCGCCTAACCCGAACATCCACCCAACACTCCCCGCCTAACCCGAACATCCACCCAACACTCCCCGCCTAACCTGAACAATCACCCACCACTCCCCGCCTAACCTGGACATCCACCCAACACTCTCTGCCTAACCCGAACATCTACCCAACACTCTCCGCCTAACCCGAACATCCCCCCAACACTCCCCGCCTAACCCGAACATCCACCCAACACTCCCCGCCTAACCCGAACATCCACCCAACACTCCCCGCCTAACCTGAACATCCACCCAACACTCCCCGCCTAACCTGAACATCCACCCAACACTCTCCGCCTAACCAGAACATCCCCCGACTACTTTGGCATTATTGATGTCAAAGTGTTTTCTTCTAGTATTTGGTATTTAGGGTTTAAATAGGCCTAGAAACAAAAGTCAATAGTGTATCTTGTAGGGAATTGTCTGAAGATGCCAAAAAATATGGTCTCAATGTCATAGGATTAAGGAGAAATGACATAGAATGCTGTCAAAAAGTCGCGGAAATGCATTTTTGTTTCCTCTGGCTGTAGATTTTGGCAGTATTGCTGTCAAAGTGTTTACTGGTACTTCTATTTAGATTTTGCATGGATATAATCCTATCTTACCCATACATCCATCCAACCCTCCCCGTCTAACCCCTACATTCATCCGACCCTCCCACCCAGTAGGCCTACATCCACCAAACACTCCCCGCCTAGCCTGAACATCCACCCAACACTCCCCGCCTAACCCGAACATCCACCCAACAAGAATCAATTTAAGAGTTAAAGGGAGGGGGACATAAAAAAATCAGACCCCTCCTGATCTGCAGGCTGGATCAGGCTGATGGGGGTCTAAAAAAATTGAAGGTTCTAAGGGAGTGATCATTATCTAACAACTTAGTGACGAAAATCATGCGCAAACGTGCCCTTTTAATAGTAAATGCGAAGGTTTTCCACTGAAAACAGGTGAAATTATTTTGACCCCCCCCATCAGAGGGGTTGAAAAAAATTCTACTTGGGGTTTGAGGGGGGCATAAAAAATTCAGACCCCTCCCGAGGGGGGGCTTAAAAAAAAATTTGACCACTCTTGAGGGGGGGGGACTAAAAAAATATACCCTCTTTTTAGCAAAAAAGCCAGCATGCAACTTTAGATCAAAGAGGGGCGCGAAAATTTTCCGCGCCTCTGGTGTGGGGGGGCCCAAAAAATTGTTGACTGCCGTCGAGGGGGGAGTAGTAAAAAATTTCTGCGCATCAGCGCAAAAACCCACCGCCCGCCTGTTGATAAATAATGACCACTCCCTTAAGGTGTCACCACCCTAAAAGCCTTGTGGCCATCCAAAAATCAGAAGTCTTCCACCTTTGACCTGATATTGAAAATACTTAAAATTCTCACAGTGCTTAGCAACCTACACCATATTTTAGCTTATGAAATGGAGAAAAAATGAGAAAGGTCCACATAAACAGAGTCAGGCTAGATTTTGTGCAAATTGCCATGGTAACCAGGTAGTGATTTTTGCATAGTGAGGCCTGATCAGCGCATGAATACACATCAGGACCCCTTCACCCCCATAAACTTCCACTGAATTTATGTTTTGAACAAAAAATATTCTGGGACTATTGAAACACTCCTTCTCATCATTCTGATACCAAATCACAAGGGGTTTGGCCCCTCTTTCTCTCCCCTTGGGGCCAAATTCCTCAAAATAACTAAGTTCAGAAGGAACTATTCGGCCAGTAAACCCTGGAAGTGGTCCGAGTTAGGGTGTTAACACCATCAGACCCTGCCAACTCTTCCAACATCAGTCCTTCCACACTGCCCATAGGGGATTCGTGATAGTAGGTCGGTGGCCTACACTGTAGTCTTAAATGTCCAGTACTTGGAGCCACAGGGCCATCTGAACCTAAGGCTCCTTAAATGCCTTAACCCATTTCAAGGCTGGATGGTTGGTCCTTATCTGCAGATGCCTACCGAATAAATAGTGCCAGAAGCGCTTCAATCCGAAGATGATGGCCAAGAGCTCCCGCCAGGTGACATAATAGTTGCATTCCTGTTTGGTGAGGGCTATGCTGGCTTATGACAGCACCACTTCCCTCTCGCTCTGCTGCTACGCCGTCAATATCAGGTCAAAGGTGGAAGACTTCTGATTTTTGGATGGCCACAAGGCTTTTAGGGTGGTGACCACTTAAGGGAGTGGTCATTATTTATCAACAGGGGGCGGTGGGTTTTTGCGCTGATGCGCAGAAATTTTTTACTACCCCCCCTTCGACGGCAGTCAACAATTTTTTGGGCCCCCCCACACCAGAGGCGTGGAAAACTTTCGTGCCCCTCTTTGATCTAAAGTTGCGTGCTGGCTTTTTTGCTAAAAAGAGGGTATATTTTTTTAGTCCCCCCCTCAAGAGTGGTCAAATTTTTTTAAGCCCCCTCTCGGGAGGGGTCTGAATTTTTTTACGCCCCCCTCAAACCCCCAAGTAGAACTTTTTCAACCCCTCTGATGGGGGGGGGGTCAAAATAATTTCAGCTGTTTTCAGTGGAAAACCTTGCGCATTTACTATTAAAAGGGCACGTTTGCGCACGATTTTCGTCACTAAGTTGTTAGATTATGATCACTCCCTTAGAACCTTCAAATTTTTTTAGACCCCCATCAGCCTGATCCAGTCCCAGCCTGCAGATCAGGAGGGGTCTGATTTTTTAAGTCCCCCTCCTCTTAACTCTTCTTGTTGGGTGGATGTTCGGGTTAGGCGGGGAGTGTTGGGTGGATGTTCAGGTTAGGCAGGGAGTGTTTGGTGGATGTTGGGGTTAGGCAGGGAGTGTTGGGTGGATGTTGGGGTTAGGCGGGGAGTGTTGGTTGGATGTTGGGGTTAGGCAGAGAGTGTTGCGTATATGTTTGGGTTAGGCGGGGAAGTGTTGGGTGGATGTTCGGGTTAGGCGGGGTGTGTTGGGTGGATGTTCAGGTCAGGCGGGGAGTGTTTGGTGGATGTAGCCCTACCGGGTGGGAGGGTCGGATGGATGTAGGGGTTAGAAGGGGAGGGTCGGATGGATGACATTCTACGTTATTTCCCCTTAATCCTATGACATTGAGACCATATTTTTTGGCATCTTCAGACAATTCCCCACAAGATACACTATTGACTTTTATTTCTAGGCCTATTTAAACCCTAAGGGAGTGGTCATTATTTATCAACAGGGGGGGGGTGGGTTTGAGGGGGGGCGTGAAATTTTCAGACCCCTCCCGAGGGGGGGGCTAAAAAAAATTTGACCCCTCTTGAGGGGGGGGGGCTAAAAAAGTTCACCCTCTTTTTAGCAAAAAAAGCCAGCGCGCTATTATAGAATCTATATAGACACCGGGCACCCTCACGAGTCTAGGGCTGTCACGCCGAAGCCACTCACTCTCATCCGGTACCCTGGGGCCGGGGACGGAGTAGTCATTCTCGTAGCCCTACTAATCAAGAACCCCCCACAAACCCACTCCCCCCACTCGTGCTTTCCCATAACATACATTAAACGCTACATAGGATGTCATCTTTGGTCAAATGAAAATTGGTGATCATGTCATTCTGACCAAAAATCTGGTAGGGCGAATGGTCCAAGGGGGGTAGAGCGAATGGTCTGGGGCGAACTGGCAGTAGGCCGGGTCTATAACCCTACGGCTACGGGCTAGGACTAGGAGTCTGGACGTGAATTCGCGCAAAAGTTGGCCCGCACAGGAGGCCTATCTTCATCTTGTTTATGTTCTCATAAACCCTACCCAAGTGACAAAATAAATGGCATCTTCATGAATATGAATTCAATGGGTCATATCAAGTATTTTGTTCAATGTTTATTGCCATTGTGGCAGAAAGCACACTACACCATGTGGGGAGGATGTGGGGAATCCCCAGGAATCCCTCTCCAAGAAAGTGGGATGAGAAAGTGGGTCTGATTGGCTGGCCTATTTTGAAGTACGGTGTAGAAGGAGCGACCTGATTGGATGAGGGGATATGTATTCTGTGTTACGATTGGTTGTTCAGTGACCCTTCTGGTATGCGATAGAGCCATAACATCAGTTTACACATCTAATGTATTTGAAAATGTTGTGACTGTGACTACTAGTAGGGATGGGCGCCAGCAGCTATTGCTGAACGCTGCCTCTCTGTCACTATAGTAAATAGAGCAACTCCAAAACCTGAGTTTTGTTACTTCTGTTCCATGGAAAAATACCATCTTTTGGTATGTTATGTAAAAAGACCCATAGAATAGGAATACCATAGGCATTTTCTTGTGGGATGTGTAGTTTTTTTATAGATGAAGTTTTCAAATGACAATGTTTGCTCTGACCGGAGTGCCTCTGACCCTGACATCAGTTACTAAATTTGTTGTAATTCCTACAGTTCTTTACCAAATAACATGATTTTTGGAGCAATTTGAAACTTAAGATATCAAGCTTCCTGGCTAATGTGGAAAAACAGAGTTTTTGAAATTTTCAAATTGGAAAAAAAATAATTCAGATTTTTAACCATTTTATTGAAATTTCAAAGTATTTGTTCACCTTTTAGAACTACAACCAAAATGTCCGCAATTTTGTCTTCTACAAGAATCTAAAATCTATTCCTATTTATCTGTGTGCTGAAAAGTGCTAGAAGTAAAACAGTAACAGCATATTTTGCTTAAAATTGCACAAAACTGACCTGTGACAGACCGCCGCTGTGTGATTTTACTCCACCACAGGGAATTTTGAGTTTCCATCAAAATATGATAGACTTCTCCATATCAAATCATAAAAAAAATTTATACCCCCAGAACCACCAAACTGTTTTCTGTCCACTGATGTGACTGGCTTCTCTCTAACTTAAACTGTTACAAAATTATGAGCATTTACAAGAGATAATGTCAAAAATGCACCACTCAGTGAGTGTGGTCAGTGAGGCATGATTTGACCTAATTTTCCCTCACTGAGCTGATATTGACCAGGAAAAGGTGACAGAAAATACTCCTAACTTTATAATGTTGGCAAAGATTTCTTCTTCCTAGGGTATAATTTTTCGATTTAATGGTTAAAATTTAATTGTGGGTGCCCATCACTACTACTAAAACTTTATACTATAGTCTTTAAAACTTCATATAAAAAGGGGCAACTGAACTCACTTTTTGGGAGTGTTCAGCTCCGTTTGCAGCTTTTCCTCAACATCTTCATCTTCTTCTAACTTCCGTTTCAGACTTCTACTTGGTTCTGCATTTGGTGCTTCCCTCGACCACGTTGTTCCCATCTTTCAAAAATGAAAATGTTACTTTCGGTCGCAAATTAAAACAGGCGTCGTTGTTTACGTCGCCATCTTGGCCAGCAATTTAGGTCACTTCCGGTATCCAGGGGGCGCTGCGGAGTTTGACCTAGTTTTTAAACCAATGACAACCATCTTCCGGTCCAGTGGCCGCCAAGGCGCAAAATTTCAAGATGGCAAGCACAAAACAAGCGTCGAAAAATATTACTCTTAAAGGCTCCACAGAAACTGTTGCCGAATTCTTCAGTAAGTAAATGTACTGTTGATTACGAGGGCATTAATTGGGATAGGTGAAAGCGTCTTGAGTTTATTTATTCTGCCGATTTCAGTGAAAGAAACACTGACCCCCACATTACAATCTACCCAGCTATTAAACTGAGCCCTAGATATGTTCATTCAGAGGCCCAGCAATTGATGTCCACTGAAACCAAGTCCCATGGGTTTGAGGGCAGTTTGTGGCCAAATGATGCCTGTGTGCATTAATTAAAGTAGACCCCTGTCTTGTTTTGACCTTTATGAAGCTGTCCTACTTACTGTGATAATTTATAATTGTCAATATATCCTCCCTGTGGGTTGGAATTGATCACACATGTCTCAAATGTCAACAAAACATCTCATCCAACAAGTTGGGATTGAACTTCCTGTCCCTAGATGGTCCCTAGGTGGCAGGCCTTTACAGTTCATATTTTACTCACCAGAGGGACCTTGTGTCCCTCCCACCTGTACCACTACAAAGACAACAGTCAGACTGACCAGGAACCAGCACTTGCCACCTTGCCCAACATGTCTGACTGAGTTCTAGATATCAGGTTACAAAAAGCAAAGGCATGGCATATGATGTTACATTTCAAAACAATACACAACAAGTAGGTAGGTCTTAGAGTTAAGATATCAAAGACCATCCCCACATAAGACTAGGGACCCAGTTTTTATTGGGGGCTTGGGAAACTACTCTGAAAGTTCCACCACCACAATACCAGTGCCACCGCTTGCCATCGCTCCTTTTAGCGATGGTTCCGTCTAATTACAATCCAGGGCAGTGATAGCGAAGTTACTAGAGTTAGACAGAGATACCCTGTCCCGGTCTTCCTAACGTCATATGGGACAGGGTGCACTGATACGGCTGGAGTGGAGGTTGCTTGCCCTGCCACCTACTGTTAAGAGTTGACATAATAACATTGGGACTGCTTTGTTTACATGTGCCCAACCGATATAGTTAGAAGTAAAACAGAGTCTTGTTAAAGGTAGGAGTGATAGTTTTTGTATATATCTACAACTAAGTTAGGCACTTCAACAAAAAATTTAAACTGTTTGCAAAAAAAAAATATTGGTCACATTCGATTGAGCTCATTGTGAATTTTTCAATTCTTTTGGAATTATCTTTCTATCTTGTGTAGAACCAGAGATACAAGACAAATAGTGTCCAAAATATTGCAGCAAGTAGCACTATAGAAGTGGTAGAAATAGGTGTCAGTTTTTGTGATGTGAGCCACTGAGTGTAGGCCGAAATACCTGCCTGCTCACAGGCAGGATCCAAGATGTATACAAGTCTATAGTGGCACAAACACATGGCTAGTCTGAACTAAGTACTCACTTTCAGTTACTGGAAATTGTTCCTCCTATTCACAAACATGTAGTTTTCATGTACATCAGCTTATATTGACTGAAACATGAGATATATCCAATAAATCTGACATGTTTATCTTGAGCTTAGATATCACTACCTCAATGGCCTCCATTGTCAACAACTTGTGCTGCTACCTTGTGTTAGACTGCTCTTGAAACATAGGGCTAACCAACCAAGAATAGTGTAGTCTTTTTGGCACTAGGTGGCTACACCTGGCTTCAAGATGGCCGACAATGATTTGGAGTTGGGGAGGGAGATTTGAAAATCACCTGGATTATTAATTATTACAAGTATTTCAAGTGCTTTGTGTATTGTGAATCTTTGGATATACATTGAGGGAAGTGTTGGTGGAAGCATTGGACCTGACAGTAAGTACTTCTGTGAGAACTGGGCACTCAGCCAATCTGGCTGACCAAACAGACTACAACAGACACACTTGGTCTCTGAGGTTCCCTCAGAGCGTCTACGGAGTAACTGAGTGCAGCCATGCACTGACCACTCAGTGGTCCACTGCCAGTGGCCACCTGTTTGGCTGTCACTATAGCAGTGATATGAATAGCCAACACTTCCCAAATGTTTCATTTTTTGGTCCTCTCAAAAGTATCAGTGGGCAAAGTGATAGAAACATGAAAATTCATAGTCTGGCAGAGTATTATGCCCTAAATCTGTGTCTGGTGTTAGTTTTTTGGTGTCTTTAGTGGTTGATATGTTTTTTAAAGCTCCAATATAACCTTCATATTCAACTTACTGTAAAATGTTTAATAATTGGAATTTTTCCTCCCCGATTTCGCTGGTGGGTACCTTGATATCTAAACTATAAGGATAACTATTTAAATACAATAAAAATACCCTAATAGAACCCTAAATCGGCGATATCGGCAAGGTCACAATTATCGGCCGCACTCCCACCAGGCAGAAAGTGTCAACCCAGTGTGCCAGCTTTTCTCACCCTCCACAGTGGCTTTATCAAAGTGCCTAACTAAGTTAAATTCGTCATATTTATTTAGATATGACAAAAAGAACCTGGCCGAGTGAAGCCTTATGTATCCAATGGCCGCCATCTTGTTTTGAAATGTTATTTTCGTATTTTTTGGCAAAATGTTTATTTTCCCATACTTAAACTGATAGTAGCTCGCCCAAATTTTCAGGATGTCTTAAGGAGGGGTATATGCACAGGGCTTTTGACAGGGCTGCGCAGTGCGCAATACACGCATTTAATGCTTAAATGTCGCATTTAAATGGCTAGAATGGCCATTCATTTACAGAATGACACATTGTTCTTGCTAAGAAGTGTGCAATTGGCCCATTGCAAAAAATCCTGTCAAAAGACCTGTATGCAGCTGTCTACTTAATTTCAAGAGGATTGGTATAGGGGAAAGGTTGCGCGTAAAGTCTCCCCGCGCTCCCCCAACATTTGGTATTACAACTCTCCCACACCCGTACAGAGTGACTTGGGAACGGCAGACGGTGTGGAATCCCCACACTAAGCGAAGTCAGCCCGAAATCCGGACTCCAACAAAAATACACAAGACATATATCAAATGAAAGAGTTGGTAAATTGCAATTTAGTGCTTTTTGAATCAAGTTGATACACCTACTAGAAGTATTTTTATTTGAATTTAAAATTTGGAAATGTGAAAATCTTTGTCATTCCCCACCCTGTACTTTTACCCAAATTCTCAGATTATGAGATAAGACACCCATTAAACATGCACTGTATGCAGGAGATTTAAACCTCATCCCACATAACTACTGTTAAATTTTGATAGAGAAGGCCGATCTGCTAACCAATTACACCAACTTAAAGCTTAGACTTAGGAGATTAACATACTTGAGTGCCATTTAATTTCTAGAAGTATAAGTATTTTAGATGTCAAGTTGAAGTCAGAATATAAAATGATTTATTGCTGAATAAATTGATATTTGATATTATGCATTAACTAGATTAAAAATCGCAGAAAATCGCAGCACTATAACTGTATGAACTGAATATGTTTTGACTAAAAAGATACTGTAGAATAGCCCTATAGCCTAGGTTCTTTTAGCTTCTTTAACAAAGATTTCTTAAGGAAAATTGATCCAAAGTTACATATGTTTGTAGGACCGCCCTGCTCTTAATAATTGGTCAATATTTCTCAAAATCCCCTTAAAATGTAGGTCTACATGTTGGACACTCATGCATGATATTATATATCATCTTATTTATATCAGAAAGGGCAATAGTCATGGTTTTCTTCAATAAGTGCATGGTTGCTCAAGTGACTCAATCAGGGTGATCTGACAGAATCACAAAATTCACCAAATGATATCTGTCTGTATTGTCCATAAAAGATGGAAATAAAGCAAAATATTGTGCCAGTGGGGTAGAGGTATAACATAGCTTTCATTTGGTACTAGTTTGAAGAAAATCCACCCAGTAGAACCCTCAGAATCAATGTTTTAAAAATACCTGTTTAGCACTGTGACAGATATTGGGAGCGAGAGGCCAGATTCGGCTGACTTCGCTACCAGTGACCAGTCTACGTACCCCTTAGTCTAAGTAGGCACAGTCACATAATTTTCAAATACATTAGATGTGCGGGCTTCCCTAGCCCACTTAAAAGGGTCTATATCTCCTCTTACCTATCCCCTCAGGATGTGTGTGAATAAAACACCCGCACGCGTATGGAGTGTTCATTTGATTTTAATAGGGATGAGTCATTTATTGCCAGCTGGGCAATGATCGCACCCCCCCCCCCCCACTAAGAACTGGTTTTGCAACATGACTCCCCACCCCAAAAAAAAAAAAAAAATTGGATACACACATTGAATGACGCATCATGATGGGTATTAGAATTGCCCATATTTAGTTTTGACCCCCCAGTATGAAGGTTTTTTGAGTTTTGCCCCCCCCCCACCAAGGGGCTATTTTTCAAAATGCCCCCCCCCCCCATATCTAACTAGCCCACCCACCTGGCAATAAATGACTCATCCCTTATCAACGTTAGGCCTACAACAAGGGGAGGGGGCATACAAATTTCAGAACCCTCCAGAGGGGGGCGAAAAATTTTGCTAGCAAAAAAGGCCTGCATGTTACTTTATATCAAAAAGGGGTGCAAAATTACTCTGAGCGCCTTAGGCAGGGGGGGGGGTAGCCCAAAAAATGTTGACTGCCCTTAAGGATTTCCTTGGGGAGTGGTTGTTGTTTATCAACTGGGGAGGAGGTGGTGGTCACTCTAACATCAGAGCCGTATTACGTTGAATCCGTCTCTGACGCCGTGGTACTCTGGGATGTGTGACGAGACACATACTGGCCAATCAAATGGAAACGGGTCAAGTCCCTATCATGGCGGCCTTGGTGTTTTCTACCTAGACTGGTGTAAAGTTTGATCAATTTGCACCTCCTATGGGCCTTCAGCATTGGAGATGAAAACGTCTTAACTGCTATGGAGGATTATGGACCCCTACCCTTACATGTTTTGATAAAGATCCTGGCTTATCTCTAGCAGATAAGAATACAATCTCTCTCTTAGTGTAAGCCTAACATATTTATGTATTGTTCTATCAGCAAGATTAGAAAAAAAAATGTGTGATAAGAACCTTCTTTTTACAAAATGAAATTAGTTTTCCCCCTCTTTTTTTGCAACCGGAAGTAGGCACTGAAAATGACCTAGTTTTCCCTGGTACTTATAACCCTTTCGGGTAATAAATGTAGGTAACGATTTTACTATGCGTTTAATGTATGTTATGGGAACGCACGAGTGGATTTACGGGTTAATAATCCACGACCCCGTAGGGGGAGTGGATTAAGGCATTTATCTCATAGATTCCTCCATTTTGTATCAATTTCTTACCTTATAACCCTGTATTTAATGTAGGAGAAGAAATTTTGTAAGTGCATCCAATCTGCACGGTTTGCCAAGCCGTCGTGGCCATGTTGTCACTCTGTCCGACATAGCTCCAACTTTACACTCATTTTTCGGGTATAATCCAATCATGTCAAGTCTTGTACTTCTAACACCGCCAAATATACAATCTCTAGTTGGTGTTCGCCTTCATTTTGTATCCATTTTCTTCAAAATAAATAAGAATCCATTGATTTTCCATACCGATCCAACGCACACGGCCCGCTACACGGCCATTGCTTCTTGTTGACAGAGCAGGGAGGTGCCCTGATGTAAGAACTAGGTCAGCCACGCGTCGAGCAAGGAATGGCCGGACGGGGCGGGTCCCGACTCGTATCGATGTGGAAAATCAATGGATTCTTATTTATTTCGAAGAAAATGGAGAAATTAGGCATGGCATGTTCATCTAGGATATCTAAGGATGTTTCTCTGTTAATAACTCCACCAGGCTCCATGGATTTTAGGCTAACGAGGTGTGTAAACTTGAGGTATGTCGGAAACTTTTTTCAAATCCTCCATGTGCAGTGGTTTCTAGCACCGGTCGGCTTGGTATAGTGGACAGCGAGCTCGCCTCCTGCCCCAGCGGCCGGGGATCGATTCCCCGTTGAACCCTAAACGGTTTTAACTGGAAATGTATGGAGGAGTTGACTTTGTATACTTCTCTAATTTATTAACATGTCCAGATTGAAACCAGCAGCTTCTTGAAGACGAAGAAAAGGTCTGAGAGTAGGGTTATGGCTTGATAATGCACGGGGGTTATGAGCAAAAAAGCACTGTCCAAGCCAGAATCGTGAGATAAAATTAAATAACCACCATATTTGAGAGTTTTGATGAGTTCCAGGATGAAAATCTAGGGGACTATATTGTGCAGCAGGATACAACCTGAACACTCACTGTGTAGTGATCTGCGTACAGATTTACGCGATGGCTGACAATAAGACAGTGACGCACTCCAGGAGAGGGTGGCGCTGTAAACAGTACGGGTGGTGGGTTTTCACACTGACGCCCCTCCATGATCTATAGTAGCGCACAGACTTTTTTTTGCCCCCCCCCCCCCCCGTTGATAAATAATGACCACTCCCTTGGTATAGATATTGGTTTAAAAGGGTGCATTCGGATTAGTTACTTTGCATGTTATGTTTTGTCCCTCTTGTTCCATATTTTGGAGTAAATTAGGGCACCTCCTTTCTCTACAAAATGTACTGACATACTTTTGTGTATAATTTTTTTCAAGGAAACTTAAGTCAAGATATCATATAAACATGCAATAAAATTGATGTTTGTCTGCAGTGTATGGCATCAACAGTATCTTGTACCAACGAGGCATCTACCCACCAGAGACATTCACACGTGAACAGAAGTACGGTCTTACTCTACTAGTAACAACTAAAAATGACCTCAAACAATATCTCAATGAGCTGCTGGACCAAGTCAAAGGTAATACTAGAGAATTTTATGTATCCATTGAAGGGCTACTGACACGATTTTTGCGTTTTCTACTGTACTATTGACAGGAAGAACATGGGGAGTAGGTACACTTTATGTATCTAAGAGAGGCAATAACCCCAGCCTAACCCCATAGGGGGCTGCCTCCTCCCACACCTGCCTCCACACACTCCACTCAGTTATCCCCCTTATCTAGCCATGTTGTGACGTCACCGGAGTCTATGGGAGGCATATTGGAGAGGTGATTATCTATGAATATATTAAACCTCTGCCTATTTATCGCTGAATTTAATAATTCAGTATTGTTGATTTAATGAATACAAGTTAAATTAAATGAGGATTCTTGCTCTTAGTTTACGCACAGAAACCCAATTATTTTAATCATAGACTTAAAGTGGTGAAACTATATAGCATAGACAGGTAAGTTTTGGCCCTTTTATATGGATGGATGGTATACTGAAACTACCGTAATCTCCCGCGTAGAAGACGCGGTGCGCGTATAGGACGCACCCCAAACTCAGCACATGCATTTTCGCGTATAAGACGCACATTTTAATGCTGATATTTGTAAATTCAATACATTTCTATAGTAAAATTACCCCTCGTATAAGACGCACCCCCAATTTCAATACATCCTATAAGACTCCCCAGCATTTTGTTTGGCGTAGAGGACGCGTCTTATACACGGGAGATTACGGTAGCTTCTTTCAATAAACGATTTCACTTCAATATTTACACACACAAAATGAATTGCGTTTACCATTCTCTCCGTTTCCAGCTATCTAAAGCAGGGAAAGCATAGTTCAAAGGGAACCAAAATGCCAACATCAGCTCTTTTTTAGATGGAATTAGTGTGCACTACCAGTATCTCGATGAGCTAAAATTGTTTGTCATAGTGGTGCATTTGGGGACCAGGTCTTAAAAAGCAGCCTCCCCTGAGTAGGGGCTGAATCATGTAACATGATTATACAGAGATGCCGTTTTTCCTAACTTTTTAGGAATTCCGAATTTTTGGATTCGTTTCCTGTAGGCATTTCCTATTGGGAGTAAAAAAAATTACCGTAAATCCCCGCGTATAGGACGCGTCTTATGCACTAGAATTACATAATCTGCATCCTATAGAATTCACCCTAACTTAGGGTGCGTCCTATAGGCGAGGATTTTCTACTATAGAACAGTACTAAAATGACCAAAAATTGACCCTAGCATTGTCCTATATGATTTAGCCTAAGTCAGTGTGCGTCCTATACGTGAGGGGCGTCCTATACGCGAGGATTTACGGTAGGATAATTTCCGAATTTTCATTGATCAGTGAGTGGCATCCCTGATTATAAGAATACTCATATTGACCTTTTTGAAGGGACAGGGAGACAGCTAAATTAGCAGGTTGGTGTCATATCCTGTATGTTACTGATTGTCTATAATAGCTTTATTTAACAGAAAAACTACTCTTAAAAAGTTATGTTTTACCCATCTCTAATCCAAACGGTCACAAATATTATATTCTGCTAAGTAGGTGTGTTTTAAATGAGTAAGATTTAACTAATACATGTATATCAATAATTGTTCATCAATTGGAAAAAGTAATATCAGTCATATTATAACTGAATACATAAGCAAATGTCCACGACCATGGAATATTTTTACATTGTATTCTCCGAGGTGGGACTGGCGTATCCCACGAAGCCTGAATTGACCAGTCCCACAATGTAAAAAATTCCATGGAAGTGGACATTTGCATTTATGTCATGGCCAAAGGGTTAGATTCAGGGATGTAAGTTTTCAGAATTTCCCAAGTCCAACACGTCAATAGATTTGCCCAAATTTCTTTTCTTATTTTATAGATTTGCAGTGTTTTACAATGAATTCGGAATTTCTGTGTACAGTTTCAGAATTTTTCATACACCCTGACTTACATCCCTGTAGATTACTTTTAAATAAAGAAAAACAACAATGCTTTCATCATGAAGGTCACATGGTCACTGGCCATGGAATATGACCACATTGTATTCCACCCCCCCCCCCCATTAAATACAAGGTCTCCAGTACTGTTCTATAGTAATGGTCGTATCTGCCATGAAAAAAATTGTTTATGCATTTCAACCATTTGATAAACAGATGGACAATGTCAATTGTGTAGAACAGAGGTAAGATCCACTACATGAATCCAATACACTATAAAAGCCTCTTCAGACAAATTAAAACGAGAGGGAAATGTACTTACGTAAATGTTTCCCACCTTGTTTCAATCTAAAGCTGACTGCACCTACACAGAGCTAATATCCTACCGTAATCTCCCGCGTATAAGACGCAGTGCGCGTATAAGACGCACCTAGAGTTTTGGAAAATTCTCAAAAAAAATGAAAAATTACCGTAATCTCCCGCGTAGAAGACGCGGTGCGCATAGAAGACGCTCCCCAAACTCACGGTAGGCTGGTTCGCGTAGAGGACGCATCCAACCTCCCTGAATCGATATTTAGAAAAAAAACCGTACAAGACGCCCCCCCCAACTCACCAAGGGGGGGTTCGCGTATAAGACGCACCCCCACTCCACCCCCCACCCCCAGCCTCTATGAGTTCAAGCTGTCATCGGCACACGGTCGGCGTCAAACCCGCCGAGCGCCCGTCGATACCTCCCGGTCTGTCGCGGTGCTGGCGCTATGAGTTCCAGCTGTCATCGGCACACGGTCGGCGTCAAACCCGCCAAGCGCCCGTCGACACCTCCCGGTCTGCCGCGGTGCAGGCTATATGAGTTCCAGCTGTCACCGGCACACGGTCGGCGTCAAACCCGCCGAGCAAATCTACACCGACCGGTCTGCCGCGGTGCAGGCTCTATGAGTTCAAGCTGTCATCGGCACACGGTCGGCGTCAAACCTGCCGAGCAAATCTACACCGACCAGTCTGCCGCGGTGCAGGCTCTATGAGTTCAAGCTGTCATCGGCGCATTTTCCTAAATGAGATGTTGGAAAACCCCGCGTATAAGACGCACCCCCAACTTGTAGAGATCCTATAAGACGCACAAGGCATTTGTTTGGCGTAGAGGACGCGTCTTGTACGCGGGAGATTACGGTAATAACTTTGGTTCTACTGAATGAATTTTCAAAATTCAAAAACCTATGTGTAGCTTGACCCCCCTGGGCCCCCTTATCTTATTATGACTAAGGGGGCATGTAACATATCAAAAGAAAGGTCTTGATGTACCCCTTGTGGATCCAATGAGAACTAAAACCCCACTCGTCAAACCTGCCGAGCAAATCTACACCGACCAGTTTGCCGCGGTGCAGGCTCTATGAGTTCAAGCTGTCATCGGCGCATTTTCCCAAATGAGATGTTGGAAAACCCCGCGTATAAGACGCACCCCCAACTTGTAGAGATCCTATAAGACGCACAAGGCATTTGTTTGGCGTAGAGGACGCGGCTTATACGCGGGAGATTACGGTAATAATAATATAATGTAATATTCACACGTTCAGGTGCTGAGTGATAGCTGTCATCTATAGGATATATATGTAGCTATGGCTTACTGCCTCTCACCCTACAGCCACTGACCCCGGTGACGTAACATATGGGTCTTCACACTTAGCTGTCTGGTGCAGCTTGGTCGGCTCTGTTATGGTGTGGCCACAGTTCCCTTGGCTACTACTGGTTCATCCTGCGCCTTGCTGCAGTTATATCGAGACTAATGTACATACATGTACCAGTTTGTACTAAAAACGATAGGACAAAGTTGTAGGGGACGTGTCAATAGCCCTTTAAAATCAGCCTACATTTATATATCAGGTTTGGTGAATCTCAGACTCCCATATTAGGCGGACTAAGACTCCTATGACTATGTGGTCACTGTTGTGACCAGTGAGTACATTAGCCTTGTGATTAGGGTGATAGGGTAAGTTATCCATCGCAAATGAGAGAAGTTATTTCTGTAACAGTTAGGGGATTTTGTTTCTTTAATAGTGATATGAAAGAACATTAGCAATACCGTATTCGACATAATAAACACCCACCCCCTAATGATAAGCTATAATATTTTAGATTGGAAATTGACCAATTTTTTCACAATTTGAATTTTAGAGGCTGTTGTATCCTTTGTGCTGAAAGTAGCAGCACAAACCACCACATAATATCTGTGTCGCCTATTCATTAGTGTGAATCCCCTTCACACCTCCCTTGGTGTGGAGGTGTGTCAGTATCAGTAGCTAACAGCATGGGGGTCGCCAAATTCTGGGAGATTTACTTTAGTAAACCACTGTTTTCTGATGACTCGTGTTAATGATGTAAATGTGATGTTTTGATGTTTTCAGAGTGGTTATACAACATGACGGTACAGAAGATGGTTCTTGTTATCAGGAGTGTAGACACAAATGAAGTCTTAGAAAGGTGGCAATTCGATGTAGAATGTGACAAAACAGTAACAGAAACAAAGTAAGTTTCTCATTTTGAACATCTCATCTAGGCAATTATTTTTACTAGGTTTGAAAAGGACAAAAGATATCCAAAAGGGGAAGACTGCATCAAAAGCATCATCCATTCTCCCTGTCGGGAAGGGTTACGCTGGTCACGTGACCACCACCCGCGCACCAGCGGGAGTACTAGCAAGGGGAGGGTTGCTGCAAACAACTGCCTAACAACCCATACTGCACAGTGGCAGTACCTACTGTCAAAGTGTTTTCTTCTAGTATTTAGGGTTTAAATAGACCTAGAAATAAAAGTCAATAGTGTATCTTGTAGCAAATTGTCTGAAAAAGCTGAAAAATATAGTTTCAAAGTCATAGAACCAAGGGAAGATGGCTTAATTTGCCGTCAAATATATCACAGGAGGGAGTTTTTGATTGCCCTGGCCATAGCTGTAGCAGAATTGTTGTCAAAATGTAAATGTCATGTATTTTGGGGCTAAATTGGCCTAGAAATAAAAGTCAATAGTTTACCTTGTAGGGTATTGTCTGAAAAAGCTGAAAAATATAGTTTCAAAGTCATAGAACCAAGGGAAGATGGCTTAAATTGCCGTCAAATATATTGCGGGAGGGCGTTTCTGTTTGCCCTGGCCGTAGCTGTGGCAGAAGTAATGTTATATGTGGGGTACACATATAAGCACATGTGATCTTAAATGTGGGGAGGGTTCGGTGGATGTTCGGGTTAGGCGGGGAGTGTTTGGTAGATGTTCAGGTTAGGTGGGGAGGGTTCAGTGGATGTTTGGGTTAGGCGAGGAGTGTTTGGTAGATGTTTGGGTTAGCCGGGAAGTGTTTGGTGGATGTTCAGGTTAGCCAGGAAGTGTTTGGTGGATGTTCCTGTTAGGCGGGGAGTGTTTGCTGTATGTTCAGGTTAGGCGGGGAGGGTTCGGTGGATGTTCGGGTTAGGCGGGGAGTGTTTGGTGGAAGGGTGGGTTAGGCGGGAAGTGTTTGGTGGATGTTCTGGTTAGACAGGAAGTGTTTGGTGGATGTTCGGGTTAGACGGGGAGTGTTTGGTGGATGTTCAGGTTAGCCGGGAAGTGTTTGGTGGATGTTCCTGTTAGGCGGAGAGTGTTTGGTGGATGGTCGGGTTAGACGGGGAGTGTTTGCTGGATGGTCGGGTTAGCCGGGAAGTGTTTGCTGGATGTTCGGGTTAGACGGGAAGTGTTTGGTGGATGCTCAGGTTAGCCAGGAAGTGTTTGGTGGATGTTCCTGTTAGCCGGGAAGTGTTTAATGGATGTTCAGGTTAGGCGGGGAGGGTTCGGTGGATGTTTGGGTTAGGCGGGGAGTGTTTGGTAGATTTTTGGATTAGCCGGGAAGTGTTTGGTGGATGTTCAGGTTAGGTGGGGAGGGTATGGTGGATGTTCGGGTTGGATGGATGTAGGGGTTAGATGGGGAGGGTCGGATGGATGTATGGGTAAGATGGGATTATATCCATGCAAAATCTAAATAAAAGTAAACACTTTGACAGCAATACTGCCAAAGCTATGGCCAGAGGAAACAAAAATGCCCTAAATTCTGTAATGGTTTTGTTTGACCAATTCGGTGGTTTGGGCCTTACAGATTAGGAAAGAAGGAGTAAGGCAGTGATTCAAGTGTATGCCAATGGTTTTATTCAGGATACTCTACGGCTACCCGGAAGGTGGTGGTGGGGCAGCTAATCTCGATAACAGTACATCTATGAGCTCGGAGGCCTGGAGGGCCTCTGACGTAGCGGCTGAGCCCCGGTCTTTATATATGGACCCTGGTGTTTGTCGCCAGATGTCCCACAGGCCCAGATCGGTGCTGCCACCTACCTGGAACCTTAGGAACACCCAGCGACTGGACTCACCTGTCATGCCAGACGGCACCTACATGTATATTATAGTATAATACCTCTACACTACTCCCCCAGACATTAGGCAGGAGTTATAACTATTATAGTAAATATTATATAGGGATAACATTACATTATGTCTTACCCTAATAATAGAGGTATTACCATAGATATAACAACATTTTTAAACTTTCATATGAGAAATAGTTAACAACTCGATAGTATTAATAGTTACGAATAATTATTTATTAAGGTCGATACAATTCGACAATGTGGATAATAACAGATATATGAAACGGATGTGTTCAAGTGTTAAGTAAACCACATATTAATACACTACTTGGCTCGTTCTTATAACAAACATGATATGTATTTAGTCTTGATAAAGACTTTAAACGTAACCATACTATGTAATGAAACTTTCAGTTAGATAATATTCCTATAGTAGAAATATTCGACATGATACCATTTTAGTCTTATACACTTGAAAAATTACAAATATTTTACACTCTCATGCATCTAAATTACTATCAGCAACACCAGATGAATATAATTATACAATGATATGTCATAGATAGATAAATATGACAATCTGGTGTATTATAACCTATATCGGATCATATCAAATATTATTATAAGTGAAGATAGATCCGGTTACTTTATAAACCCGTAAGACAATTATAATGATACATTAGTACAGGTATAAAATGATAGTTATATGAACATTTGAATAGTGATAAACACAATTTGCATGAGAACATTTATACAAAATATAAGTAGATCGTTGTGCGTAGTCTAGTAGTATGTCCGGTGTGGTGTGCAGAAGGAAGTGTGGTCAGCTAACCACGGGGTGGAAGCGCTATTGTCTTTTGGATCCTAGATGTAGAGATATATAAATACATGGTAGTTGATTAGGGGCAGCTACCCACAATCCTCTAGGTGTGCTATTGTTTTTTGAAATAATCCGAATGGTGTTAATAAGTAATCCGGCTGTCAATATGTAGTAATAGTAGGCCTTACTGCCTTTTCTTCGCCTCTATTAAATTACTTTACATATCCCATCATTGTCAGCACTGCTGGTCACACACTACTATCCATTATGTATTTCTCTTACACCATCATACAGTATAATACCTGTCGGTATGGTTCAGCATCAGCCACATCTTGCGATAGGCCTTGCTCGGATTGGGATCCTCGTCCATAAGATGCATCCAATCTTCGTCATCTGATTGCCCATTCTTATTAACGGGATCGGGGCAGGCGTATAAAGAGCCGTCTTTCTTTACTCCATATGCACAGTCTTGGAAGCAGGTGGGTATCCGGGTCTTAAAACCAGACTTGGCATTAGACCAACGCTCTGCTTCTGTCTGAGTAGAACTTTAACAGAATCGGGTAGGCTTTAAAAGAATCGGGTAGATTCTTTAGCCGACGTGAAGCAGACCTCCTGTTCTTCAACACTTGCCAATCTTCCAGATCCGGATCCTTGGCTCCGGGTTCGGCCTTTCCAGCGGGAGAAGCCTTACCCGAGGTGCTTGGGGTTTCCAGATCCACAGGTTTTCCGGTAGAGCCACTAGAGACGGATTTAGGGGTATCCAAGCCTCTAGCATTTAGTTTCAAATCGGGAATCGGAGGAGCGGTTACCTTTACTACCGTCTCCTCAATACGTGCTTTATTGGGAGCCTCATCCTCAGCTGCCATACGACGTTCGATAATCATTTGGAGAGCTGCATAACGGTCCAGTTCTAGGAGGGAGGAGTTCCTGACCTGGGTAACTTCAGCTTCTACTATACAGTAACCGTCGTCCCACTTTTCAAATGAAGAAGCGGCTTCTCTGAACTCCCTCATAGTATGAAGGTCATGCTGGATAGTTCTAGGGTGGGGGTAAGTTTGGCCTCGGGAATCCGAAACACAGCCCACCCAGTTAACATAGTCACGTGTTAGGCTTGGGATAGGCTCCCAGCTCGAAGGCTCTGTTTGCTTCGTAAACCAACTCTTGGAAGGAAATATCTACCATGAGTCCCCGCTGGAACCAAGTCCAGTCCGTAAGCCACTCCAGTGGCGTCCTCTCGAGTTGGAGCGGGTGCATCACATCCTCGATAGCATCTCATAGCTTAGGATCCATCTTAACTGGAGATCCATCAGAGCACACTGTCTGCCTGTAGTTCCGGATGGACGTACATGTACCTTCCATTGTAGAACGCTGGGAACGGGTTATCCTGGATCGGTTCCCTCTCCCTTTCTTGGTCTTTGGATCCGTCTACCTGGGTAGTTTCGGATCAGGTTGCACCTAGCTGTACTTCTACTGGCTTCAAAGCATCTCCAGATCCCTCGGCAGGAAATGGTGAAACTGGCTTTTCTGGCTCATTCAAAGAAAATGAAGCCAGCTTGTCCTCGAATGACCAATTGGCGGATTCATCCACCTCCATCAGGTCATTATCTGCCTGTGTTACAGATGATAATGCTTCTGGAAAAGCATCTGCAGACAGAGTCAGCTTATCCGGGTCACCGGATAGCTTGGCTATGGTTACGGATTCCTCAGCCATGACTGAAGGAATCTACATAGGAGTCCAACACTCCTTTTCCAGACTTAACGGCGTCAGGGGCCGACACAGATCAGAGCCGCCTTCCTAAGAATCGACTCTGTTGGTGGGGGGCCAACTGTTTAGAGGTAAAAACCTGCAGACGGACGATCGCTCGCCCGCCTCGATCCTTACCAAAAAACAATATGGTGACACACCAGCTTCCGTGACGTCATTTCCACGCTGGGTCACGAGAGGTCAGTCAAGACTGGACGCGGTGACGTCATGCGGCAACGCACGTGCTATGGACGGAACATAGACAAACTGAATGTTTTTAGGTAATTATCGCTCATGCTGTCGACTCCGTCTAAAGATTTAAGTGGAGTTTATGGAAAGCTTAAGCAAATCCACCGGATTATCCGTCCCCTACCCACTGGTACATCATACAGCGACGACAATCAGACCTTTCGGGTCAGTTGTTATCCGTTCCATTTTAAATGTAAAACATTACACTCATTGTGTATACAGGTTAGGTCACTGCAGTCCTCTGGGCAATTCGAGGGCTGCGATGGACGACTATCCCTTCTTTTGATAGTTCCTTTTTGGACCTGACAATTCGAGGACCCTTCTCTGTGTGTTTCTTGGCCTTCGAAACACCCTTCCTCTTCTTATTGTCTTCACCTGCCGAGACTTTTTTTACACCACCACGCTTAGTCTGTGTTAGCGTTGGCAGTACTGATTCAGATACCTTCCTAGGCCTACCCCTGCCTCTCTTCGGTATCGGGTTCTTCTCCTGGTTCACTATTCGATTCAGATTCAGAATCTTATAGAATCCTTCACCATACATTTCTGTGGAGGTCTCCCTCCCAGACCATTTTCTTAGTCTAGCCACGTTCGACTTGTACAGTCGTCCGAGATCTGATTTAATGATTACTGTACAATCACTAATAACCTGAATTATTGTAAAAGGACCATCCCAATTAGATGCTAAATTTACATTTCTAAGTGGTTTGTGCAATCTCAGCACTCTATCTCCAGATTTGAATTTTCTAGTTTTCAAATCTGTATCATAACCTCCTTTTTGCCATTTGGCACTTTTCTCTAAATCAATCTGCACAGATTCATATGCTTTCTTAAATCTGTCCCGTAAACATTCAACGAAAACTACATGGCAAGGTAGTTCCGGATCCATACCCACAACTCCGAATACTAAGTCTGCAGGCATTATTAAATCCTCTCCGAACACTAAAAGGTTGGGAGTACAGTTAGTACTCGAATGTACCATACTGTTATAAGCATGTGTCACAAAATGGCACTGCTCATCCCAGTCGTCCATGTTCTCATTTACGAGTGACTTCAGGACCTGAATGAGGGTGTAATGGTCATGTATTCCGAGTTTGAGTTGGTGTGTCTAATCCGGAAAGGACTACCAAACGACAATCTCCAGTACAGAAGAGGCAACAAGTTTTATTCAGGATCCTACGTACAATCAGAATGCAAAGGTACCGGTATCAAAGGTATCCGTATCAGAGTATTCAGACTATCAGACAATGAGCTACCTTTGTAAGTTCTCGGAGCCAGAGGAGGGGAAGCACTCCCTATACATGCGGAACCCGAGAGGCTTCCTTCTCCTCGCCAGTTGTCGACCTGGCCTTATATACAAGGCCACAGGGGTTGGATGGCGACCTCTCGAGTCCAGGCCAAGAAGTCCGGGGAGCAGTGCTGCCACCACTCGCCCAGGATAGCCGACCTCAGACCCGAGTGTCCACTCAGGAACTGACCAACACGTAACAAAACCATCCTAAAACCGTGCCCCTACACTACCCCCACCAAGACTATGACAAGGTGCTACACAATTAGGGTAGTAACTTAAGTTATAGTATTAATACAAATGTACAATATAGGGCATACGGTTCAGCGTAAGAGTTGTCTGGCTCAAAACCTGACAAAAATTCTATGAAGTGTGTACCGAGTAACATAGTAACAATATACTGTAAGTGTCACACCAAGTCAGGTATAAAATACATTTTTACCAAACTCACACATAGTTTGACTATAGAATCTAATAACTCAACTGATATCATACCATTGTACCCAAACGTAGATCATTATAATCAAATATAGCATCAGAAAACATGTCAATGGGTAGGTATAAATTACTCTGAATAGCTATATTTGGAATCCTGATAAGAATAGCTACCTCTAGACCCCCTATAAATATAAATATTATACAAAAATAATTTAATGTACATATAATATACTCATTTACATGAACACCTGTAGGGTCTTATAATATGGAATAAACCGGAAAAACGATCATGAACACATTTTGAATTAAGTACACCAGTCTGGTCTTAACAATTGCCAGATTCCTGATAATCATAAATGGTAAAATACCGGAGTAGCAGAATACCTTACAAGTGGTTTCAGAATAGTAGGTAAAATTCGTAAATGTAGATGATACGATGACAATAGGGAATGTATTATGAAAGTCTCTGATTTCGATGTTGTCCTGATCCATCGGGTCCTGAACTTGAGGTCTATAGTTTGTAGGCAGTTTCAGTGCCTGCAGCTCCGACTTGTACAGTCCTGTAATAGTTCGTAATCAGGAGTTGTAGTCGTATTGTTCATGGAGATTCGAGTTAGTTGCAATCAGATGTGGAATATTCGAATGTACATGTGACTGCCATCCATAAGATGCACCCGTATCCTGTGCGGTCCTATAGTCCTAAAACGCGTGTACAGAAGAACTGATACAGCGTAAATCAGGGTTGAATAATACGGCATTCCTAACAGCTACAACAGATCCATAGTCCGGACGTCCTTCGTCCCGGATTATTGGTTCCTGATAACAGCACGGCTCGGCTGCACGTCCCATCATTCCAGGTAGGTACCCACATCATAATTTGCAGCATCACTTTATTCATAACAATATCGTATCAACTTAACCTTCCATCTCCGTATCATCCTTATCCTTAACCCCCACGTCCTTTTCAGGTTCCAGACCATAGTCTGAAATCTGTTCATCCAACAATTCCTTGGCCTGCCTACGGGTCCCGTCCCAAGCGGTCATGGGTATTCCGAAAGCCTCCATAAATCACATACTTAACAGATCGGTTTCCGACCTAGCTTTCGCAACTTCTGACTTCCAATAAGCGTTGCTCTTATTGATTTTCTTTTCCTTACTTGATAACTCCTTCATCTTAACCTTGTGTTTCTCATCCTTTTCCTTCTCCAACCAGGATAGCTCGCGACTGACCTCTCTTCATGTTGCTGCTGCCAATTGCGAACAACGTATTCCTGAATTTTAAATGACTCATCCGACATCTTATCCAGAGCATACCCTGAGGCATCCTTAGTTTCCGGAGTTTTGACGGTGTACGAGCCACTATCTGATTCCGGACCAGAAGATTCTGAAGGATGCTTCCGGAGACTTGATCCTGAACTTACTACTGAACTTAACATTTCTCCTGATGTGGCACTCGTATCCTTATATCGTATGTCTTGTGAGGCATACCGAACGTCCCGAGGTGTTTTGAATTCGGAAGAGGCCGAGGGTGCTGGTACATTTTCTCTCCTATTTCTTCCCTACTGATCTAATGTCTGACTCTCCTTACCAGGTGTTCCGAGTGTAGGGAAGTCTTTCTTACTTGCCTCATCGAATTTGGGTGGAGCTGCACCCTTCAGACTACTCAATGGGGAGCGATGCTCCAATCCGGACGTGGACGGAACTGGTGAGGGACTCTCACTGCGGATTCTTTCCGAAACACCAGAGAACAGAGCCAGGCTTGGCCTTTGGATACCCCAGAAACTAAACTCTCCAACTGATTTCGTACGCGATTGCTTAGCAGCAGTGGCTCCCTTAACGTCACAGTAAGCCACATCTCCTCTTACTTCCTCATCTCTGCAAACTGATCCCCATCTATGTTTAACCGACCTGACCACATCTTGACTTCAAATGTGGCTTGGAATTTCAAATTCGAGTGTTTAGTGACCTGACAGAATTTCATAACCTTAGCAGGGCTTCCCTAGCCCACTTAAAAGGGTCTATATCTCCTCTTTTCTATCCCCTCAGGATGTGTGTGGTGCACATATGCGCGGGCACTGACACATTCCTCTGTGAAATTGTGTAATGTAGTTCTTGCCATGAATATGACCCCAGCTGTCGAAATGGCGTTAAACATCTATTACTCACTCACTCACTCATAACCTTAGCTGTCAGACTTCCAAAGTTCTCAATCTTCTAACTATCCCACTTAGCTATTAACATCTGATGCAGTTCCAATACCTTCTCGACTGCAGAAAACACTCCCATCTTATGGTCTGCCTTCAGATGTCTTACTAACTCACTCATCCGACACGTTCTTATTCCGGAACATACAGCTCCCATCCGACCTTTATCCATGTAACATAGATATACTGGATGGTGGTGTATATGTTCCTCAATGATATGCCTAATGAATCCGATGTGACTAGAAAAGCCGATCGGAATCCCCTTACAGTTCGTAAACACACACTTATCGTTGACCCTCTCTTCCCACATAACGATCGCCCATTTCAATTTGATGTAGGCGTCGAAGTCGTTGTACTTATCGTTCCGATTGTCCAGAGTTTTTCAACCCAATTGACGTAAAACATATAGGTATTCTTATCTTTCCTAGTCATCTTCATCCATTCCTCCAAATCGTCTTCACCATTTGCATCTATCAGAGGAGGGCACCCGAAATACTTCTTATTTTTATTTCTCTTACATTCAAGCAGACTTTTTGGAACGAAATCTCTGAAGCCTGACTTAACGTTGGCCTGGATTCTCATCTCATCTATGGTTAGATTCGGATCATTATCGTACTGCTCCGGATGCTGGATATCGACGGTCCAATCCAAATCCGGATTCCATCCCGTATCCATCTTCTCATCCATCTCTCCTTCCAGATCTCCTTCCGAAGCTTCCGATTTACAGTCGGACACTGTGTCCTTGCTCTGATTTCCAGGCTTATCTCCTTCAGTCTTTTCTTTCTCAATTTTTTCTTTCTCAAGCTTTTTCTTATCCTCCTTCATTCTCTTCTTTAACAGATTCCTAGCTCTTTTGGTAACAGTCACCTTAAATTCCTCATCCGACAGTTTCTTAGCAGCCCCATGGGTAGTTAGGTTCCGTGCCAACCTGAGCCTTGCCATGTCTGACTTATTTTCTTCGTCCATTATGATTGCTTCTCATTCACTCTTTTGTTTCAGAAGAACCTCATCCTGCTCCTCAATCTTACTTTTTAGTTCCTTATCCTGAATTGACTTATTCTTAATCCGTCTTTCTTCTTTCTATAATTTGGTTTCCTCTAACTGGGTAAAAGAAGGATCAAAAGGTATGGTAGAAGACCTCGTACTCATCCGACCTACAGGAGTTGCTTCCGCTATCAAGTCATCCAACTTCTTCATACTAGTACTGCCAGGTCCACCGAGGTAGAATAGGGTATCAGAGGCCTCCCTATCCGGATGGGTACTATCCCAGCTCTTCTTAACGGATTCACAGATCTGATAGAATATGAAGCATTTTACCATCCCCGTAGCCATGTCCATATAATTCGTATACCAGAGACTCAGGATTGTTAAACCCGCAGGAATCATGTCCCTGATCAACCGACATCATTTCTTATTTATCTTATGCGGCTTACTTAATTTTTCATCCCAAATCTTATTCCTATCGATCAGAATGGTATCACCATTAGGCCACCGGATAACCCCGGTCTCGAAATTCAGACATCCCTGTTCGCTCTCAGGATCCAAGATGGCGACGGTGGTTTCCCTAGCCTCCGCGCCCTTTTCCTTTCCGGGTGTCTCTTTCCGAGCCGTTTCATCTTCCCGAATAGTGGGGTTCGTACTTCCATCGTCGACATCTGAGGTAATATTCGTCTCAATTCTTTCCGCGTCCCTACTAGTGTTCTGACTACTGATTCCCACAATCGTCTCAACTGCCGCTGCTTCTTCCAACAATCTTTCGTCTTCTGAATTGACCGGACTGACCCGGCCCTCTCCAACCTCCATCTTAACCTCCTCGGACAACATACTTACAACACACAAACAGAAACAAAAGTACCCACAGGCACGACAGTTTACAGCCTAAATGGTTATCCTAACGAATGTTTAGAGATTCTTATTTCTACACTATCTTATTCCGCGGAAAAAAAGCTTCCCAAATCGCCTCAGGCGCGTTGACACTGCTGGTCACCACGCTTGATTTGACAAGATGGCGGATCTTCTCGTGTGAACCCTAATTGCGCGGTCAAAGGTCATACCTGCTTTCTTAACCTCGTTCCTGAATCTAGGTCAGGCCCCACACATGCTCGCACGCCCGTAAACAGAACGATCTGTCAAAGTCCTATTACCACTGTCAACTTAATCTCTTCAGGAGTATCTATGGAGAGTATGTGTAGCCTTATACTGACACGTCGGATATATCCGTCCATCACCAACGGGAACCATCAAGTCGAGGACAACAGAGCAGGTAAGAGCGATTCTGTTCACTCGGTACCGCATTCTTCCTCACGCTGTCAACAAAGTTGACACCGCCTCTATCATAACACATAACAGTACATACATGTAACATAAAGACATCGTACAGGACAATACATCGTTGTGTTTCAGGATTCAATACTTCTTAGAACCTCGGCTAGGGCTTTATTAGGTTACACTGCTTCTCTGTGCAATCCTAGCACTACGGCGTACGCCCTCCTCATCAGGTCTATTCTTAGTATTGGGCGACGTAGTTTGATTCCCAGAATTTGATCTGGCCGTTCGGGTTCCGGGTTGCTTAGTCTTTCCAACTCCTGCCGAGACTTTCTTATTCTCAATGTTTCCTCTATCTTTCTCATTAACCTCCATCACATTCTTCTTCCTACGTCTTCTTTTCCGTGTACCTAGCATAGGCATTTTCCTCGGTTTCTTCTTCTTTCCAGAATCCACAATTTCATCTGGAATGGCTTCCTTACCTTCATCCATGTCCTTCATGTCGGTCAAGTGTTCCAACTCGGGTAGATCCACAACCTCAGGTAACTCTCTAACATTCGGACCCACTCCGTACATTTCCTCTGCTAGTTTTCTACCCCTATAGGGTAGCAACACTTCCACATGACATCTTCTCATATTGCCATTCAGGTCTTTTATAAAACAGGTGGTTTCCGAAATAATCTGTGTGATTATATGTGGACCGTCCCAACTAGATACCACCTTTAATCTATCAAGAGGTTTATAGAACCTAAGGACCTATCACCTACACTGAAGAATCTTGGTTTTAATCCAGTATCGTACCCTACCTTCTACCAATATGCCGACTTTTCCAATTGGTTCCTAACGCGTTCATAAGCCTTCTTAAAATTGTCCCTTAGAGCTTCCACAAACATTATGCTACAGGGAGTTTCGGGACTAATTCCGATTACACCAAACACCAGGTCTGCTTGCATTATGATATCTTCACCATAAACCAACATATTCGGAGTACAATTAGTAGAAGCATGCACCGTACTATTATATGCATGAACTACAAAATCGCATTGAACATCCCAATCATCTTGATACTTATTTACCAATGGTTTCAGGATTTGTAATATGGTTCTATGGAACCTTTCTACCAGGCCATCCAACTGGGGACAATACGGGTTTGTACGCGTCTAACAGATAGCCAGGTAATTACACATTTCCTGAAACAATTCCGTCTCAAACTCCCTTCCTTGATCACTGTGAAGCATCAGGGGAACCCCAAACTGCAACACCCAGCCTCTTACAAATGCTTCCGCACAAGTGACAGCTTTATGATCCTTCAGAGGGAACACCTTCGTATATTTTGTATAATAATCGCACACCACCATCATGTTAGGGTTATCCCTAGGGGTTGTAGTAAACCCACTTATGATGTCAATTGCAAAACGTACTCCGAACAGTTCTTGAACCAAGGGATTCTTACCTAACCCCTCTCCAGGCTTATTCTTACAGCAATCAGGACAAGTGGCAATCCACCTAAGTAAATCTCCACTCATCCCTGGCTCCCCCTGTGGAGTGGGGACCTTCATGTGAGGGCATGAAGGAGCAGAATAACTTCATTGGGAGTCCACAAGGAGAAATCTCCTTTCATACTAACAGTGGGCATACCAGATTCGTAAAAGGCGACAAACTTGGGGTTTCTTGTGTCTTAGGGTGAGCATGTGGGCAGCTGGTGTCCATATGTGCGGGCCTGGGCTTACATGCTTGTTTTTTGCCATGGGATTCCCCCTCAGTGAACCACGTCTGAGTGATCAAAGGCCGTGGTTTGTCTGGCCCTGCCCATGGGACCAGGCAAATAAAAGAACACTTGCTATCCTTCAAAAAGAGTAGGGGAATGAAGCCCCGGTAGCGGTTTTCCCCCTCGACCCTCCTCATAGATTCGGTCATCCATCTCATAGATTCGGTCATTCATAGATTCGGTCACTGCTGTGTCGGGCAAGCAGCATATAAATACCTGTCCAAAAAGAAAAGAAAGGACTTAATGTCCGAGAAACCTTGAAAATCTGAGTTCCTCGATGGCCCCGGACGTAAAACTAAACAAACAAACAAACTCATCCCTGGCCAATAGTATCTCCGGCAAAGTCTTTCCAGATATCTGTTCTTCCCAAAATGGCCACTTGTAATGTGGCCATGACAATAATACATAACATCCTGACGCATAGCATTCGGGATGACAATCTGAAGCACCTTATTAATCGGACTTATCTTCCATCTACAAAGAATTCCATCCCGGACTTCCAACTCGGCCCATTGAGCTAAAAATCTCATCTCTCTATTCTCCATACTAAAAGCAGGCCTTACAGGTTTTATCCCATATGGAACAGTTTCCAGAAGCTTCTTAGTGGTAGGATCTTTATTCTGAAACTGACGAGTAGTCTCGGGTGACCACTCAATCAGCATTTCCGGATGATCCCTATATGGTGTTCTTATATCCACAATGACCGCGTTGTGCATCCCACAGTCGTCGCAATCCTCCCGGTTACACTTCTTATTGGGCCTTCTACTCAAGGCATCAGCATTCGTATGCTTATTCCCCGATCTATGTTGAATCTGACTGTTCTCCAATCCGAATTCTGAAAGGTGGGCCAACCATCTTCCCATCATCCCTTCGGCATCTTTAAATTTAAGTAGCTACCGGAGTGATGAATGATCAGTGTGCAACATAAAATCCAACCCCCACAAGAAATTTCTTAGTGTACACTACTACCGCAAAGAGTTCCCTCTTAGTGGTACAGTAGTTCTTCTGAGCCTTATTCAGAGTGTTGCTAGCAAACGCAATTGGAACCTCAAAACCATCCTGGACCTGAGACATTGCGGCTCCAATGCTGTCGTTGCTAGCATCTGTATCCAAAATGAAGTGTCCCGTTGCCGTGGGGTACTTTAACACCGGAGTATCCGTAAAATCTTTCAACCTAACAAATGCTTTCTCCTGATCATCCCCCACAGGAAAGGTTCCTTTGACCTTAAGGGTGTCCAGTGTGTAATGCTTTGTAGGGGAAAACTCACTCTCGAGTAACCCGGAATAAAATCCCTAATAGCTACAAAAGCCTAAGAATGACCTCATCTGCTTAGCAGTCAAGGGTCTTTCCCAGTTCCGCACACTCTCCAACTTTTCAGGATCAGCTTAATCCCTTCTGGAGATATTATTCTTCCCAAATACATAATGGAATTCCTAAACAACTCACACTTCTTAGCTTTCAGATGCAATCCATTGGACATCAGCCTTTTCATAACCTCTTCCAAATTATTCAGACACTGATGGAATGTTTTACCAAAAACAATTACGTCATCCAGGTATACCAAACATTTCCTCCATTACAGATCACTCAACAGAGCTTCCATCATGGCCTCGGGCTTCTCTAGCCCACTTAAAAGGGTCTATATCTCCTCTTTCCTTTCCCCTCAGGATGTTTAGGGAAACTACTGGATCGTATCCGTACCCATTACAAGAACATTAGGAGAAATGTTAAAACGAGTATCGTAGGTTCTCATTTTAACTCGGCCTTCCATAAACAATTGGATGATGTGGAACTCACGATAGTGGATTTCATTCATGCTCACCCCGCAAGTGACAAGGCCACCTACTTAAGGAACCTGATTGAATTCAAATGGATTCAGAGGCTCCATACTAATGCACCCCAAGGGTTGAATATCGCCGACGCCCCCTTTGGAGTGGGCTAAATTGGGGGTGTATTACTATATAGTGGTATCATAGATGCTCAACCTAGCCTCGTCCAAATAATTTTTACTAATTCTTTGGGTGACTTGAGTATAAGGCACGCACACACCAAATTTTAATGGAAACTTTTTTTCGCTAAAATAAGAACACCCATTGGTTGTATTGTTACAACCAAGCCTAATATATTTAATTAAAGTCAGATTTTAATTAAATAAAGGTGTACAATCTGAATTCTACATCTTATAATACAGCTGATTCTCAATTCGCTGTATGGGCCCACCTAGATAACTTTTTATCTAAACAATGCCCCATAACACCAGATTCACCAGTGAATCTGGGACCACACTGCAAATTTTTGTCATTTTTTTAGCACAAACAGATGCCTGATGAGTCCCGATGGGATGAAACTACTCTAATTTAGCCTAACAACCTTAGTTGTGAGGTGTTACTATGGGTGCCTAGCAACCATGGTAACTAGCTTACACATCTCCTTAGAGATGTGTCAACAGTGACTGTTGCCTGGCAACGGTGTTCTTGATGACATCATGGGATCTACTCCCAACCGTCATTCTGAGTGGTAGCGTCGTGCAGAGAGGATCCACAACCCTAGCCTTTGTCGAAATTCCCCTCAGGATGTGTGTTGTGCACATATGCGCGGGCACTGACACATTCCTCTGTTAGATTATCAACCTGTGAAGCACGGGATAGCCACTCAGTGCCGCTAAAGTGCTGTAAAACACAAATCAATCAATCAAATCCATCATGGCCTCAAATGTGGCTGGCGCATTGCATAGACCAAATGGCATAACCTTGTATTAAAACAATCCCAAATGACTGGAGAATGCTGTTTTCTCTATGTCACCAGGGTTGATCCCAATCTGCCAGTACCCGGATTGTAAGTCCAGGGTACAGAACCAGTTGTTCCCTCCTAACGCATCCAAGGTTTTGTCGACCCTCAGAAGAGGGTACGAATTCTTCTTAGTCATTCCATTCAACTTCCTATAATCCACGCAAAATCGGATACTACCGTCCTTTTTTGTGGTCATGACGACCAGGCTGGACCAGGGGCTAGTACTTGGTACTATTACCCCCTTTTCCAACTGATCAAGAATCTCATTTTCACAAATAATTTTCTTCTTTAGAGGCAGTCATCTGTACGGAATCTTGAAAGGTTCAGCATCTCCGGTATTGATATGGTGTAACACCTTATCATTCCGACCTAGGGGCAAACCCGAGTAACGAACGCCTCCTCATACTTCTGCAACAGGTTCCGCGCTTCCATCTTCTGGTAACTATTCTCCAAAGAAGATTCCTCAATCATCGTATCAAATTGCTCATTCAGTTCCACCTTTCCCGGTAAAACAACTTCCTTTTCCGGTTTGTTAGCCGACCGGGCAACCATATTTACCCATTGCCCCAATTTCCGAACCTTTCTTGAGATAGATGGTGTCCATCCCCCGATTGATGACTAGGAGCACATTCCAAAATGGATTCCCCACAAGGGTATCCATCGACTCCAATCCGATACTGGCCAGGTGGCCAGTATCCGGTTCAAACAGACTTTCCTGACCTTTCAGAGACCTGTCAGTAGTACATAGCATATCACAGGCAACGCCCGGAAGGATCTTAACTGTGTCCACTATGCTAGCTACTGAACTGATCTGACGGAGCAAACATACAACTTGAATATTATACGGTTTCTTGATACTCAAAATGCCCTGACTCTGCTTCAACTCGGCTTCAAAAAGACTTGCGAAGTCCAATCCGAGTATACCATCATCCTTCACCTCAGCTATTATCGAACAAATTCTCTCTGCTCGATCTCTATCAACCACCTGCATATCTGACCCATCGGCTGTACAAGCCCTTACCCCCGTTATGAGGTTCTCAGTCTTGTCCGGCAAGTGGCTGAGGAATCGCTTGGAGACTAACGAGTGGCTAGCTCCCATGTCTACCAAGAATTCCCCAGTCCTACCCTGAATTGTAACAGGTACATACCATCTCCGACCTCCGAGTGGGGAGGAGTTCCCAGTAAACTGATCAAAATCTTCCGAAATGCCGAGATCCAACCCCCGTTGTCGTATGTGCTTCAAAAAGGGGTGATCCGGGGGGGGTGTGCCACACATGCCCGTGCGCGTGTTCCTGAACCCACGGCCCTTCCTCTTCCCTAGTGGTAACTATGAGGCAGTCCCATGAGGCCTACGGCCTTAGGACGTTGAACAAATCAATCAATCAACCTAGTGGTAACTGGTACGTTCTCAATTCCTTGATCAACTAATTCACTAGGGTCTCTGGCCCCGAGAAGAGGGGGGTGATCAGCCTCCCTACCTACTCTGCCAGACGTACTCATTCTCGGATTTATTGTGGACAGTACGGTGGCTTACATTAATTCTACGGGTTGAGTCTTTTGCCATAATCCCAACCCTCTCTAATTTTCCGAATTCTCGTCTACCTGGTAGGTCTGATTCCCATCTACAGAATGGGCCTGGGCATCGTCCTGTCCGTTTATACACACGTCCACCACCACCCCATCTGGTGAGGGGTACTCCACACATGTGGAGGACAGCTGCTGCCCCCTGGTGTCGATATACTGATACTCCCCGTCTGTTGTGAAGGTGGCATCCTTCTGTCCTACACTCAAGCGTACATTCCGATCCTTATTAGGCTGATACCTGTCTCCGACCTTGATTCTTATCCACGTTGTCTTTCACAAAGGGATTGTATCGGTTCTTTAGAATCGGCTTCGGAGTACAGGTGCAGATATCAGTCTGATTCCGGTCCCCATCAAGTATACTACTCACATTCGGACACCCTACTTCGTCGTCTTCCTCACTCTCACTCCCTTGCGTATTTTCTAATTGGTACCGGATCTGAGTAATCTCATAGATCAAATCCTCACTTTCCTGATACAGGACCTGGTTGTTTGCCCTGATGTCCTGAATTAATCTATCGTTCTCCTGGATGTGGTGGTCTCTCAATTTCACATATTCAGCATCCTGAGCCTGTATGATTTTCTTATTCTTCTCATAGACTTCTTTCTGGACTTGGATTTCAGTCTCCAGATCAGAAAGTCGGCTCTTGGCGGCCCCCAGGCTCATCTGCTGCTGATATGTAGACCGGTCATGCTCACCGGTCTTATCTTCCAGTGCAGCACAAATGTGATTTAACTGTTCATTAGTTTGTTCAAAACGCTGCACTACCGAATCGTATTCAGATTTTTTTCCTTTGACCTAATTCTCAATTTCCTTCAATCGGAATGTTTCAGTTGTCTTGCTACGCTCCAGGTCCTCCAAGGTTCTTTCCAGGTTCAGTTTCTACCTCCGTAAACTCTCATTTTGGGATGTAAAATTCTCAACAGAAGTTTCTAATTCCAACAATTGATTCTTCCTTCGTTCACATTCCTTCTTCTGAAATTCCAACAGTTTTTCACTCCTTATTTTCTCCTGATCGCACCTTTTTTTCCATTCCAGATGAGCTGTCCTCTCAGCTTCAAACCCACTCCTCTCCTCGCGGTACCTGTCCAAGCCTATCGTATTCATGGGAGCCGGTTGGCTCGAATGCCAGGATTGAAGATGGATTCGGACAACATGGCTGTACTTAACTGATTCAAAAAGACTCCCTGGCCGGATAAAGGTAGGATCTGGATAGACTCCCTCCTCCCACTGGGTTCCGTTGCTGGTATCTGCGCTAACAGAATAGGACTACCGAAGGTTCCGCCACCTAATAATTCCGAGTTTCGAATATTCAGAACCGTCTGATTAACCGCTACGGTCCCCTCAAGGCCCATAGAGGTGTCCCCACTGGCTTCCGAATCCGTACTCACCGAATCCCCAACATTCCGAATCGGTTCCCTATAGTCCATATATGCAGTTCCCCCGACGCACGGTGTTATTGGAACTGACTCATTCTCAATACCCAAATCAACCTGTTCAGCCACGGCTGCGCACTCTTACTTAACCGATCCTGGTCAGGGCACCAGTGTAATGGTCATGTATTCCGAGTTTGATTTTGTGTGTCTAACCCGGAAAGGACTACCAAACAACAATCTCCGGTACAGAAGTGGCAACAAGTTTTATTCAGGATCCTACGTACAATCAGACTTAAGGTTTCCGAATGCAAAGGTACCCGTATCAAAGGTATCCGTATCAGACTATCAGACAATGAGCTACCTATGTAAGTTCTCGGAGCCAGAGGAGGGGAAGCACTCCCTATACATACGGAACCCGAGAGGGTTCCTTCTCCTCGCCAGTCGCCTAGGGTAGGAATTATTTTGATTCCCTCCCTGGTTGTTAGAATTTCCCATATAGGAATACCCTCCTCCTCCAGAATAATAATTATTATAACTATATCCTTGAGGAGGTGGCCTAGGTACGTAAGCACCCCCTACCACATTAGGTTGAGATGGTGCCGAACCGGGAGCTTGTCCAGTTTTCGGTATTTTACTGGGACCAGGATTGGTTTTAGGCAACCTTGGTCCAGCTGGAGTGCTATGTCCGGGTTGGGCAAAATAAGAAGGTGGTGTTAACAGATTTCTTATCGGGCCCAGTACACGAGGTTGGGGTGGCGGAGTATTTACCGCTGTGTTGACCTGAGTCGGATTAATTTTATGACTCAGATCCGGGATCGGTGGTGCAGGGCCTACTCCCGAGTCATGTTTTGAAACATGTGGTGTAGGCGCACTACTTGCTGAATTTTTGTTTGAGCGATTTGTACATTTGTACTGTTCGGATCAACCACTCCCCCAGATGCAGAATGATCTGGTTTCTTATAGATACCAGAATTTACATTCTTATCTGCCCCATCAATTACAAATGGGTTGTATCTGGTGGGCGTTACGGTTTGGTTTGTATTTGCCAACATTGTAGACACCACATTCGGATCTGTATTGCCTATAGTTCGTTATGCGGCTTCTACATATTTGTCTAAAGTCAGTGCAGTGTTTTGCAAATCCTGAAGCTCGTTAGTGAGTTTCTGTCTATCTTCTTCCAGTTGTTTATTATGTGCTATAATACCCGTCCGGATTGTCTCATTGTCTTCAGCTCGTTTGTTACACTGAAGTTTCAATTTCTCTAATTCACTTTGATAGTGACTTATATCAGATTCATAACTGACCTTGTCCTGACATAGCTGATCATTCGTATCTATGTACGTTTGGATATGAGTGTGTCTATTATCATATTCTTTATTGAACGAATCTCTCATGCTTTGAAGTTTCATTTCTTCATCTTGCAGTTCTTTCATGTATTCTCTCTTCCTGGTTTCTAATTTGGCTTGCATACCAACAAGATCCTCTTCAAGATGCAGTTTCTCATTAATCACTTCATCTTTCGCTTTGACTAAGACATTCAAGTTCTCATTCAAAGTTACATAAGTTTCGTTTAACAACAGGACATCCGGTTGTTTCAATTCCTCTCCTTCCGGTACTGCATATGTTACATCGCCATCGATGGCGCTGTAATCCAAAATAGGCAGACCAGATCTGGGTACACTATATGGTTATTTTCCAAATGTTACCCTTTTTGGTATCGGAGCCGGATGTTCTGGGTTAGTACTACCACCAATTTTGAACATCGAATTACTTAATTCGTCAACTAGTGATTGTTGACTTATTAAGGTACTCCTTCTCTGTATGAATTGTTCTCTCTGTACAGAGTCAGGTATATTTTCCTCACTATCCAGAGTATAATGATGTCCAGGTTCCCTCCAGGATGCAGCATCTACATCCTGTGGGTTCGAATGGGTTTGGACAGTTAATGTCCCATTGCCATTCTCTTGGACAATTAATTGTTCCTCAGGGTTAGCTTCCGTGAGGTCGTCTAACCCATGTACTAGCCGTCCGGACGTTATAACGTCCGGGGTATACACCAGAATTAACTGGTCACGGCACCAATGTAATGGTTTTGTTTGACCAATTCGGTGGTTCGGGCCTTACGGATTAGGAAAGAAGGAGTAAGGCAGTGATTCAAGTGTATGCCAATGGTTTTATTCAGGATACTCTACGGCTACCCGGAAGGTGGTGGGGCAGCTAATCTCGATAACAGTACATCTATGAGCTGGCAAGAGGCCTGGAGGGCCTCTGACATAGCGGCTGAGACCGGGTCTTTATATATGGACCCTGGTGTTTGTTGCCAGATGTCCCACAGGCCCGGATCGGTGCTGCCACCTACCCGGAACCTTAGGAACACCCAGCGACTGGACTCACCCGCCACGCCAGACGGCACCTACATGTATATTATAGTATAATACCTCTACAATTCTATGATATTGAGACCATATTTATTGGCATTTTCAGACAATTTCCTACAAGATACACTATTGACTTTATTTCTAGGCCTATTCAAACCCTAAATTTTAGAAGTGAACACTTTGACAGCAATAATGCCAAAGCTATGGCCAGAGGAAACAAAAATGCATTTCCGCGACTTTTTGACAGCATTCTACGCCATCTTCCCTTAATTCTATGACATTTAGACCATATTTTTTGGCATATTCAGACAATGTCCTACAAGATACACTATTGACTTTTATTTCTAGGCCTATTTAAACCTTAAATACCAGAAGAAAACACTTTGAGAGTACCGTATTCTCCCGCGTAGAAGATGCGCTGCGCGTATAGGACGCACCCCAAACTCAGCAGAGGCATTTTCGCGTATAAGACACACCTCTTAGGTACCAATTTTGTAAATTCAGTACTGTTGTATAGTAAAATTACCCCTCGTATAAGATGCACTCCCAACTTGAAGAGATCCTATAAGACGCACAAGGCATTTGTTTGGCGTAGAGGAAGCGTCTTATACGCGGGAGTTTACGGTAGGTACTACCACTGTGCAGCAGGGGTTGCTATGGGGTTATTTGCAGCTACTGTTTTGGCTCCACTGGTTGTCAGGTGTTTGCACATGCGCACTGGGGGCCTGACTGCAGCGCCATCTGCACCCAACGGCCATTACCGACTCCTTGAATCTCTTGGCTGTTCCTTGTCAATGAAAAAGGAGAGTTACCAAGAGTCTGGCTCAGTTTTGAGTCTTTTTAGCTGGTTTACGCAGACGATTCTTAATTTAAACCTCCAGTTTACATTTCAAATGTGTGCTGTGCTATTGTACACATGTTAACGATGTCAGACAACATTTCACAGTCCTGATAACGTGATATAAGTCCTGAGCCATTTTTTATATAAGTCACAACATTCAATCTTTTCATCTATTATTCTAAAATTTAGACTAAATGTCGATTTAGAAAATGCGTTAACACCAGGCAGATTCATTTCATCTAATGTCGATTTAGAAAATGCATTAACACCATGTGCTTTTACTAGGCTCTAGATTTTCAGTTTTGAGATATTTGAGTTTTTCTTCTAGAATTGTTTTCCCCATCATGATTTAAACCATTTTCTGCGTGTGTTGCAGGGGTCCAGCTACAGCAAAGACGAAGGAGGAGGTGAATAAGGAGATCGGAGCTGTCATCAGACAGATAACTGCCTCCATCACCTTCCTGCCACTTCTGGAGACAGCATGTACGTATCACTCACTCACACATGCTCATATCCCTCTAACATACATCCTTTTGACACATTGAGAAATCAGTATAAGACCTTGCAGAGCCTATCATTGGTTACATTGCAGTTTAATTCCCCAACAGCAAAGCAACGTTTGTCAAACTTTGTCATAGTGTCCCGATTACCTCTAACCCATACTGATCTTCGCTCAAAAAATCGACCATTTCCCTACTCTGAGTACAACTCCCTGTATATCCTATAATACAAGACCTGGTCTGAACCCTGCAGAATGTGTACTTCAAACTATAGAAAACGCAGTGTTGACAGCCTCATCTAGACATACTCAGTCCCTTATTATTCATTTCACTAGCTGTAGAGCATAGGCAAAAATATAAATAATAATGTTACATAGCAACCCTTAGGTATTGTACACATCTTGTAGGAACAGACCGGGCCTAATCCCAAGAATACTATTTTACTGGTTCTAAGTCTATATAAGCACAAACAATCATATATTACCCACACCCTTACCGTGCTAGGTCCCCTGTCACTAATCCCTATGTTTGCTAAAGTTGTGACTTAATTTTCTCAATCATTGTCATGAAATAATGACTGATATACAGTATAGTACCCCGTCAGTCCATGGGTGAAGATTAGCGCTAACACCCCAGACACAGTGACACATAATGTAGAAAATGCACAGGTTGTCACACTAGGTCGAAGGTTAGATGACCATTCAAAAAGAGACAACTGAAATCATGTGCAATTTATCAGGTACACTTACAATACATGTACCAAGACATATGAAGGAGGGGGTGACGGAATGGTCAACCACTCATTAAGGGCACTACATTGGAACTAATACAATATGAGAAGCTAAAGGGCTTATTGATGGGTTTATGGCATTAGCAGTGAAAGCCAACAAAGTCATCCTGATGAATGAATGCAGCCCTGCATTGCTGCAGGCTGCCCGATTATTACATCAATTTGATGTACACTTCTAATACCCCAATAACTGCTTCCCATAATAAATATTTTTAATGATGATTTGTCTTGCCAGGTGCGTTTGACATCTTAGTATACACAGACAAGGACCTGGAGGTACCAGAGACATGGGGCGAGTCAGGGCCCGCCATCATCTGTAACTCACAAGAAGTACGCTTCCGCAGTTTTGGCACCTCTATCCACAAAGTTGACTCTATGGTGGCGTACAAGAACAACTGAAACATCCCTACATAGACTATTTATGAAACTTTATGTATTGATATACTCGTGTGTAATTCTGATACTCTCCAGGTTTTTTTTTGTCAAACATTACCTTCATATCCTAATTTCGAAACATCTTATCTAATGAGATGGCTGTCTTTTCCCTTGAGATAATCTCGTATGAATTGTCACTTACGTCTAGGTAAAGTGTCACTATGACATGATTGTATTTGCTTTATTTCATGTAATTGGTGGACCAGTTGGTAACAGCCCATGGGACTAGACTATTGTCATGGGAATGAATTTGGAAGTTGGGACACCTGCTTAAAACTTTCTTTTGATGTTTATTTGTTCAGCCAGGTCTCTGATGAATGTACATATCTTTAGCCGTTTGTAAGTGAATGTCATTGAAATCCCATCGATATAAACGATTTGGAGAAAGATCGCATGTACTTGTCTTATTTGCATGCAGAATATCACCCGGCAGTGTCTAACTGATGTCTATTGGATATTTGTTAAAATATTTACAGAGTTGATCTTCTTAATCAAATCATCAGTCCCGGAGAATTAGTCTATTTGCCTAATCTTACTTTACAAAAGTCGTTATCTTAGTTTGACTGTATCTGAGGCTGATTGATTATTGCATATGGTAATAATAATAATAAAAAAAAAAAAAAAAAGAAAGAAAAATACCAGAATGTACCAATCCGATGTCCCCAATACCAGCAGAGTAACCCCTCATGTGATTGTCAGTGTCTACCTGAACATTGACCGTTTTCCACCAACATGGCTGTTTCAAAAAGTCAGGAAAACCAAGACTCAGCATGAAAAGGGAATTTATAAAATACAATAAGAATTAGATGTATAAGACTTCCTATTTCTCAACCTCCCACCTTCCCACATTTTTCCGTATTGTTTTGAAGTTCCATGTACTATGGCATCTGCTCATGTACTTTATCTTTGCATCTTGTTTAATCTGCATGGATTGATCAGTCTTTGCACATAGCCTGTTAACAAGGGTTTGGTGATGTAGGAAAACATCAGTGTATTAAAGCTACGTTAAAGTAAAATATCTGTTTCTGTAATTATTTCAAAAGATGTAGCATTGTACTCATGTTGAGACTGTATATCCTTTCTCTGGATGGTTGATGCACTTTCAAAGTGTCACCGTGATGCAGCACTGGCAAGAGGGAGTTGGAATTCTAGAAATTCGGAGATTGCCATCTTGATCAGGCAGTTCTTGGGCTTTGCAAATTCATTGAGAAAAAAAAAACTTGGTGGGAGGGGGGGGGATCTGACAGATAGCATGCCTTATAATTTGGTTGATACTTCACTATCCCAATTCAAAATTTAATTTAAAGCCTGATATCACAATTCAGAGTCACTTTAAGCAAAGTGATTTCCTTTAATGCTTGGGATGTTTTCTTACATATTATTAACAATCAATTGGGTATACTTTATGTAAAACATCTGTTTCTTATGTATCTCTGCATAGAGGTAAGGTCGTAGACGTGTCCTTGCCGTAATTGACATACCGTAATCTCCCGCGTATCAGGCGCGTCTTATACGGGGGGTTTTAGTTCTCATTGGATCCACAAGGGGGACACCAAGACCTTTCTTTTGATATCTTACATGCCCCCTTGGTCATAATAGGACAAAAAGGTGGCCCAAGCTACCCATAGGTTTTTGAATTTTGAAAATTCATTCAGTAGAACCAAAGTTATGAATTTTTCATCTTTTTTGAGAATTTTCCAAAACTCTAGGTGCGCCTTATACGTGGGATGCGCCTTATACATGGGAGATTACAGTACCTCACTACAGAAATACTTAACATATTTAACCTTCCCTCATATATGGGCCCTATGCACCAACACATGTAGTTCATGTATGCAAAAGGAATAGATGCTACTGCGGACCCATTTGACAATGATCTGTGACTCTCAGTCATATAGGACAGTGAAAGGTGCAGGAGAATAATTTCGCTTCATAAGATTTGGGTTTTTAACTCGAAAAGCGAGTTATAAGGAGACACCTTGGGGCCCTGCACTTTCAGTCATTTTGGTGGTGCGAATAAGTTTAAAAAAAGATGAAAATTTTGTATATAAGAGGCAGAATTACTTAATGAATTTGTAGTGCCATTAAAGGAGGAGATGTAGGGGTCTTGCAGGAAAAGGTATTTCATTACAAAGTTTTATAAATTTTGAGAAATTGTCAATATTGTACAGACTCAGTTGGTTGGCAGCCATAAGAAGCTTTTTGCCTCCAATGGTGAGGGTATATGATGTTGATCCATCTATCAACTTTCCAGCCTTTTTTGGCAATGTGGTGCGAATAGTGCAGTTTTGGCGGGAGTTATGCGAATAGTGGCTTGGTGGTGCAAATAACCTGGGTAAGGGAGTGCTGATGCAACAGGATGAGTGCACAACTCATGGGAGCCAATCACAGGTTTTTCACTTTTCGAGTAAGCAGCAATTCACATTGCTGCATTATATTTATTAAACATACCCAGTGAACACAACTAAATGTATATCAGTAATATCCTTTTGATTCTTACACTGGCGTGAATAGGGTAGCCACCTTTGTAGTAATGCGGCTCTTTATCAGAAGACAGCTCCGGTCCTAGCTTCTCTGGGGAAGTTACAACTTTGGCATTTTTGTCACAGTTGAATACCCTGGTGAGGCACCCGCCCAAACTGAAAGGGCTCCTTAACATGCTGGTGAGGGGGATGTGCTCTACAAACCCCAATCCACATACTGAGGAGACATCTAGTTCATCATTAAGTTCATCATCTGTGTTAAATTCTATATCTTTACCAGGGATGAGGTATCCAAGGCTGATGAGGTCCTTGCAATGGTCTGGGTCACATGCAATGAAGTTGAGTGTGAGTCCTCTCCTACCATAGCACACACCATTAACGGTGCTGTTGATGGCAGCATCAAAGTCCAGCCACTCCTGTTGTGTGGCACCAGGTAGGGTGTCCTCTCCACTCCCACTGTCCACTCTCTGCCTGATGATGGTAGCTACTGACACACCATGTCTCTGTTGTAGCTGGGCGGACATCTCAGTCACCATCAGTGCTGCGAACCTCTCCTTTGACAGACCTGGATCACTCCTGTAGACGGAGTGAGAGAGGGGGACGTCTCAAACAGTGTAAACATAGCTTTGAAAGTTGGGGGGGGGGTGTAGATAGGGAAGGGCCGTTAATCTACTGTATTTTCAAACTGGTAGGTCAACGATTAGAGGTACAATGTACATGGCAATACTCCACAATTCCTCGGGATTGCCACTGGTCAGTTAAAGCCATTTTTATTTAAAGGCCAGTTTTAAAAAGTATTCAAAGAAACTACTAAGTTTATGTCTGGTTGCTATGCCGACGAAGTTCTCACAATGGAGATGTAGTCACGCGAGACCATCCCATAATGTATCAGTTCAGCACACGGTCCCGCTTCAGCTACACGCACATCCAAGTGTAGGATTATTCGCATTGATTTCTTCCAGAAATCTACAATATCTACAAACTTTCAACGACCGTCGGTTAGGTCCGAACAGTCTAGTTATTGTTGGCTTCCTTTTGGCATAAACAGACTTTGCTAAGCTGCTTCATAAGACCAAAACCACCGAGTGCTCTTGAGCCGGTCTGAGTCAGTCGCCATGACTAGTAGGTCAACACATGCAACAGCCAGCAATGGCGGCACCGCTGACCAAAGTGCTGACCAGGGGAAAACCTCTACAGCCACTGCCACCACTACCACACAGGCAGTGTTGCTGTCTACTTAGCAAATGGCTTAGATGATGTCTATGCTGAAGTGAACTATTCATTCAATGGACAAAACAGTGGTTAAAGGTGTGGTTGGAAAGCGCAAAAAAGACACTCTCAGTAGTGACGAAGAAGACCAAGGTCAAGTCTCTGACCACAACAGCGGCCAATATGGCGCTGACCCAGATTCCAGTGACAACCTGGAGGCTTACTATAAGAACATTGAGGCTTAGTTAGAAGCTGGGGAGCCCACAAGCAAAGATCTCCGAGATAGATTCGTAGCATCTTCAAAAAAGGCTTGTGGGCCCTCTTTTGATCTCAGTATTTTAAGAGAAAAGAGGGATAAGTTCCACAGACCAGCAAACGCGCCGGAGTTAAGAGTGCCCCAGCTGAACCACTCTCTAAAGCGCGCTGCTTCAGCAAATGCATGCACGCTGGACAAATGCATGGCTGAACTTCAGACCAACATGTCCGCCACTATGAGAGCCATGGCTAGGCAAGCTGCCGCCATGGAAGAGTTCAAAATGTTGGCTAAGCAGAATACTGATCCTGCTGTACATGACAAGACTGACAATTTCACTAAGTTAGTCATCAATGCCTGTGATGCTAACATTGTCATGACCAGGACCATGTCAGACATGACAAACGTGAGACTTGATGTCCTGAAATTGGGACTGTCAGAGAAGGTAATCTGCTCACCGATGAGAACCTACCAACACCTCAGTGGTTGGGTAGCAATGATATATCAGCCATGGACAAACTTGAAAAAGGAGACAAAGATATCAACAAATTCAAGAAGCACCAGCCTGGGACTGAAGAAACAGGCACTCACATGATGGGGAGTACTCGTCCAACACATACAAAAAGGACAAGCAGCACAAACCCAACCACCATTAGAAGCCCAAAACTCTGGGTTTTCCGAAGGGGGGGGTCTCACTATACCAGGTGAGTGTTAATAATGCTTTGCATGAAAACAAAATACTCCCCACAGTGCCAATTGCTCCTGTACCGGCAGCAAATGAAAAGTTAGGGTTTGGTACATTTGTACCGGGGGGCACTAAAATTCATGTAAACCAATGGTTAAAATTAACACATGATCCCTTCATCATTGAATCTGTTCAAGGGGTGAAGGTTGACTTGCAAGAAACCCCTATGCAAGAGACTGCTCCCAGGCCCTATCTAGTGTCTGAGGAAAATAGAGAAATTACTTACCAAGTTGTGAAAGAACACCTGGAAATATGCAAACCAGAGCAAGGAGAGTTTATTTCAAACATTTTCCTAGGCCTAAACCCAATGACAAACACAGACTAATTTTAGATCTGTCAGAACTGAATTCTTCAGTAGTCTATAGACACTTCAAAATGACAAGCCTACAGACAGCCATAGACATGGTGCAGTAAGATGCCTTTTTAGGTTCTTTAGATCTTTCTGACGCTTATTACAGCGTACCCGTATCAGATACCGACAAAAAATTGCTTAGGTTCAAATAGGGGGGGGGGCATTATATCAATATACATGCCTGCTGAATGGACTAACACAAGCACCAAGAACTTCACTAAAGTTCTAAAACCAGCCTTCACAGAATTGCAAAAACAAGGCCATTCCTGTCTTGGGTACATAGATGATACTTTCATCATGGGAGAAACAGCACAACAATGTGCTGACACCATAGCCAACTAAACTCTCTGTTGGTAAGCCTAGCATTCAAAATTCACCTAAACAAAAGTGTAGTCACACCAACCAAAAAGCTCACCTTCCTAGGGTATGTCATAGACACCACCACTATGACAGTTAAACCTACTGAAGAAACGGTCAAAAGGTTTAAAGACCTAGCACAACAACTCTTGAATAAAAAGAAGGTTGTAATCAGAGAGATAGCAAGACTATAGTAAGTCTAATGGTAGACTACTGTAAAGGCCTAGATTATGGGGAAGCCCAATATAGACGTCTTGAGTCAAACAAGACTATAGCCCTAGCCAGAAAAAGAGGTAACTTTGAGGCAAAGATGGAAATCTCCTGTGAGGGGCAATAAGACATCTTCTGGTGGTTAGAAGGGTGTAGAAAAATCTGTCTACAAAAGCCTGTGCCTACAATCATAACTGACTCCTCAGACAATGGGTGGGGAGTGGTTTGAGGGAAATATAGGACAAGGGGCCTATGGTCACTCAAAGAGAGGGAAAACCACACTTAGTAATGTAGAGGTATTGTACTATAATATATATACGGGTGCCGTCTGGCGTGGCGGGTGAGTCCAGTTGCTGGGTGTTCCTAAGGTTCCGGATAGGTGACAGCACCGATCTGTGCCTGCGACAAACATCATGGTCCATATATAAAGACCGGGGCTCAGCCGCTACATCAAAGGCCCTTCAGGCCTCAGAGCTCATAGATGCAATGTAATTGAGATTAGCTGCCCCATTACCACCTTCTGGGTAGCTGTAAAGTATCCCGTATAAAACCGTTGGCATACACTTGAATAACTGCCTTACTCCTTCTTTCCTAATCCGTAAGGCCTGAACCACCGAATTGGTCAAACAAAACTATTACATTTGTGCCGTGACCAGTTGATTCTGGTGTATAGCCCGGACATTATAACGTCCGAACGGCTAGTACATGGGTTAGACAACCTCACAGAAGCTAACCCTGAAGGACAATTTATTGTCCAAGAGAATGGCAATGGGACAGTAACTGTCCAAACCCATTCAAACCCACAGGATGTAGACGCTGCATCCTGGAGGGAACCCGGACCTCATTATACTCTGGATAGTGAGGAAAGTATACCTGACTCTGTACGGAGAGAACAATCTATACAGAGAAGGAGTACCTCAATAGGTCAACAATCACTTGTTGACAAATTAAGAAATTCGATGTTCGGTAGTACTAACCCAGAACATCTGGCTCCAATACCAAAAGGGTAACATTTGGAAAATTACCATATAGTGTACCCAGATCTGGTCTGCCTATTTTAGATTACAGTGCTATCGATGGCGATGTAACATATGCAGTACCGGAAGGAGAGGAATTAAAACAACCGGATGTCCTGTTGTTAAACGAAACTTATGTAACTTTGAATGAGAATTTGAATGTCTTAGTCAAAGCGAAAGATGAAGTGATTAATGTGAAACTACATCTTGAAGAGGATCTTGTTGGTATGCAAGCCAAATTCGAAACCAGGAAGAGAGAATACATGAAAGAACTGCAAGACGAAGAAATGAAACTTCAAAGCATGAGAGATTCGTTCAATAAAGAATTTGATAATAGACACACTCATATCCAAACATACATAGATACGAATGATCAGCTATGTCGTGACAAGGTCAGTTATGAAACTGATATAAGTCACTATCAAAGTGAATTAGAGAAATTGAAACTTCAGTGTAACAAACAAGCTGAAGACAATGAGACAATCCGGACGGGTATTATAGCATATAATAAACAACTGGAAGAAGATAAACAGAAACTCACTAACGAGCTTCAGGATTTGCAAAACACTGCACTGACTTTAGACAAATATGTAGAAGCCACACAACTGACTATAGGTAATATAGATCCGAATGTGGTGTCTACAATGTTGGCAAATACGAACCAAACCGCAGCGCCCACTAGATACAACCCATTTGTAACTGATGGGGCAGATAAGAATGTAAATTCTGGTATTTATAAGAAACCAGATCATTCTGCATCTGGGGGAGTGGTTGATCCGAACAGTACAAATATACAAATTGGCTCAAACCAAAATTCAGCAAATAGTGTGCCTACACCCCATGTTTCAAAACATGACTCTGGAGTAGGCCCAGCACCACTGATCCCTGATCTGAGTCATAAAATTAATCCGACTCAATACATGTGTAAATACTCCGCCACCCCAACCTCGTGTACTGGGCCCGATAAGAAATCTGTTAACACCACCTTCTTATTTTGCCCAACCCGAACATAGCACTCCAGCAGGACCAAGGTTGCCTAACCCCAATCCTGGTCCCAGTAATATACCGACAACTGGACAAGCTTCCAATTCAGCACCATCTTAACCTAATGTGGTAGGGGGTGCTTATGTACCTAAGCCACCTCCTCAAGGATATAGTTATAATAATTATTATTAGAGGAGGAGGGTATTCCTATTCGGGGAATTCTAACAACCAGGGAGGGAATCAAAATAATTCCTACCCTCTGTATGCGCCTTCCGGCTCAGCCGGAAACACAGGCAACAGTGGTGGTTACTCTAGTGGTTACTCTGGAGGTCATCCTAATAACGGACCCCCAGGAGGTAACCCTGGAGGTGGCCCCGGTGGACCTGGATCAGGAGGATCCGGATCGGGTGGAGATGGCAGGAAACTGGAACTGGACCGTTACGCAGCTCTCCATATGATTATCCACCGTCGTATGGCAGCTGAGGATGAGGCTCGCAATGAAGCCCGAATTGAGGTAACCGCTCCCCCGATTCCTGACTTAAAACTAGATGCTAGAGGCTTGGATTCCCCTAAATCCGCCTCTAGTGGCTCTACCGGAAAACCTGTGGATCCGGAAACCCCAAGCACCTCGAGTAAGGCTTCTCCCGCTGGAAAGGCCGAACCCGGAGCCAAGGATCCGGATCTGGAAGATTGGCAAGTGTCGAAGAACAGGAGGTCTGCTTCACGTTGGCTAAAGAATCTACCCGATTCTGTTAAAGCCGAACAAGTACCTCAGGTCCCAGCAGTTCGAGTGCCGCCATGGAGGTGGACTCGTCGGATGAGGATTCTTTAGACGAATCCTCGGTGGAGTATGATGAGAAAAGTGTCCCATCTACTCAGACAGAAGCAGAGTGTTGGTCTAATGCCAAGTCTGGTTTTAAGACCCGGATACCCACCTGCTTCCAAGACTGTGCATATGGAGTAAAGAAAGACGGCTCCACTTTGTACGCCTGCCCCGAGCCCGTTAATAAGAATGGGGAATCAGATGATGAAGATTGGGTGCGTCTTACGGACGAGGATCCCAATCCGAGCAAAGCCTATCGCAAGATGTGGCTTATGCTGAACCATACCGACGGGTATTATACCTATACCCAGAGGCAAAAGCTACGTTGGGCACTTGAGAAGTGGTACGGTGACGATCAAAAGTCCTGTCCCTTTTCCATCTGCCAGGATGCGAGTGATGTTTTGGTCCAGACCTAGAGTACTTCAGCCCGGTTCCAGACACATCTTGTAGAGGCCCACTTCCACCATCACCTGGTCTACATCTGTGACCCGAGTTATGGTAAAAAGGGGAAGAAATGCACTACAAAGGACACTTACAACCGGCGTAGCGATCTGGCGAGACACCAGAAGAAGGGACATGCTGAAGGTCTCGATACAACTCGTAAACGGATCATGGAGCTGCATCAGGAACTCATAAAAGAGTCCGATTGTTTAAGTTCGGATGCTTGGACAAAGATCCGACCAGGGGACCAAGTCCTCTGTGAAAGTCTTTGGCAGAAATGTGAAGAGTCCGGGAAGGATGGCAAGAGAGCACGAGATAGGATCAGGAGAGACCAGAGCTGGGGTGGACCCGGTAATGGTCAGAATAAACCTAGTACCCAGTCCAGGGCGGATGATCGTTCCAAACCCCCCCCTTGCACGTCACCCACACGAACAGAGCCAGAGTACTCCTGTATTCAAGAAACCTGGCCCTGCCAGCTACGCTTGAGCAGCAGCTAAACCAGGGAAGCTGGATAAAGACAGTTTCCCGTCAATGTCACAAGGTCCTGGACCCGAAAGCCAGACCTTGGTCATTGGGAAAGGGGGTCGCCTTGTACCCAAAAAGGCCCCAGCACCTGCAGCCGCCAGAGCTCCAGGTGTCGTGACTCCTGAGCAGGTACAGTTGTACATGCAGATGGGGTTGAAACAGAACCCTCCACCCAGTTACTGTGTCCCTATGGCACCTACGGGTACGTCCGGAAGCCCAACATCTGGAAACACTGGTCCTGTAGTGACAACACCCCCCAAGAGTGTTGCACTACCTGTCAAACTGAAGGATGCGATTACCATTAAGACCGGTAACGCTGAAATCTGGTTTGAAAAGTCACGCCAAGGGGAGGCTGATGTGCAGAAGGCCATCTACACCCATTGGGAGAAATGTGTTAAAGGACAACATGCATGTTTCTTTTCCAGGGAAAATTCCACTTTAATAACCTTCTATATACTTTATATAACAAAATGGAATTTGAAATAGATTGATATGTCATAAAGGGTCTATGTGAGCTTATTCTGTCGGTGTAATGAGAATCTCTTCAAAGGCCTAAAATAAAAACAGGAGTGGTGCCCCCTTATGGATAGTGTGTGCATAAGGGTACTGATGACATCATCAGTACCCTTATCAGTGTAGGCAACCATGGTCACTTAGGGTGACTTGGGTGCCCCTTGAGGGAGAGTGTGAAAACACTCACTGAGAGATAAGACAAGACCTGCATCTGTCAGACCACAGAACAAAAGTGGGAATATTTATGGAAAATAAGAACTTTTGTCATAACAATTTTCTTTACATAGATATAACAAGTTAAAAGCATGTAAATATTGGTTTATTCCGAGATTAAGCTTTTTGTGCATGGTGACCTTTAAGGAGAGAGCTACAGAATTCCATCAAGGTCTTCTGAATGACACTCTCATGTGTATGAAGGAACGCCTAGAATCCGTAATCCGAGATGAAATCAAAGCTCGTGAGGAGGAAGCTATAGCTGCGAAAGAACAGGCAGCTATGGATGTACACGTTCTAGAAAAGCGTGTAAAAGAGGAGATCACCCGAAACACCAATCTGAACACTAAGTTCATGAGGGTTTTCGGGGTCGACATCGACGAATGGGATGGCACTCCCGAGTTGGCCCTAGACCTTCTAAGGAAGAAACACACTAAGAAATCCACTTAGTGTGTTCCGGGTTTCCCTCATAATTTTTTTTTCTTCCCTACTTTCTCATTTTACAACCAGACTTGTTTGCAGAAGGTAGAATATCTACGTCCTGATGTTCCTATACAAATAACACTTAAGTCTATTCTATGTGTTCCGGGTTCTTTTATAACCAAAGTTAGCCTGATCAGGATATAGCATGACACCTATCTTCTGATGTTTCTGTTTCGGATTATGAATTCCCTAAGAATCCGATTAGTAGTTGTGCTGCTAGGAATACTGCTGGATGTGTACCTGCCACTTGATGCCTGATGTTACCTGTTCCTGTTTTACTTACCGGATGGACTTACTACTTTTGCCTTTATACTTCCGGATATATGTTTTGGACTATCACTTTGTCAATTACACCAAACGGACTACTATTACTACATATTGACATCCGGATTACTTATTAACATCATGCGGATTATTTTAACGAACAATAGCTCACCTAGAGGATTGTGGGTAGCTGCCCCTAATCAACTACCGTGTATTTACATATCTCCACATCTAGGATCCAATAGCACTTCCACCCCATGGTTAGCTGACCACACTTCCTCCTGTACACCACATCGGACATACTCCTAGACTACGCACAACAATCTAATTATATTTTGTATAAATGTTCTCATGCGAATTCTGTTCATCAGTATTCAAATGTTCATATAACTATCATTTTATACCTGTACTAATGTACCATTATAATTTTCTTACAGGTTTATAAATTAACTGGATCTATCTTCACTATGGGAGCTATGGGACCTGAAGGGATTGAAAATTGTACATTATAATACACATTGTTTTTTTTTTATAAAGAAAGCAGAGATTTTTAGGGCTTTTCAGGGTATAGATATACTCTGCATCTCAGAATCGTGGCTAACTGAGTTACACAATGATGATATTATTCTCTGGGATGGCTATCAGTTGTACAGGCAGGACCTGAATGTCAAGAAAGTTGGTGGAGTGGCTATCTATGTCCAGAATGCCTTGGCAAAATCTGTTAGAAAGATAGATGAGTTCTCATGCATCTGTCCGGAAATGGAAATGCTCACCATCCGCTATGAACAAGAGGGACGAAAGTCTCTGGTTCTTTCAACAGTATATCGACCACCAAAATGTACAGTAGGTGATTTTATAGATTAGCTAGAGGTCCGCCACATCGCTTTCTCAAACCCAAACAATGAGTTACGGGTCCTTGGTGATACTAACATTAACACCATAGATGAGACTGCTAACGAAGCAGCAAAGTTATATGATCTGTGTCGAGACTATGGTCTGCGAAATTTGATTAACCAATATACAAGACCATTTGAGAACAAAGGTACATGTATTGACCACAGTATTACAAACACTTGTAAGCCTGTGGTTAGTGTTCTCAATTATCTGGTTAGTATCCATTTACCTGTTTTCGCCGCCCTAATAGAAGAAAAACTCCCAGACATTTTCCAGGAATATTAATACAGGAGTTATAGAAATCACTCAGAAGATAACCTAGCCGATTGGGTTGAATTCTGGGACTGGGACCCAATATAGGAGGGTAATGACATTGATGAGATGTGGTTATGTTTAAAATCTTGTATGCTTGAGTACTTGGACCAATTTCGTCCAATAGATAAAAAGATCTTATAAAGACAAGGGTAAAGACTGGATGACCAATGAAATCCTGAAATTGAGCGACAAATGTGATGAACTCATGACTGAATTTTTCAAAAGTTAAAAACAGGGCCAAACTTCTTGAAGCTAAACATATAAGGTGTCAAATTTCTCGAAAAACTAAATATGCAAGGTCAAGTAACTCCATCAATGCCCTAGAAGAAAACTGTGGTAACCCAAAAGCCTTCTGGCGAATCCTGAATGGCATTCTCAAGCCCAAGGGAGAGGTCTTACCACCCACAATCAAGGGCGCTGATGGCAAGTTGAAGTCTGACATGGAATCAGTAGAGTACATGAATGATTTCTTTGCAAATATAAGGGAGGAGTTATCTAACCAATTGACAAACGAAGGACAGTAACTGGCTGACCTAGATTGTTCATATGAACCTGACCCAGAAACTGATGACTTGCATGACGTCCTAAAGGTATTACCTGAAGAAGTTTGGTACCTGGTGGATGAAATCAATCTATCAAAAACCTCTGGGATGGATCATGTTAGTGCAAAATTCCTTAAAAACATTCTTACAAAAGTCATTAGACGATTTCACGGAACTCCTAAATGCATCCTTTTGTTTTGGGCAATTTCCAGAGGAGTGGAAACATGCTAGAGTCACTCCGATCCCAAAGGGCGGTGATACCCAGGATGTGAGTAATTGGAGGCCTATTTCTCTCCTGTCCGTTGCCTCGAAAATAGCTGAAAAGCTAATGTATGTACATCTTTTATCTAGAATGGATGATTTAGGAGCAATTTTTGTCCGGCAATTTGGGTATCGTAGTAATCTTGGGACCGGAGATGCTATTTTCAGTCAAAAGTTTGTTGTACGCTGATGACTTGGTGTTCTTCTGTAGTAACAAAGATCCGCAATTAGCGGTTGAAGCTCTACAGGAGGACCTAAATCGAATAGTTAATAGCTGTAACAAGCTATGTTTGACAATCAATACAAAGAAAACAAAATATATGCTAAGCGGAAGTAAAGAGAAGATGAAGATAGCTGTACGCAAACCACCACTTGTTAAAGGGGTACCACTGGAGAGGGTCACATCGTATGGATCCATATCTAGGTGTAAAAATTGATGAGAGCATGGGTCTCGAACCAGCCATAAATGACCTAATAAGGAAAGTCAACCATTGGCTCTTCAAATTTGCCAAACTCAGATGTGAGCTGACCAAAAGTGCTGCTATCATTGTCTATAAGAGCATGATTATGAGTCTATTTGATTATGCAAGTTTCTGGCATTCTGGTGTGAATCACTCGTTAACGGCAAAACTACAAGGACTACAAAATTGCGGTCTAAGAATTTGCTGCCATACTGATGTGATGAGTAAATCTGTTGATAAGTTACATGAAGAATGTAGTGTTGACAAACTCGAAAGGAGACGTGATGAAGTAACCTTGGTGTACATGTATAAATATGCACAAAGTGGTGCATATGTCAAAAATACCGATAATGATAGGCTCACCAGAACCAAAGGCAAGGTCAAATTTGCAGTAAAAAGGCCAAGGCGTGATTTCTTCAAGAGATCACCCCTCTAAAGAGGAGCCCAATTATGGAACAATCTCGACGTCTGGTACCAGGAGTCTGAGTAGAAATCCCAATTCAAGGCCTGAATCAAGAGAATTAAGGACCTGCACAAACAAAGCAAGAAACTCAAGGAAGCTACCATCCTGCGAGACTTCTGACGAAGATAAAGACCCCGATTCGTTTCTATGGCATCAAATGACTAATTCAATTCAATCTGTGGGGATATCCCAATTGGGGAACTTCCTGGGACAGGTGAACTAAATTGATGCTCCTTCTAAATACATCTTGTGTTGACCTCAGACCTGAAATGTGCTGATGGATCAGATTTGTGTACTAAGCCTCTGTTCAAGTTCTAACTTATCTCTACTACATCTCGTAACATTATATGGCTAATTCTTTAACTATGTGTAACTGCTAACTGTCATAATTTTTATTTATTTGTTTGTATGTGTTTATGTTGTACTCAATTCTCTTGTTTATTTTCTGTCTTCGTTCTCATCTTATATAACCCATATCAAACTAGTATGCACCAATGAAACCTGTACCCAAATTAGTTAACTGCATTATTATCACCTCTTCGCATAGTGGAGCGGTTAATAAACACTTCAGTAAAAACAAAAAAGACCCACTTTGGTTGTCACTATGTTCCGCTAAAAAACAGATTGACTGTACTTCTGTATCCAGATGGATAAAAGATGCCATATGGGAAGCTGGTGTTCCCAAATACTTCAAGGCACACTCCACTACGGGAGTCTCGGTATCTAAGGCGGATTACAGCAAACTACCTGTGGACTACATCCTGAAACAGGGCAGATGGACCAATGCATTGACTTTTGCTAAGTTCTACAAAAGGTCCATCCAAAAGGACCATGGCAGCAGGTACCAGTCTACAGTGCTCTTCATGGCCACCAGCACACAATAAGGTAAATACACATTTCTATGTTGTCATTACCAGCTGGGTAACAAGGCAGCTTTCAAATCTCTGTTGTGAGAACTTCACCGGCATAGCAACCAGATATAAACTTTTTAAGTTAAACAAGACCTACCTTGGTATAAGGTGAAGTTTGACTTAAAGTTTATAAGGGTTGCTACACTGCCAACGAAGAGAACAACGGTCCCATCCCATTTGATCAAGTCTTCACCCACCCCATTGTTGTCTGGGTAGACTTCTGGTTTACCAGAAGAACCATTTTTTGGGATTTACCTTGTTACCCAGCTAGCTTTAAATACTGATGCATTGACGGATATTCTCGCGTGACTATGTCTCTGTTGTTCTCTTCGTTGGCAGTTTAGCAACCCTTATAAACTTTAAGTCAAACTTCACCTTTTACCAAGGTAAGTCTTGTTTAACTTATAAATAAAAGTTTAAGTTGGCATGTCAGATATCACATTATGAAATATGGGGGTTCTCTTCAATTGCCATCTACACTGTGGGGATAGCGATGTCCGTAAAGCGCTTTATGGATCTCGATTTGGTTGACCAACTTTGGACCTCCTATACTTTAGCATTGCAACTGATGTACCGAATAGCAATTTGCCAGAATTGGCTAGGATCTCCGTAAGGCATTTGAAAGATCTCCGTAACACGAGTGATAAACTTGCTACATCTCCTTCTCTACCCTTTCAAATTGAAAATCTTGTCGTTTGAGACAACAAGTATACACTGTGGGAAGTATTTTTTTTGTCATATTGATGCATTGATTAAAAAAAAAAGGAACATACCCTATTCAAAAAAGTGACCTACATAAAGTGCATGCATGAACACATGCATTTATAGGCCCCACTCATAATTTCACCTAATATGTCATCTCTCTGCTATGCCTTACTATGTTTGATAGAATGAAGAAAGGTGCCCAGAGGACAATCTGGAACAGTTTGTCCCCATTATGATAGGGGAAGGCTAATAATATTTGCCACCACACACATAGAGGGGACAGAAAAGATAAGACTTAGATCCTTTTAAGTGGACTAGGGAACCCCTTTATAAATGGCTCTTTACACCATATCTATATACATGTATGCTTACAGTGATAAATAATTTCAATGTAACAAGGAGAAATTATATTTCTGGTTAAGTACATTTATACTTCTCATAGGCAGAACAAATGTCTTACCCATAGCAACACCTTCCATATTAATGATCAATCATGTCCAAGTACATAGAGGTCTCTTGTATTGAATCATCTAGGGTCAAATGGGAAGACACCCTTTATTATCATACATGTACCATTGTATTTGGCCTAGCAGAATATACAGAGAACGATGAAAACAGAAATATATGCCTATCACTACAGTTAGTGTTTTACAAAGTGCAAGGGAAATACAAAATCATGTAAAAGGCAGTTGGATTTCTACAACAATACATAACACATTGTATATGATTTTATTCAGTGATGCATATCCAACAAATAGAATGGATGTTTTCAGAGCCCTAACCTAGTTGCAATATGTTCTAGTAGTACCAGTCGCTATATGTTATGTATGGGAAGTCTAGCTCAAATGATATGGTGATGGATTGCCCATCTTAAACCAAACACCAAGTCCGCCATATAGTAGTCACTGGTTGTATTAGGTACATATAGTTATCCACAGTTACAGCAAGATTACCTCATTCGAAGCTGTCTCCACATTGATATATTTTGCGCACATATACAATCCTATTGCATAGACATGTTGTTGGCTGGCTACAGTCCCATAGAATACAGTTAGTCTCCCAAGAATACATGGAAAGAGCCCACCAATGCCAGCGCAATACTAACCTCTCCCTGCCTGTGCATCTACCAGTATTTCCTCTTACTCCTACTCCCAAGCTCATACCTATGTTTACTCATCGCAGGTTTACTGTGGTGAGCAGGAATGTTGTGTTAAGACATTTTTGAGGCAGTTTGGGCAAGCAGTGAGTGGAAAAATATATGTATAACACAAGAGATGAGCATTTACACGCTATTTAGACAAATTCCAAATCTGTCCTTTTAACTGTCAACTTTAGGACTGAATCTTAACTTGATCTAATTGAAGGTCACATAAAGTATATGTCGACTACTTAAGGAATATTTACACCCAAAATGATTAACACTAGTGGAAATGTATTTTTAGACGATGTTAATTCTGCAGAATGAATACAGTACATGTATTATGCACAGAGTCCTGCACGGTTCCTCTGGGCATTTGGGGCCCTCTACATAAGGGGGGGGGTCAAGATTTCATCACCATCATGCGCAGGGCGAGTGTGAAGCAGCACTACTCGTAATTTCCAGCAATCACAGTGAAAAACTGCCCAAATTTGACCGCACTGACTTGGTTAAGTCTATTGAATACTCATAGAACGAATAAAAGAGACATGTTAATAATAATAATAATAATAATAATAATAATAATAATAATAATAATAATAATAATATCTTTTATTGACAACAGAGACGGTCATTGCTGACCCAGGTGTCATACATAGAAATAATGTCCACTAAATCTATCACTAAGTTCTACTACATAACTAAACAAGTTTCTGTTACACAGAGTATCATACTCTCACACTTTCTCACTCTCTCACACACCTACAGACACATGTACACACACATTCTCTCTCACTGTCATTCTGACTGTTCACATATAGCAAGGCATACATACCCCCATGTGGGTTCACATCTACTAATAATACTATGGTACACATTTGACACTTTTTACATATATCTTTTTAACATACAATGATAATACATGGTCAGCACCCATAAGGAGCAGTACATAACAACGTGCAGATTAAAGGTTACAGTTGTTTCCTTTCATTGAAAGCAGTATATATAAACTTGGCAAGAGCTTTGATTATCTCATCATCACTTTGTTTCATAACTGTAGTAAATTTATCTATATCATTCATTTCCAGATAGTTTTGTACTTTTTTACTAATAACATTGTCAAGTGTTTGTCTTGATAGAGTGTGTAGGTCACATTGAGTGAGGAAATGAATCTCATCATCTACTTGGTTACGAGAGCAGTAAAAACAGATCCTATCACAAACAGGTTTTGGAGGCCTACAATGCCGTCCTGTTTCAATACCCAGGTTGTGAGAGCTGAGTCTGAACCGTGCTAAAGCAGCACGGTGGTTTTGGTTTGGAACACAGAATAGATAATGTTCAAGCCTAAACTCACTTTTGAATTTTGAATACATTCTCAGTTTTGTATCATCACCGGCTGAAGTTATCTCCCTCATTGTTTGCTCCATAAATGTTAATAGGCATGAAATATATAGAAGTCTGGCATTTATTTCTTAGAGTGTAGTTGGGATGAATGGTACTAAAACATTCACCTGTCTTCAGCAATTTCACATTCCACGTCTGGCCAAGTACACATTTTCCCAGGGTTGGTGGCATCTGCCTGATCGCCTCCATTGGCCACGGTAAGGCCGAGGCAGGTGTCGTGACCAGAGGGCTGATGTATCACCTTGTACTGCTTGCACACGGTGGTCTGGGGCAGGGACAGGAGCAGCAGCAGCACATATACCACTAGTGCAGCCATGGTACTCATGGGACACTCATATATACAGTCTAACCAGATCTGTAAAGGGGTGCATCCACTGCGATGGATGGATCATCCGTTTCCCTTAATCCGTTCCTTTTCTCCATAGAAATCAATGATAAATGAAATGGATGAAACCGACGGATGGTCTATGCCATCCGTCGGAGTGGACACATTGAAAGAGACATATTAAAATTAACATTTCAAGTGATCATCGCTGAAGTCCAGACTTTCTTAAGACTGAGTGTTCCAGCATTAAAGGTCTATATCATAATGATTATAATTTGCCATGGATTATGAATCAATATACACTAGAATTTTGAAGACCCACTAAGACCAGGGCCCTTAATCTTAAGGACGAGAGCAGCAGGCGCCAAGCGGCCACTTATGGAACTAGTGCATTCTCCTCAATAAGAGGAATCTGCCAGTTTTTGAAGCAAGTTTCTATCATTATTAGATCAAAAGTTATGCCTAATAATATAAATGTGCATTTTTATCAAGTTTGAAGAAACTTTGCCAAAAGACTACAACCCCCCCCCCTCTACCCCCCTCTGACTGTGGTCCATAGGCTTATGCATTACGTTTCCCACCCTCGTGCATACACACTCATCTTGTGCAAAAAGTAGCATTAAAACCTTCTGATTTTACACTCCTATCTTGATTAACACATGTCAATGGACATATTTGTATTCTTTTTTTAAAAAAATTGTCCAATTGTCCAATTTAGGAATTATTCACCAAAGTTCCTCCAAAAGCCCAAATATCTAGCTGAAAGTAGTGTTGCTACGCCAACCTTTTATTCGACATTTCAATTACAAAACATGTAAGGAACAAATATTTCAAGTTACAAGAAAACCCTTTGTCAATTAATGTTTGGGTCACCTGGAGCCCTTGTCCTTAAGTATGGAGACCTGCCGTTGCTCAACGTTAGAGATGTTAAAAACCGAGGCCTTCTAGCTCTTTATGCAGAGATATCCAAAGTGACAGTCCCAGACTTTCCTGTATAGAGAAAAAGTACATAAGCAAAAATCCAGAAAGCCCTACCTCCTACTACTTCTCACTGTTACTAGGGATAATCCAGCATCCAGTCCTGCCCTCTCAGTTTTCCGCCATGTGAAAGACTGTCAGCTGCCAACTGTCTGGTGGCATATTGCAGGGTAATGAATTCCTCAAATCTTAATGGCATATCAGTGCAATTAGATACATCACATCGACTACAGGTGGTGCATTAAGTACCTTCTCCTGTCTGATTGACAATCATCCAATTTTCCATTTTCCCACCATATGTATTGTAATAACCAGAAACCAGCGAAACAACAGAATATAGATTTAATCACGGATGACTTGCTGTATTTATTGCTGTTCTTGTCTTATTGCTAACATGGGCTTATCTTGTGCCTATCTCGCTTATCTTGTGCTTATCTTGCTTATAATTAAGACGCCCGCCCTCTTTAGCCACACTTGCTGCCAGCCACTGGACACCGGAACCCAGCTGCGCGTCGGCCACCAATGAGTCTCTAGTTACGTCTGCCCCTAACCCACCGGATCTGCTCCTTTTATAGTCTGGAGACCCGGATGTGATGTCACATGACACTGACATCACCACCCACGCTTCCCCTGGTGGCCTGAACACACAACTGGCGCCCCAGTCCGGTGGCCACCACCGAGCCGCCGACAATGAACTATCCATGTTCATTACATCCCTCCCTCCTTATTCCATACTATAGATACATATTTTATTTAACCGTAAAACCCCACACACTAAGCTAATGGCGGGCAACCCCACAATGGGCCCCCATTATCATTACAAGCAATCCGGTATTACTTTATTAACAACAAGAACATAAAAGGTAGGTGTGATGAACAGAGTACAACAAGGTAAATATGCCATCCTGTAGATGATGTAAGGTACTTCGAACTGCGGTGCCCTCAACAATGGGGCCCTAACTTATTTATAGAATTAACGTTACAGTCAAGCTAAACAGATTATATATATATATACAAGCAGGACCAGATACTAGAAGGGCGCTGTAGGTGGACTGTTGTGATCCTCTTGCCTGGAGACTTCTTACTTGTGGGCCCTCTGGACGGCCACCCTCTCTCTTGCTTGTCTTGTCTGACGCCTCAAGGACACGCCCGGATTCAGGGTAGGGAAGGGGAGTTCCTGGCAGGTACTCAGTCCCCCACCAGTACTTCCCCCAACCCTATCCCCTCCTCCCTGACGACATCCTCATCCCGGCTCCTTATCTTGTCCAGGTGCCGTCCCCGCTGCCTCCGCCTCCCTCTTGTCTGGCCTCACCAAGGTCACCCTCCAACAGCCCTCCTGGCTCCCCTCTCGCTGGTCCTACGGGTATGGGGAGGCTGCATAAGGAGCCAGGCGGACGCTACCAGCGCCCCAGACCCTGTCTCCTCCCGAATCATCCTCCTGATGCGGTCCTCTAGGTCGGGCCTTAACACTGGGGTTGGCCCCATCTCCCCCGAAGAGGTGCTGGGCTGTGGCTCTGGCGTCCCACTCGGGTAGGGAGTAGTCGCGCTCCTGGGGGGTCGGCCGGTCTGTGTGGCATATGCAGGCCTGGATCCTGTATGGGCGGTCGCCCCTCCGGGGTACTCCTGCTGATGCACGGGGGCCGCTCCGCTCATCGTTGCACCACTGCCCCTCGCATGCTAGAACGCCGCCGCCATCTGATGCGCCAAGGGTGGTGGTGGTGGCGGCGGGGGAGGGGCCATCCCCTGACCCTGGCTGCCCACGTAGCGCTGCACTGTTGTGGCATAGTAGTGCGTCTGCCACAACGCGGGCGCGATTAGCTCCATCCAGCCATGAGCCCGGCCGCCCACCGGCACATACTTGTCTCCCAAATCCGGGGAGGGGGCCAGTCCAGACGCCCATTTCTGCAAGCTGTCTGGGTTCTCTACTCTCTTCCATGGTATCCGCTCCGGCCACTCGCTGACGAAGAGCGTCCGGCCTCCCAGGGGATCGCACCCTTCCGCACATGGAGGCTCCACCCTACCTCCCTCTGGCACGGATTCTCCCCACTCCACACTCCACTCCTCTCTCCTGCCTCCCGCCCGATATCTGTCCCTTTCCTCCTCATCTCTCCTCCGCGGTACTCCCCATAGGTTTCCCCAGCCTCTGCTCTGCGTGTACGCCACTGCCGCCCTATCTCTTCCTCCTCCCTTCTCTCTCTCCACTGCTGGCGCTCTCTCTCCTGCCTCTGTCTTCCCTTTCTCGATGATCTCGTTCTTCCCTTTCCCTTCTCTCTCTGGCGTTTCTGTCCTCCCACTCCTTCCTCTCTCGCTCTTCTTTCTCTTTCCTCTCTTTTTCCCAGGCCTCCTTTTTTCTTTGTCCTCCCTCCTCCTTCTCTCCCATTCATCTTTCTCCTCCTTCTCTCGCCGCTCCCTCTTCTCTCTCTCTCTTCTCTCTCTTTTCCTTCTCCCTCTCCTCTCTCTCCCTCCGCTCCTTCTCTCTCGCTCCTCTTTCTCCTCCTGCCTTTCCTTCTCCTCCTTCTCCCTCGCCTCCTTATCCCTCTTCTCTCTCTTTTCTTTCTCCCGCCTGTCCCTGTCCTCCTTCTCCTTCCTCTCTCTGTTCTCCCTGTCACGCCTCTCTCCTCTTTTCCTATCATCCCTTTTACGCCGATCTCTCGACCCTCGTTTCTCCTTATCCTCCCTGTCCTTCCTGTCCTGGCTGCCTCTCCTCCGCTCCCTCTCTCTTTCCTTAATGCCTCCCCTTCCTCTGGAACTCACCAGCCTTCCTGGTACCCAAACCACAGGGGGACAGATCAGTTGCCTCAGGCTGGAGGATTGTAGTAGACTACATGAAAACCTGAAGTCTTTCTCATACTCTTTCCCCAGGGCAGACGACCTTATGCAACAAATAGGCAGAACAGGCGCCAAATTTTTTTCAAAATTGGACGTCTACAGCCCCTACCACCAGATCCCCCTGGCGGAAGAATCTAGGCCCCTCACAACCTTCTCAGCCAACGGCACGAGATATATGGCCAAAGTACTTCCAATGGGTCTCAAAACTTCAGGCCTATCCTTCATGAATGTGATGGAACAGTTCCTCATGAAATGCAAATACAGGAATGCTGTAGCATACCTGGATGATGTAGCCATTTACAGTCCAACATGGGAAAGGCACCTGCAAGATCTAGGTACTACCAAAATGGAATTCTTAGGTTTTAACGTCAACCAGCATGGTTTATCACCATCCCCAGAAAAAATCAGACCAGTTAAAACATTCCCTCCACCAAAAAACATCCACGACCTGAGATGTTTTAATGGAATGGCGCAGTTCTACAAAAGGTTCATTAGAAGCTTTGCCCACATCATGAGGCCACTTTACGAGGCCACAAAGGGAACCTTAAAATGGACCACTGAGTGTCAGAGAGCTTCACCGACTCAAGCAACTATAGCTTAGGAGCAGTGATAACACAAGTTGATGATTTTGGTTTTTATAGGCCAACAGAGTTTGCAGGGAGAGGATTAACACCTCAAGAATCCAGATACAGAATAACTGATAAGGAACTATTGGGAATAGTCTTTGCAGTCAATAAATTCCACCATTATGTGGATTGAAACCCACTTCAAGGTATACTCAGACCATACAGCCTTGGTCTCCCTGTTTAACACAAAAGAAAACATAACAAACGGGAGATTAGAAAATATGCCCCTAGTTCTGATGATCCAATCCCCATTAGATCCCAGGGAAAAACCTTACTTCCCCAAAAATCAGTAAAATTCTCAGATATCACCATGACAAAGGTTTTCAAAACCAACGACTCAGTTAATAAAAACCCTGTCCTCATGGGACCACCAAGGTCCATACTAAAAGGTGGACAGATCTGGGGTAGAACCAATAAAAAGCCCCGGGGTATAATTGCCAAGAAGGGCAGCTCTGAAAGAGAAAGCATCAATTCAATTTTCTGCAACACAGAGCTGTGCATCCTAACTCGATCAAAAGGTCAGAAAACCAAACCTGACACACCCCCTGCTCCCAGCAACCCACAGAAGAGTAAACAGACATGCCCCCAAAAGGTCAAGGCCACCAAGCCCAAGCCTAGGGGTCGACCACCCAAATCTAGGTCACCCAAGGTATCAGTGAAGGTAGCCAATGCCAAAAGAGCCAAGCTATCTCACAGGGTAAAACCCATGGCCAAGAGGGCAGTCTCTCAGCTGTGTAAACACCACTCCCTGACACCATCAAGGGAATCACTGATACAGGTGCAGCAGGAGGACTTGTTTACACTCTCCATGCTGCAATACATTAAAAAGGGTGAATTACCAGACGACTAAAGCCTTAGTAATCAAATACTGCTAAATCATGACCAATTCATAATTTTGGATAAAGTACTGTTCAGAATAACAAAAGCCACCTGTGGTGACAGCCTAAAACCCACACTCCAAATAGTCATTCCAGAAAAGTGGGCAGATTCATTAATTGAATCCACCCACTTCTCACCCCTAGGAGGACACCTTGGTCCAACCAAAACCTATGCAGCTATCAGAGACAGATACTACTGGCGATCAATGTTCAAACAAGTGTTTGACTATCGTGGAACTTGCCATACCTGCCTCACAACCAAAAAGAGACCAAAGCATCTCAAAACACAGATGACCCTAAGAGATCCTGTGCTAACAGTATACTCTTATTTAACCATGGATACAATCGGCCCTTTCACTCCAGCAGTGGATGGATCATTGTACATCCACATGGTTACTGACCATGCCACAAGACACATCACAGTTTGGTCAACCAAAGAAAATACCAGCACTGAAGTGGCACTAGGTTTTTTCCAAAGAGTAATCTGCATTCATGGCAGCCCATCAGTCCTAAATACAGATAACGCCCAACAGTATGTCTCAAAGTATTTCACAGCCTTTTGTGAAAAATTCGACATCAAACATGTTACAGGATCTGCTCACTGGAGCAAGTCACAAGGTCTCTGTGAACGCCAACATCAAACCATAGAGTCCTCTCTACGAGCCTTTGTCTCCAAATCACAAAAACACTGGTCAACCTTTCTACAAGCAGTGGCCTTCAGCATCAACAACACCATATGCAGTGTATTAGGGTACTCACCCAACCTTTTGGTAATTGGAAAATAAACACACCTTCCCACAGAATCATCCTTATCTCTGGTAACTTCAACCCAAGAAATCAAGGATAAAGAGATTTTAATAACCACCCTACTCAATCTAAGGGGTGATATCCAGTTGAAGGCCGCAGAAAGCATGGTAAAATGAAATCCAGGCATGATGCAACAGCCTCTCTGAGCACTTACAATACTGGTCAGCTTGTGTATCTACACATACCCAACCTACTTGTAAAAAAAACCCACAAAAAAGCTGCAGCCCACCTACAGTGGACCATTCATAATAATGAAAATGATGTCACCCATAACAACAGTTTTAAAAAGGCTACAGGATGGTAAAGTACTGAAAAAGCCAGTACACATATCTAGGCTGAGACGGCCAATCACCAGAGCGAGCGCCAAAGCAATAATAAAAAGACTGCAATCTGGCCCAATAAACTCACTCTACGATCCAGACCTAGACACCACCCTCACTGGAGGTCCAAAATCCCCAGTTACAAAAAGAAAAAGAGGTCGACCAGCTAAAAAGGGATTAATTACCTTTGCCCCATCACCAACCAAAAAGGCAAAGAAAAATCCCACCAAAAAGAAATAAAAAATTCATTTCCAAAAGTAATGCACCGCCCTGCATTTCACAACCCCCTCCCACAACAACCCAAACAATATTGTGTCATTCTTGACCACCCTTTGCCTAGGGGGCCACGCAGTCCCCCTGCATACATCCAATAGGAAGGCCCCAAGCCATATAAGGGAGAGACATACCTCTATGGGACGCTTGTGATTGAGAAATAGCCAGCTTCATGATCAGCTTATAAGCCTCATCCCGCTCCCACCTTATCCATTACTCATCAATATACGAAATTCACCACACCCTTTACCAATGGAGCAAATATCCAGAGACCACAGGGCCCAACTGTCGAGACTGCCATGCAACCAGCCCAGGTAGGACTTTTGTCTTATGTGTCCATTAGTAATATTATCAATCATTCTAGCATGAACATGGTGGATAATGCCATCATGATGCCCAGATACCCATTACATGCCAATGGTAGTGTGCGCCTAGAGTGCTTTGTGAAATGCAATAGTTGAATTTGCAGTCCACTTCAAACCATTTCATGACAGCCTGACTATTTCTTAGTTATAATTATTAACCATTTGGCAACACCCCCCTCTTCCCCCCACACACAACCTATCTTGCCTTAGACTAACCTCACTCCAATATTATTCAACAGCTTTGATGCTCCTGAGATTACTGGCAGAATCATAACATACTCCACATCACTATACCAATACCCATAGGACGGGGGGAAAACACCTACTCTATTTATAGAACAGAGGTTTTCCCAGTTCCGTTTGATACTACCAATGTCATCTCCACAGAGTATACATTAGTACAAGCCCTACCAACCTACATAGCCATGTTTAAATCCCACTCATATTATATTGAGATGGACCACACAGACATAGATATGTGTGAAATTGGTGTTTTTATAAGTTGCGACCTGCCCCTGCCCATGTTATCACCTCGCCACCCTACCTGCGCATTGTCTCTATTTTTAGACCTACCTGAAGCAGTTCATAACACCTGTAATTTCCAGGCCCACATGACTGCTCAAGTCCCCAACATCATCAAACCTATTTCCCACTCCTACATGTTAATCACCAATAAGTCACCCTCCATCCTTCAGTGCTCTAACTCAGGTCAATTAGAAATAAAAAATGCAGCCTATTCTATAGTCTCTGTGCCATGCCTGTGCTCATTGAAAAATCACGGCATGATTATGGTTAATTCAAACCTATCATGCATTCACAACATCACTCTAGCCCCCATCGCTCAGGTACCCATTAACTTGCCACTGTGGCGGCATTTTGGAAACCCGCCAGCCAATGTTTCTGGTGTAACAATAGCAACCACCCCACCTGCCTTAAGACTACCCAACCTCCAGCGTCTTAAGCCCCTACACAATCAAAATCTCCTACCCCTAATTAAGGACGTACCCACCCTAAGGGAAGCTGCGGCAGGTATCCATGATAAATCTTTAATACTGTCTACAGAGTCTATAACACACCTCAGGTGCCACCTTGAGTTTTCACCTTGGTTACACCTGCTGTCACCAGCCATAGCCATCCTCTGCTGTGTCCTCACGTGCCATGTGCATATGTGCATGACACACCTGGTGCAGTTCATCACTATTCACAGCACTCTAACCATGGCAAACCCAGCATCCTGGACCAAGCTGAAGAAACTAATTAAAGAGGCCAACCATGACTGGCCATCGGGTCCAACCACTACCATGACGGTGGAACGAAACCTATAGATCCAACTACCGGCACGATATGACATGATGGTATCTGTGGCAGTCATTCTAACAGCTAATTATCTCATCAGAGCCATCAGCATGAGATGCCTCCGACACTGGCCGTATGGCCGCCAAGATCCATCGGATGGCACGGCCGATTTTTTTCCTCAGGATACACTCTGGAGGAAGGACCTTCAGTTTCCTGCTGGCAAAGATGATTTATCGTAGAAACCTTTGGCCAACCTCCATCGTGGCACCCAAGCTAACACCAACAAGGCGGACTAAGCCCATAAGCCACCATTTTGACACCTCTTGGAAAAATGAGGTGACCATGATCATTGCTGGCAGATTGAGAACAGTCCGTCTGGAAAGATACCTTCGGTGTCCACTACTCTGGAGGATCCCGCTAGCATTAATACTGAGCTCAAGACCACACACCTTGGCTCTAGTAATAGAACAAAAGGGCCAGCCCAATTTCCTACTAACTCCGTGTGACGGTAAGTTCTCCGCCAGCTTCACCCCGGTGTCACCTTTACGACCCAGGAGAGCACCCCCAAAAAGAACTGGAGACGCACAACCGTCAACAAGCTGGATTGACCCGAGGGAGATAGCCTTATTAAGACCGAAAGAGGCCCAGCCTAAGACGGATAAGTTCTTGTTCGACCCCACACTGGCTGAGAAGGCCACTGACTCCTTTGATGGTAAGTCTTTTTATGTGAAATTTGCTAAAAATCTTTCAAAAGTTTCAAGTCATGTTGGGATCGTTCAGGGTCCTACCATCATTCCCTAAAAGACACTATCGGCCATCCCTAACCCATCCCAAAATGGACCGATACGCTGATGTGGGGATCCCCCTCCAGTCTACCATACCCCCCTACAGCGCCCCCGGCTGTAGGGGGGCGACATTTTACATTTTACCTCGAGTTAGATCAGTGTTTGCCTAATAAGCGCCGGCCATGGCATCTGGCTGACCCCCTTTCCCACCACATGCCATGCATCATCGCCATCTTAAGTAAGCACCCCCAACGTCAAAATGACGGCCTTCACCATGACAACAATCAGTTACGGACGCCCACACACAATGTGAGCGTCAAATTAACAACAAAGTCAACTTACTCTAAATCGTCCACCTACCATTCTCGGACCCCACCGGCACGATTGTAAACTGTATCTGAACGATGCTGTAAGATCAAACAAAATTCCCTTTTTAGAACCTTTACTCATGCACCATATTCCGAAATTCCAAATTTACCAGCAACCATGGACCTAACACTTACCTTCCACCCGACATGGTCACAACCAGGTGTAGCATGACCCCATTGGGGAATACGCTGTCAACTTCAAAGACCTCCATGGTTGATGATTACATAACCTATGACGTAAAAGACGCCAGCAGGTCACTTTTATAGTGCCCCAACTGGGCATCGCATTCAAAAATTGCGACCAAATTTTCTATTTTCTTTTTTGGCTTTCTCAAAATTCCAAAATTCCCACAGGTCCCTGCCACCACCAACCTCTATACAAAGACATAAAAAGTTCACCTGGCTGACCGAGACCACCATCTGGAGTGGATCTGAGCAAGTCTAGCACAAATAGGCCCATAATTTGATACACGAATCTCACTATTACGGCACAGCGCCAGCTCGGTGCAGCCACCTAGTGCATTACCTGCAAACTAATCTATGCGTCCTTGGTTACCAAGGCCTGCACCTTAAAAGTGGTTAATCAGAGCTCTATATCTTCTGTTTATAGATCAACTGAATGCCTTTCAACCTGATTGTCATATCTGCATTGTCTTAGGCCACCTTGTGGCACATGTCAGCTGTCCCATTGCTAATGGATTGGTACCTGTCCTCTGTTTTCTGTTACCTACAGGCCAATCATCAGACGTGGAGGCAGCCCTAACAACTGAAGCACCAGCCCCGCCAGAGAAAGAACTCGTGTTAGGCCAGTAGCTCCGCCTCGCCACAGGCCACAACATCAAAGGCCGACTCCCAGCACCACCATTTCAGCAGCCTGCAGGCCAGGCACACCAATGCCAATAACCTACCAAAATTACAACAATAACTTCTGCTCTGCAGTGAGGGGACAAACCTCAGCAGCAGCACTCTGCATCCCCTGCTACCACAGACCCGAGGGTTTGCTATGCCCTTGTGCCTTCAACAAAACGGTGCACCCTGCAATAAACAACAGCCACCAGAGGTCACCACCGAGGTCGGCATGGAGGCCTATGCCAATACGCCGACCATCTCCTACAAGATCACCAAGTGACTCGCATAGTAGAGACCTAGTGACATCAGAGGCCGGAGACCTGGCCTCCGTCGATTTGGATTTCAGTGAGTTGACACTATCCAGTTTCTGCCCAATCAGGCACAAGCCCAAAAGAAGAACTGAGGGCCGTTTTATGCATAGAGGCACTAGACAGCACCCTGACCTGCCTCCAGACAGTTTTCATCCTGGGCGGCAATTCAGGCGCTGCCAATGAAATCTTTGTAACATAAACATTTTGTACCTTTTAACTCAAGATTGTAGGGACACAATTCATGTACCCCCCATACACCTATACATCTGCTCTTACTTTTCAATGAAAGTCATACATTCTTTTGCAAACACCTCTCACCGATAAACCTGTACATATTTTGGCCAATCTTTGTTTCAAGAAGGATCTTATGAGTGACAATACAACGTGATGTTGTGCTGTCCCTCTTGGTGCTATAAGATCCCACCCAATCTGTATTTTTTTCAAACTCAACTATGTATTGTATTTATGAGTTTTAGTCAGTAGTCATTCTGTTTTGTCAGTAGAAGCATCTTTTGATTTTTTTTTGGCACGCTTTAACTGTAACAAGGTTGACAGTCTCAGAGAACGACAGCCTCGACCACCCTTTTTTTTCTCCCTAATTTTGCTTTGGCACTCAAATACCTCAAAAACCTTTAGACCACCAGCTAGGGTCAACAGTCCCAATGAATACTACCATGACCAACTGTCTCAAAAGTTGAATTTTTTATTTCTTCATTCTCACCTTTCTCTAACTCACCCAAAGCACAGAAAGTCACAGTCCCAGAGAATACTACCTTGACTTTTCTGCCCCCCCCTTTTTTCAAATTGAGACTGGCTGGTATTTTGTAGTCTTGACAGCTAAAATGCAGATGATATTTTTGGTACCAAGATTATAAACTCGCGTTTAAATGTCACACCCTTTATTTTATGCCTGCACTTTTATCCTGACCATAAGTTCAGGTAACCATGCATGTATCATGCAATTAATATTTATCTCGCCAAATACTCGGGGATTACCGGCACCCAAGTGCCTCAGTAGCTTAGTAATTTTTGTGGAAATAGCAAATTATATTTTTCCTTGATCCTGCAAATATATGGATGTTCCCTATTTTATCCAAAGTCTCCTTTAAAAGCGAGCAAAATTACACTTGTAATGGTTCATTGACAATATGTTCCTCCAGGTCTACTGCGATGATATAAGTCCCTCTTTTCCTAAAGTTATACTAGTCTACTCATCCAGTCATAGTCTATGGATGTTTCACAATGCCCACTGTCTGTGTACCACTCAAACAAAGTCCATATTTCCAATACTACTCATCCAATGTGGTTATGATATAAGGACAGTCTGGACTACTGATTGACAGGCTAATTGTTCCTGAACTATTTGTAAATCTAGAGACCTGATGCAATGTACTACTCACTGTGCACAGACCTGATACAAAGCTCATTGTCCCTATTCTCCTCACTGTACACATACCTGATACAAGGCCCACTGTCCTTATACTACTGACGGTACATAGACCTGATACAAGGTCGACTAATACAAGGACAGGCTAATTGTTCATATATTATTCGTAAATCTATAAACCTGATACAAGGCTCACTGTCTCTATACTACTGACTGTACATCTACATACCTGATACAATGCCCTCTGTTCCTATACTACTTACTAGACATAGACCTGATACAAGATCCAATGTCCCTATACTACTCAGTGTACAGACCTGATACAAGGTCCACCGTCCCTATACTACTCACTGTACATCTACATACCTGATACAAGGCTCACTGTCCCTATACTACTCACTGTACATCAACAGACCTGATATAAGGTCCCCTGTCCTTATACTAATCACTGTATATCTACAGACCTGATACAAGGCACACTGTCCCTATACTACTCATCATACACAGACCTGATACAAGAGCCACCGTCCCTATACTACTCACTGTACATCTACAGACCTGATACAAGGCACACTGTCCCTATACTACTCAGTGTACATAGACCTGATACAAGGCCCACTGTCCCTATACTACTCACTGTACATCTACAGACCTGATACAAGGCCCACTGTCCCTATACTACTCATCATACACAGACCTGATACAAGGTCCACCGTCCCTATACTACTCACTGTACATCTACAGACCTGATACAAGGTCCACCGTCCCTATACTTCTCACTGTACATCTACAGACCTCATACAAGGTCCACTGTCCCTATACTACTTACTGTACATAGACCTGATACAAGGTCCAATGTCCCTATACTACTCAGTGTACAGACCTGATACAAGGTCCACCGTCCCTATACTACTCACTGTACATCTACAGACCTGATACAAGGCTCACTGTCCCTATACTACTCAGTGTACATAGACCTGATACAAGGTCCAATGTCCCTATACTACTCAGTGTACAGACCTGATACAAGGCTCACTGCCCCTATACTACTCACTGTACATCTACAGACCTGATATAAGGTCCACTGTCCCTATGCTACTACCGTAATCTCCCGCGTATAAGACGCGTCTTATACGAGGGGTTTTAGTTCTCCTTGGAACCACAAGGGGGAAACCAAGACCTTTCTTTTAATATGTTACATGCCATAATGGTCATAATAGGGCATAAGGGGGCCCAGGGGGGGGGGTCCAGGGGGCCCAAGCTACACACAGGTTTTTAAATTTTGAAAATTCACTCAGTAGAACCAAAGTTATGAATTTTTCATTTTTTTGAGAATTTTTCAAAACTCTAGGTGCGCCTTATACGTGGGCTGCGTCTTATACGTGGGAGATTACGGTAACTGTACATCTACATACCTGATAAAAGGTCCACCATCCCTATACTACTCACATCTACATACATGATACAAGGCCCACTGTCCCTATACTACTCACTGTACATCAACATACCTGATACAAGGCCCACTGTCCTTATAGTTCTCCCTATTCATACATTTGGAAATTACACCAATACTTACTTTGCCGAATCATACATGCATAGAAATCTTTTCAAATGACTTGGCAGAGGTGTGATTCCTCTCAGCTCCAAAGAAATAAGAAATAAATAAAATGCATAGAAATCTCTAGAAGTCAGAATAGAATCCATCTGGCAGTATTGCAATACTGCCAGATGGATTTGGGCCAAAAGAAATTATTTGTTTCCAGTGACATGACTTGAAAAAGATAGGGTTGGTAGGTCGAATTTTCTTTTTCTTTTGATGTCTTTTTCAAACATTTATATAGGATAGGGTTGGGCAAATATCAATGGATGTATCAAATTCTTTGATTTCTTTGTAAAATAATGACGGAGAAAATTGAAAACTGTGAAAGTGGGGAAGAATATGAAAAAGATGCTGGAAATGGAAGAAAGAATAATGAAATTCTGCTTTTTGTTGTTCGGGGGACTGGAAACACAACTTTATGCCCAATTGGCATGTCTTACCTGTACAGATAGACTAAGAATAGAAACTGAAATTGGGTAGTAGGTTTGGGTCTGGGGTGATCATGAAACCTTTTTGTAGACCACTTCTGTGAGTGATGCGAGCCAAGTGGGAATAAGACATTTATTATCTTTCCACTGACAAGAATCCTTCATTGACTGTTTCTATAGAAATGAACTATACTGATTCTGTACTAATTGTTTTCGGCTTTATTGTTTTTGTTAACAGGATGGTTAAGAAGGTGCTTGTATAACCCATTTATTGACCATCATCTTGATATAGAATCTCTGGCTCACGTTTATTGAGGCTTAATCCAAATTGATATTTAATGAAGGTTTCACAGTGTTGTCTTAGCTATGTATTAGCGGGGTATTCCCTTGTCATACTAGCATGTTAGGTAGTACAAGAATGTGCCATAGTATACAAAATGAGCGGTAAGTGACTGAAGTGTTTAATTCCAATGAGGCATTAGATTAGATTATTATATATTAGATTATATGATGTGACATATTATTGTCAGAGCAAGTTTGTGTTTAATATGAAATACCGTGAAGTACATGTGTATTTAGAAGGCTGGTTTGCGAATTGCACTACCATTACCCTTTTGATATACATTAAAATAGAACAGAATCGTCCTTGGATATACCCCATAACAACTCACTTTTATCTAAACTATATATTTCAAAATTTACACGAAATATCTATCATGAAACACAGACATGCATACTTAGTCACGGTATCTTCTTGTGAATATTTATTACATAATCACCATATATACACATGGAGTCACAATCATTTTCAGTACCTAAAATGGTGAACAACGCCTAAATTAGGGTTCCACAACATCTTGCTGTTACAAAGAGACAAATGGTACATTGCAATAGGTTAGCCTTAATGAGTATTCTATCTCTCCACACGCCAGATCTCATGAAGGCAGATGAAGGCATGGTGTTATTCTCCATACCTCAAACCAGATGAGAACACTTGTAGCTAAGACGACATCAGTCAAGTCTTGAAGGGCTAAGATTGCCCGATCTCTACCCAGCAGGTCAGGTTAAACCCCTTACCTAGAAGGGAAGAAATGTACCGCACATGTATATACTTTATGTATTTTCTGGGTATTCTTGGTCCAATTGAAAACTAAATCAATTTGGGGGCATTTAAAATAACGATCTGTGGCTGCAGGAGTGCAATGACTCACGTACCCTCATATTAGGCCTATTGGATTGTTTTTAGGGTCTCCGCGGAAAGGATTACAAGAGAAAAAGAAAGTAAATTGACCTACCTAGCCAGTCAATATGACCTAAAATACACATCTCTTTGAACCTAGTCGAGGTTTCACTGTTCACATGATAACCAGGGCATATAAATGTACAAACGCTAGATGGATATATTATATGACACAACAACACATCAGGGATTTCCTTCTCCGTTCTCCCATACTCCCATAAAAGGGTAGCCTTCCGGTCTATATTCCAATGATGCATTGCAAGAGGGATCGCCAAAATATAGCACGATACTATTGGAGGACATGAATACTTTACTCGACAGTCATATCACTCGTATCACTACCATCATGCCATTTCTCCAAATGAAGAAAAGCTTGAGTGAGAACATAATTTGATCATCGTGTTTCATCATCAAACATCAACCATTTACTACACTGATTCTGGAGCTACCATGTAAATATTACCACACAGGAAACAGTGAAACATAATTACGTCAGTAGGTTCACTTTTTGGCAGAAGAGTACATTTGTGCCACGAACCATTAAAGCATTCTTTCCATCTGTTGGGCACCATTATACGCTAGTGTCATTAACATCTAACTGGTCAGATATATCAATCCAGCACAGGAGGTGGAGTTTACTACATACTATCACACACTGGTGGGGTAATAGTCACATTGGTGGAGGAACCCATGAAGTGTCCCACTTCATCATGTGTCCTCACCACGTCCCCTGCCATCCATGGCTGTGTCGGCAGGCTCGTAACCCCGCCGGTGGTGGTAGGACCGGTGCTTGGCTCCCGATGAACCGCCAAAACCTCGACCACTAAAACAGGGCCCTAAGAAGATCATAATGACAACGATGAGGACGACAGGCCCTATTGAAGCAAAAATAATACCGATGATCTTGCCCGTTGACATGGCTTCTGAGAAACTGATCTCGCATTTAAAGTCACCGTCAAAGGCAGACCTGAAAACAGAGTGAATGCATATTCTCAATGTTATCAATTTTCACTGAACACTTATAGCTACTTATAGGATTGAAAAGGATATCTGGGAAGGACTGAATCTGTTTATTCCACTTGTCATATTATAGCTGCATCTTAAGCCAAAAGGTTTGTAAAAGTGAAAAGGAAATCTGCCCAAGGTATGATTTTTGTTTCCTTAACGTGGCAGACTGGTATGGGTTGTCACATACTTGATGTCTCTGAGCATCTGGTGTAAGGCTGGTCCGATGTCGTCCTTGTCCAGGTGGCGCCTGGCGTCCTTGTAGATACTGTCAGCACACACATCGGTCAGCTTGGCCTTGGCCACCCTCCCTACTGACAGGAACACCTGTATTGACGTATTATAAAGAGCTTAATGTACAATTATGCACCTTTCCTACTGACAGAGACACTTGTATGGATGTATTATGAAGATATAATTTATAATTTGCACCCTCCCTACTGACGGGAACACCTGTATTGACGTATTTTAAAGGACTTAAAGTACAAGGTGCACCCTGCCTACTGAAAGGAACACCTGTATGGACGTATTATAAAGATATAATCTATAATCTGCACCCTCCCTACTGACAGGAACACCTGTATGGACGTATTATAAAGATATAATTTCTAATTTGCACCATGCCTACTGACAGGAACACTTGTATGAATGTATTTTAAAGGGCTTAAAGTACAAGGTGCACCCTGCCTACACACAGGAACACCTGTATGGACGTATTATAAAGGACTTAAAGTACAAGGTGCACCCTGCCTACTGACAGGAACACCTGTATGGACGTATTATAAAGGACTTAAAGTACAAGGTGCACCCTGCCTACTGACAGGAACACCTGTACGGACGTATTATAAAGGACTTAAAGTACAAGGTGCACCCTGCCTACTGACAGGAACACGTGTATGGACGTATTATAAAGGACTTAAAGTACAAGGTAACTTATGATGTTTATGATTATAGAGGGTGCACGAATAAAAACTTCAATTCGTCAAACCAGGTTCAAGTCCTACAAAGTTAGTAAGGTACAGATGAGATTATTGAGAACCAACAGGAGTACCTGTGGGTATATAGTAATATAGGACTTTACTGTCTTAAGAAATCATGTAGACGTATATGTGGGTCTTCACAACCTAATCACATTTTGTGTACTATATTGATGACATTCAGAACATATAAGTAATATTAAGCTTCATACATATATGACAAAAATATCACATGTACTAACCTTCTTTTCGTCCTTGTCCAGGACTAAGATGACGTCATCAGAACACGTGCCCATCCTCCAGATGTGTGTTCTCAGGTTTTCTGCCCAGATTGCCCCGTTTTTAATGTCATCAGGTTTGCTGGAAAAAGTGACAAGGACGAGCGATGCAATGAAGCGAATCATGACAAAAGGTCATTAATGAAACAAGATTATGCATGTTGCCCCCAACAAATCATTTGTCACGAGTACCTTAGAAAATATGACGTAAATAGGCTAAGGTATATTTTTCTTTGCTTTAAACATTAATTACAAGGAATCTCTCCCAAAAATTCTGATTTTAGTTCATTTATGATTTTTTATTTACGCTTCAGACTCAGTTCTCATAACCTGGGTCACAAAACAGGCAGGTACTGTCAGCCTCCAAAACCTGTCTGTGACCAGATTTGCTTATACTGCTCCAGTGGTCATGTAGATGATGAGGTACATCTTCTTACCCAATGTAACTTCCATAGGGTCCCCCGACAAACACTGACTAGAGCCATAACTGAAAAAATTCCCAACTACCAGGATATGTGCAATCTGGATAAATTTACCACAGTAATGAAAGAGAAAGATACTGAGATTGTCAAAGCTCTTGCCAAGTATGTGTATACTACGTTCAAGCAGAGGCAACAGCTGCAGCCCTAAGATTGTGTAAATTGGTTATCTCACTATGTATGACATATATGTATGATCTCGATGTTATAACATTGTATATAAGTGTGACCAACTTGTGGGTATGTATGCCTTACTGATACTAAGAGGGAAAAGGAGTTGGAGTGTATCTGTCTGTGAATGTGTAAGAGAAAGAGAATGCTGTAATACTGTAGTTGTGTAGAAAGCCTTAGATGTAGAGTGGTGGACATTTACATGACTGTAACAATTATGCTTTCTGTATGACACATAGGTCAGCAATATGACCTCTTTTTGTTGTCAATAAAAGATATTAATATTACTTATGGTTGTAGCTCACACTGTTTACAGACAGCTATTATGATGTGTAGGCTGACTACAAAAACCTACCTATCATCGGGCCGGAAGCCCCCGCCGGCCGCCGCCGACGGTATGACGGCCACGCCGACCTTAAAGCCTGTACACGGGGACGAGCAGTTCCGCCGACACGGACATCCAGTGTGAGCGCAAATGGCCGCTGCTGCTCTGTCCAATTTCCGAGCTGGAACAATGCAAGAAAACGTATATCATGATGGGCTGCAACCCTACTTGCAGCACACATCTTAGCGAGCAAACTTTATGTTCGGATATGATTTGTGCAGTTTTGATAGGCCTCTGGCTCCAGTCACTGCTCCTTAGGGCTATATAGTAATTGTGATGTTTAAAGGGGCCAGGAGGGTCTGCTTTGGCCCAGATCCCAAAAAGCAACTAACGGTGAGGTCAGATCTGGGGGACCCCACTTCAGGGGTAAATGTCCACTTTTCTTAAGCATGGATTCCCCAGAACAAACAAGAAGATTTCAAACCAAGAGTATAGACCAAAGAAAATCCCCATATTTATATCTCCATTTTAAATTTCATCAGCTTTCCAGCGGTGTATTGCAAATAATTCTGAATAATATTTCCAAATCAGCTGTTTATGCTAACTATAGGGAGGGAAGGGTAGGGAAAAGAAATACGTCCACCACCTGTGGATACCTAGCGAAGCTACTAAACCGTGCCGTAGCGAAGGGTTCTGCATAGTTCTATTCATGGGTGATTGGGCATTGATTGGGGATCAAACAGGCCCGCTCTGGGGTCATGCCTAATGTATACTGGGTAGATTCAGCTAAAACTCAACACTGTGTATAGACAGTGGCACCAACAAGAGGAACCCTATGTCTTTAAGGGACCTCTGGGATCAACCTAAATTTATCTTGGTGTCACTGCAACCAAATTATTTGACGAGGGGACAGTGTGATAAGATATCCATTTTAAAAGATTTTGATCAAAGACTATATGGACTAAAGATAGAAGTTCAAAGATATTATGATAGCTAAGAAGGTACAGCACAGCTGTAATGCCAGTCGGTTATTATAGATTAATATTTAAATATGATTGTTCGTTGGTAATCAAATTCACATATATATATATATATATATATATATATATATATATATATATATATGCCAATGACTTTGTGATACGTTGCTAAGGTATTCATGGTTCGTTGCTAAGGTATTCTTGATGCATTGCTAAGGTATTCGTGGTGCATTGCTAAGGTATATGTTGTGCGTTGCTAAGGTATTCGTCGTGCCTTGCTAAGGTATTGGTGATGAATTGCTCAGGTATTAATGATGTGTTGCTATGGTATTCATGATGTGTTGCTAAGGTATTCATGATGCATTGCTAAGGTATTCATGATGTGTTGCTAAGGTATTCATGATGTCTTGCTAAGGCAGTCATGATTTGTTGCTAAGGTATTCATGATTTGTTGCTAAGGTATTCATGATGCGTTGCTAAGGCATTCATGATGTGTTGCTATGGTATTCATGATGTGTTGCTATGGTATTCATGATGAGTTGCTAAGGTATTCATGGTGCATTGCTAAGGTATTCATGATGTAATGCTAAGGTATTCATGATGCATTGCTAAGGCATTCATGATGTGTTATGCATGATGTGTTGCTAAGGTATTCATGGTCTTAATGATTTGTTGCTAAGGTATTCATAGTGCATTGCTAAGGAATTCATGATGTGTTGCTAAGGTATTCATAGTGCATTGCTAAGGTATTCATGATGTGTTGCTAAGGTCTTCATGATGTGTTGCTAAGGCAGTGGTGTGAAATCCTAAAATCTATTTCCTCTGAAGCTACTTTTCAATGATTTCCAGTTTACATTTTCTCAATATATAAAGGTCATTTAAATAGTCAATTGGACACATGCTTTCTTCTCTTGTACAGAGAGGCTAAGAAATACCAGTGATACTCAAATTTATGATTTCGGATGACAACAGATCTTAACATTTGAAAATATGCTAAGGATGCCCCCCATATAAATACTAATTCATTTTCTCAGTGGATTTTCACAGATCTCAGGAATGATCCCTGTGAGCATTAAAACCACGGAATTCCACATTTCCGCAGAGATTTCACACCCCTGTAAGGTCTTCATGGTGTGTTGCTAAGGTATTCATGATGTGTTGCTAAGGTCTTCATGATGTTTTGCTATGGTATTCATGATGCATTGCTAAGGTATTCATGGTATTCATGATGTGTTGCTAAGGTATTCATGGTGTGTTGCTAAGGTATTCATGGTGTGTTGCTAAGGTAATCATGATGCATTGCTAAAGTAATCATGATGCATTCCTAAGGTATTCATGATGTCCCTATCCCTAGTTCTATGATAATAATAGAATGGAGGGCAATGGAGCCCAGCTCCTACCTCGATGGCAGTTGCTGTAAGAATGATACCATGCAGGTAAGGTCATAATAGCATACTATAGCTATAGTGGTATCCTCATGGTCAAGGGCTATTGGTTTTCCAAATGTTTTCATGTTTAAGAGTCACAGATTATATGAGTGAAGATTATTTGCTAAGGGCTATGATGAGCTGTGCAAGTCTAAACATCCCAGAAAGTGAAGAGTTCTGTGTTGGCTAGAAATGGCCAGTTGGCTATGGCAAACTGGCAATAATCACAAGTATATGGGTATTCAGTTATCTGATAGTCATATTTTCATAGAGGGATCTGGTGTGTGATATGGAATGAAACTACTCCTGCTCCCCATGGGGTGCCTGGGACCATGTAGTTATGGTCAGCTGAGGGTATAAGGTAGCCTAGGTTGTGTTGTATGATCCCCATATACGCTGAGGGTCTGGTCATAAATAGTTTGGCGAGTAGAAGTGTGTGACAGGCTTAATACGAGCACTAGTCAGTAAACCAACGCTAAATCAGCTGTGAACTGCCGTCCGTTCACAGCCGAGTATCAGCTATACTAGCACATGATACATGCCCACCAATGGAGATGGCCATCCTGACATGATGGGTATAGGTCATTCTGTACGTTTTGTCTCTTATTCAATAGGTTCAAAGTCATTCGAGTGACTCTCATGGACACATGTTTCCTAACATCGCAGCAAAATGGGGCCCCTTAAGGGGTGCATCCATTGCGACGGATGGACCATCCGTCTCCTGTCATCCGTCATTTTCTCCATAGAAATCAATGAAAAATGATACGGTCGAAACCCATGGATGGTCCATCCGTCGGCAGTGGACGCACCCCTTTACACATCTGATGCCAAGTGTTGTGCTACCTGTGGGACACATGTGTCCAACTTCTAGGTCATTGCCAAGGTTCATTTTCCTTTTGAAGTAGATAATAACAACATCATTCTCGATGCCCTTTATGTGGAACCTATTCATAGTCGTCAATAGGTTGCTTTGCAATAATCTCTATACAAAACAAGTACCCTTCCACTACGGACAACGTTCACAGCGTCCGCTGCTGCTGGCACCAAAAGGCCGTGCCTGCCATGCCCAATGCTTCTATGTGGCCTAATCTAATTTGTCCTGCCCGACCCGTATGCTTTCAGTGCGGGTTAAAAATAGATAGAATGGTGTGTTTGACAGGCAGTTTGGCACAGCTATCGGGGCATTGTGCACAACGGGGCATGTAGGTGGACGTCCTACTATTGTCCTATAATAAAGAAGCCTACATAGAGATGTTTATGACACATCTCAGCAGTAATACCCGGGGGTAATATAACCGCCTACCGATAACTATGTCATTTGTAAAGTACTATGAACAAATAACTGTCAGGGCCCAGCAGCCAGCATACTGATATCCCACAAGTAGCCCTTAAATGAAATGTTGGCTGAAGTCCCGGGGGTCCGGGTACCGCTCAGTCAGAGCACATAGGACCTGTCCTCCTCGTGGGGGCTTTCAAACATCATCCGTCCCGGGGGCATTAGGGCTTGTGCCTTCTGTAGAGCTGGGTGTCTGCACTGGGAGTTCACATACTCTGAATGTGAGGCTACGGGCAGAACAGGCGTTTGGAGGATTTCATGTATACAAACTGACTGTATAGCATCAAGTAGGGACTTCGATACCCTGAGGGGCAAAAGGTAGGTGAGTTCGTCTTTTTCAGTTGACCTTTACTGAATGTATCACATCCCCTGAGGGGCACTTAGGCTAAAAACTTTCCCTTGTGCTACAAACTGGTCACAGTATGGCCACCACTATGACACATTCGTACAGTTACATAGAATAGTGCACAATATGGCCACCACTATGACACATTCATACAGTAACATAGAGCAGGGCACATTATGGCTACCACTATGACACGTTCGTACAGTACTAACATCGAGCAGGGCACAATGTGGCTACCACTATTACACATTTCTACAGTTACATAGAGCAGGGCACAATGTAGATATCACTATGATAAATGGACCCATTGGTATGGGCACTGGCATTGTACCAATGGCAACAACTTGTGTCTGAGTTGAGGAGAGGTACCTTTGAGTGTCTATTTTGAACAAACCAAGAGGTTCAGAGTCAATGTTCTGAGTCTAGGTGTTACTCTGATGTCTTAACTCTACAACCTACCCTGTTGTTGGAGAATAAAAAGTCCCTTTAAGTTGCATCACACATATTTGTAATCTGAAATGTTTGAACTTGTCCCCATTACCAGAAAATGTAAATAAATGCCTGGGGCACTACCTGGTGGATTGGTTCTGAACTAGAAATCGATGGTAAAGCCCTCTGTGGTTCATTCATTTCTGCAGCCCAGACTTTTGGAATATATTAAATAGCTAGTCCTATAAGCTGCACCCAAGGCTTGACAATTGAAGATAATATACTATTCTAGTCTAAATGCTCCCCTAGCATGAAAGTAGGCTTTTAATACAGGTTTGCTTAATGCACAGGAAAGGTTGGAGGAGTGCTGGCTCCCTCTGGTGGGAATTTAAGTATGGAGCGGGGGGGGGGGGACACCTAGGAACAGGAAATGACAGGCTGACATGAGGGCCCATGGCAGGAGGGTTTTGGCATTTGTACAGGGAGTTAATCAGAATATACAAAATATCCATCTTTTGCCAAACTAACAGTAAGTAACAAGAGCACATAAATCATAGGTCTACCCAGGGAACCACTCATATTAAGGCTACATGGTCATATAACTGCTGTTTCACAGTCCCAAAGTTTGCTCTCCTTGATTCTAGGCACACCTATTACCGAGGGTCTGACTGATAAGATCCTAGGCCGAGGTTCTGAGTACCACTATGACACATTTTTACAGTTACATAGGGCAAGACACAATATGGCTACCACTATGACACATTTTTACAGTTACATAGGGCAGGACACAATATGGCTACCACTATGACACATTCATACAGTTACATAGGGCAAGACACAATATGGCTACCACTGTGACACATTATTACAGTTACATAGGGCAAGACACAATATGGCTACCACTATGACACATTCATACAGTTACATAGGGCAAGACACAATATGGCTACCACTGTGACACATTTTTACAGTTACATAGGGCAGGACACAATATGGCTACCACTGTGACACATTTTAACAGTTACATAGGGCAGGGCACAATATGGCTACCACTGTGACACATTTTTACAGTTACATAGGGCAGGGCACAATATGGCTACCACTGTGACACATTTTTACAGTTACATAGGGCAGGGCACAATATGGCTACCACTATGACACGTTTTTACAGTTACATAGGGCAAGACACAATATGGCTACCACTGTGACACATTCATACAGTTACATAGGGCAGGACACAATATGGCTACCACTGTGACACATTTTAACAGTTACATAGGGCAAGACACAATATGGCTACCACTATGACACATTCATACAGTTACACAGGGCAGGACACAATATGGCTACCACTGTGACACATTTTAACAGTTACATAGGGCAAGACACAATATGGCTACCACTATGACACATTCATACAGTTACATAGGGCAGGGCCCAATATGGCTACCACTTAGTCCACTATGACACATTCATACAGTTACATAGGGCAAGACACAATATGGCCACCATTGTGACACATTTTTACAGTTACATAGGGCAGGACACAATATGGCTACCACTATGACACATTCATACAGTTACATAGGGCAGGGCACAATATGGCTACCACTATGACACATTCATGCAATTACATAGGGCAGGGCACAATGTAGATATCACTATGATAAATGGACCCATTGGTATGGGCACTGGCATTGTATCCATGCCCTAGCTATGATTCTGTACTACTATCATGAAATTGAATATCGTAATAAGAACGAGGGAAATTGCTCACACTTGTTTGCATGATCCTTTTATGTTGGATGGGGTAACTGCCAGTTACCCTACTACAGGCTCTGCACTATGATTATGACACATTTACAAGTACAGTTAGATCTACATAGAGCAGGGCACAGTATGGCCACCACTATTTATCATATACTATCAGTTACACACAGCAGCTCACACTTTGACAGGGGCGTAGGAAAAGGGGGGGCCAGGGGGGCCTGGGCCCCCCCAATCATAAAGGAGGTGGGGCCTGAGTATGTCTGGGCCCCCCCAAAATTTGCCAAGAATGAATCGAATGAGAAGCTAAAACTTTGCATTTCAAATTGGATTGATGTAGTAAAAAGATCGGGGCCTGGGCAACAAATCAGATCTCAAATTTATCAAAAAAAAAATCACTTTTCTATACAAATTTTATATAGGTATGTATAGGCGCTTTTGCATTTGAGCCGACAGTTCAAGCTGGTCGAGGTGGGGCCCCCTCTGGGCCCCCCCAATGAAGATTTGCTTCCTACGCCTCTGTTTGAATAGGAAAATTGAGTGAAAATATTATCAGAGGCGGACACATAGAGGTTTTTATAACTGTAACTTAGTTATGTTACTTCTATCTGTGATTGCAAAACAGAAGAACACTTTCTATGGCCATTGGGAGAAGCTTCTCTCGGCGTTCCTTTTGCGCACAGGTGACCTGCGCTGATTATACTTCTGTCCTAGACTAGAGGTAACCCTGTGGACGAACTGTGACCTGCTCCCCCCTAAGACCGATTAGCCAACCCCTAAATGGCCTTCCCCAGAGACACCGGTTTAAATGGGGTGTCTTCTAAAGGAGGTGAATTATATATTGGGGTTGAAATAGCTTTCAAGAAAGGCCACTTAAAATGGTGCTCCCAGAAATAAACTGTACTCCAAACAATAATATTGGAGAGACGTCCCAGACCCAGATGCCATCTTTCCATCAACCATCCAGCTGAGAGTTGATTTGATTTGATATTCAGTTCTATTATCTTGTGACAAAATCTGCGCTGATAGCCTGAAACACCATTATTCACGCCAGGCTACTTTTATATCTGAAATCTATGCAAAATGGTTGGACAGATTCCCTCAACTATCCTCAACTGTAAGTTACATGAATGTGCAAATACATACGCGATGAATTTACATAATAACAGTTGGATAAGTGAGATGCACCAAAGTCAACCATTAGTTCTTCTCTTATGGAATACACCACCCCTGAATATCGGTGTTTGAGGCCCTCTGTGTCCACTCACATCCGGCCGGGCACCTGGCCGTCATTGAGGTCCCTTTATGTCCACTGAGGGACCTTCAAATGGATTAGAGCGTCTACCCTGCAGCCGTCCTGAACCTGACCAACCAAGTAAAGTACCATTCCATCCCCTCGGCAGAGACATATTCCCGCATATCCTACAAATTGTTGTTTTCAAGAACTCTGGATATTTGGTCTAACGTTCATGCATGTTGCTTCATGATCTTCAAGAATCCATTGGGAAGAATAAAAAAAAAGTACACATGCAGGGAAACATATCACACATCGGTTCAGGATAATGAGTCCTGTATCTTTAGAAGCGGGGGGGGGGGGGAGTAGGAGGATTAGGCATTCATTGGTCTCCTGCTCCTGGCGGTAGGTAAATGTCTGGGCAGCGTTACAGTGAGTTAGCTAGCTTAGGCTTGGTTGTAGGTTGTGTCTAAATGGGTTGGCTAAGGCCACAGCCTCATAGATTTAGTCAACATTAAAATTGCATCAATGAGGTTTACAGCTGTCGTGCCTGCTGTACGGTCTGATCTAGGCCTCCACGAGAGGTACCGATGGTCTTTAAACATTTAATCATTGAACTACACAGTATCGGTATAGTATAAAGACATATACACCTCTATTTGAAATAAATGACATTGTCACGTTTTAGGTCATATAAGACTTCTCAGTTTCAAATGCTGGGAAATTTCCTGAACTACAGTCCCATGATATAGCAATATCTCAAGTGGTATGGATAGTGTTGTAGGTAGCCCAGGAAGTAGGGTCCAATGGGGATTATCTAGCACGTCATCTTTATATTGCTTTTCAGATTTCTCTCAATATGCATTGGTTCATAAGATGGGGCTAAACCTATGCTCATGAGTCAATTCACAATACTCCTGTATTATAGGAGCGATTTCTAAACCAAACAAAATAAAAATAAATTATTTCAGTGTACATCACGGTTTATACCATTATCGTAACGGTGCTGTCCTCATCAATTAAACGGCCTACTGATTATAAGGCCTACTGCCAGATAACTCTGGTAACTTAGTCTAGACCGGAAGTCCATTTGTTCAGTCCCAGCACCCCATATAGTCCTACCTTACCGTAAAGAAGCTGGGCTTGGCACTTCTTCCACTTCGGTTCAAACTTCTTCCCACAGGGGGCGGGGCGTAAGTGGCGTCCCCAAGGGGATAATGGGAAGGCACCACATCAGTTCGCATATCAGTCACGAACCACTCTCCGTACTACCCACATCTTTCCTCTATGTCTGACTTGATTTTTTCATGACTGCTGCTGAAAATCTGTACTCGCGACTGCATGCATTGTTTTATGATCTGCCTATTCACATAACCTATGGGGATGGGCATTTTACATTAAGCAATCTCTCCTGTATTTCCTGTCTTCGTAAAATAGTTTATCATCGTCGGTTCCTTCTTGGTAGCAAGAAATGCAGTGATAATTGTGGTTATGATATTACTTGTACAGATTTGCTGGTTCTATGTTCTAGAGAAAGCTTCTGGAACGTGTATACCCCAAGATAACCTTAGGCTTAGAGACTGAAAACGCTATGATAATGTATTCGACTATACGGCGCCACTATTATCAGGGGCGTAGGAAAGAGGGGGGGGGCAGGGGGGCCTGGGCCCCCTTAATCATAAAGAAGGGTGGGGCCTGCAGAGTATGTAATTAGACAAGAAGCTAAAGCTTTGCATCTCGAATTAGATTAATATAGTAATGGAATAGGAAAAATGGGGGCCTGAGCCCCAAATCAAACCTAAAATTCAACAAAAATTACCTTTCTATACAAATTCTCTAGAGGTTTATATGGACGTCATCGTGCTGGAATCCATAGTTTAAAGTGTTTGTGCTGGGGCCCATGCGCCCCCCCCCAATGAAAATTTGCTTCCTATGCCTCTGAATTACGGAGTTCAATATTTAGACTAAACGTTGTACCACATGAAGTAATGTAATGCAATACACGCAGTATTCTTACATAAAGCCTAGCTATGATGGTATGCCTAATGTTCACAATGAAGCCGGAATTTCACTTGTAAAATTAACGTTGAACGTTGCCTGTTCCCTCGACCATTCAATAATTTATGAAGTGCTGCATCCTTAAACAGAACGCGTCAATAGATGTTCCATATTTATAGTCTACTGTCACTAGCATTAGACCATATCCGTGTAGCTTGTCAAGTCAGTTTGCACAAATTACGTGTGTGTATACAACCAGCTAGTCAGCAACAAGTCCACGGCTTTAATTGGTTAGGAAAAGCATTTCTCCAATAATAGTTTACTTAAATGTGGCTCTAAGTGAGTATCATATTATAGTTTCTACTTCACCAGCACCAACATGAAACATTGCTGATGCTTGCTATACAATAATTGGGTTAGGCCCTATACAGTGTTTTCAACTATCCTTAACTGTGTTAGTTCAGATATCAGGGGCCGTCCATAAATTAAGTCACGTCAATTTAGACCATTGCCAATACACCTAACCCCCTGTCGCACTCAGTTCTACTTGTAGACCCCCTCTCCAATTTGATTTCATTTATCGATGAACCCCAAGATAGGGAAGGGACGATAATGCCATCAACCTTTGGAGAGCGAGACTTGTTACTGCAATTACCTGACATCACTCCGAAATTAGTTATAGCGCTGAGTACATTACACATTCATGTCGATTGAAGTTATATCCCACGAACTCAGCGATACCAAAGACTTAGATACGTAGAGCATATCTGTGAACCCCTAAGGGGAGTATTGTGGCGTGTCCCATTCATGTTTTATGGGTTGTATTGATGGCCATGGACAGTAATGACTTACACATTGGTGCCGGGTTGTGCATGATAGAGTGTGGATATGGGATCTCACAATAAGCAATACCTGAACGAAATGACTTTTGTAGATTGGAATCCCACGTGTAGGCCATGAATTATAGAATGCTTACTTTCGGGAAAACAGTTCCTGATCATATGTTTGAGCCAAACACGTTTCATTATGCAAAGGCAATGCAAGGCGTGCTGCAATGTCATGTCATTATAATGTGTGCATGAACGGAGCATGGGAAACTTACCATGTCAACCAGCTGTTGTATGAAGACGCTATTATGATGGATCCCATCAGGAACTGGTCATAACGTTCCAACAGGGAGAGGAGGAAGGGTTGGGGGGGTGGGGGTGGGGGATAACAATTTTTGACCCCTCGGGGGGGGGTGGCGTAAAATCTTTTGACCCCTCTTGAGGGTGGGCATAGAAAATCTAGTCTCTTGGCCTTAGCAAAAAGATAGCCTGCTTGCTACTATAGATCAAAGAGGGGCATGACAATTTTCTGGGGGAGGGGACCCAAGAAAGTTGCCAGACAGGTTATCAATACCTCAGTAAATGGCAGACAACGACCTTATTTGCAGTGAATTTGTAAATATTGAGTAGAAAATAAAATTACATGAATGTAGTTTCATTCTTGTAATGTTGTAACACTTGAACAATACTGCAACAACTCTTGGAGATCTTCCTCTCTACCATGTCTATCAATAACATCACGAAATGCCCTCCAAATCTGCACTTAGGACATGACAAAGAGGAGTTTGGCAGTAACATACAAAAAGGACTGCTTGGACCAAACACACCAGGGCCATACAGTGGTCAATAATGGCTTGTTCTTGGCACACTTCTTCATGGCTTTGGTCGATGGACAAAGGGTAGGGTTCTGTCTCTAGCTCTATAAATCCAATATGTAAAGTAGCTATGTACGCTGAGGAGTCTAAATCTTCCTGACCCGTAGATGTATTAACTGTATGCTGGATTAAAGACGTGATATCTCCCCGATGATGCAAATTACTGAAGGTAAACATTCTTCTCCTTTATGCCAGTAAAAAGTAAGATGTACCCCTCTCCTATTATTAAGCTATAGATGTATTGATAACGTAGGATGAGGTGAGGTTTGCTGGAAATATTCGCCCGACTGCACAGCGGGAGGGTGAATGTTTATCGCACTTATTCCTCCATTTTGTATCAATTTCTTTCCTTATAACCCCAGAATTAATCCAGGAGAAGACATTTTGAAAGTGTATGTGATCCGCATGGTTTGCCAAGCCATCGTGGCCATCTTGTCACTCTGGCCAGACATACCTCCAATTTTACACACATTTCTCGGGTAGAATGCAAGCATGTCAAGTCCTGTACTTCTAGCACCGACAAATATACGATCTCTAGTTGGTGTTCGCCTACATTTTGTCTCCATTTTCTTCTAAATAAATGAGAATCCAATAATTTTACTTAGCGATCCAATGCACACGGCCATTCCATCTTGTTGATGAAGCGGTTAGGTGCCCGGATGTAACCTGACATACTTTTGGCTGAAGAACTGGGTCAAATACGCATCGAGCAAGGAATGGCCGAGCGCAACTCACTTACGATGGGAAAATCATTGGATTCTTATTTATTTTGAATGTTATAGAGTCCTTTGGTATGGCAGGTTCATCTAGGATATCTAAGAATGTTTCCCTGTTAATAACTCAACATGGCACCATTGGATTCTATACTAACGAGGTGTGCAAACATCAGGTATGTCAGAAAACTTATTAAAATCTTTCATATACATTGGCTTCTAGTACCGTTTGGGTTGGTGTAGTGGATAGCGAGTCTGTCTCTTGCCACAGCGGCCTGGGAACGATTCCCATAGAGTCCTGAATGGTTTTTACTGGAAATGTATGGCGAGGGTGATTTTGTAGCCTTTTCCAATTTATTAACATGTCCAGGTTCAAATCAACATGGTCTTAGAAAAAAATATAAAGTCTCAGAGTGGGGTTAAACCCTGATAACGGAACGGGGTTATGACCAAAAAAGCACGCTGATGGCCCTGAATCATGAGATAAACCGAATAAACCTATGGCACTACAGGCACACTGCTATGAGTGTTATAGATGGAGAAACAAAAGAAAACGCTGATCAACTTTGACACATGTGTCCCTAGCACGTGAGATGAGTGTGATACGTAGATATAGGACGTTATGAATAATTTAAGAATGGGTGGCGACTCCCAGGTAGACATAATCCGCGCATGCACTGACTAATGCAGACCCCTGTGGTTTACCTCCCATGTCCATATAACTGTGATGTGGCCATAATGGACGTATTCTCGTTGCTTATGCAGTGTTTGATGCAGTGTGGACTACTAGTTCATTGTTCAGTGACCTCAGTCACTGAAACAGTTGATAGTATAGAGAAACAACGAATTTCTACAACGTGCTACCCTGCCTTAAAAATATTTTGTTTTTGTGGCCCATAGGCTTACCAATAGTCTAGTCATTGCAAACGCAATATAAATAGATTGAAGCCTTTGGTCAAGTCGTATCTATTTTTAGACCCAGAATATAATCCATGTATAACCTTAGCAAGTAACCCCCATGTTATGCCTATACACAGAATAGTGACTGGAGAGTGACAAGACATCAGGTGTATGAAATATAATCCTGGTATAAGCTTTGGGAGTAACTTCCATGTAAGTCCTATACACAACAAAGTGGTTGGAGAGTTTGAAGACGTTAGATGTATAGGTATGGTCATAAACAAGGAAACTTGGCAAACTGTGAATACTTTATATGTAATCAAGACATCAACAGTCACCTGGACACAGTCCTAACCTATAGGCTATATAAAGATATAATAATCCAATACACTACTCCCTAATGGCCCCTCCCCCTTCTCTACTACCTAGATCATTTATAGACGTAATCAAGACGCCACCAGTCACCTGCACGCAGCCCTAACCTATACACATACATAACAACTCAGTACACTACCCTTTGCAGGCTCAATGAGATCCTCTATGTTGTTTTAATGTCATCATGATGCACAAATGCAGTGCTCTATTCTACTCAGCAGGGCTGCATTTGTGCATCATGCATAATGCCTCTACATTCATGATCTCATGTCGTCATGATGCACCAATACATAACCCTTTACAGCCAACATGATGTTTTATCAGTTGTACCATACAGTAACCCTTATATGTCGTCATGGCTTGGTTGTACCACATAATAACTCTTTACAGGCAACATGATGATTTTTTGGTTGTACCACACAATAACCCTTTACAGGCAACAAAGTGTTTTATTGGTTGTACCATACAATAACCCTATACAGGCAACATGATATTTTGTCAGTCATGCCAAAAATTAACCTACAGGCAACCTGATGTTTTATAAGTCATGGCATACAATAACCTTTCATAGACAACATGATGGTTTATTAGTAATATCATACAATAAGACTTTACAGGCAACACCATATTTTATCAGTCATACCATACAATAACCCCTCACAGACATGATACGAGAGGTACTATGTTACTTCTCAGCAATTGGTCAATAAATGTCAGTAATTACTCACTACTTGTTTGCAACTAGTCAAAATATGTCAGTAACTACTCACCATCTGTCAGCATTTAGTCAATAAATGTCCGTAATTACTTACTATTTGTCCGCAGTTAGTCAATAAATGTCAGTAATTACTAACTACTTATCAGCAATTAGTAAATAAATGTCAGTAATTACTCACTATGTGTCAGTAATTAGTCAACATATGTCATTATATGTTAGCATAGTACATAGTATGTAGCACATTGGGCATATATGTCATTGATTACCTCAGGCTTTGCCTGTGACCTTAACCATTTTTGGCCATGACATCTCAGATCTTATACAAGGCACCGCTGACACAAGGGATCCCTTTGAACGTTTCATATTCTTTGTTTTACCCTTAACACATATTGGTGGATCGAATTTATTTAAACAGTTCAAATGATGAGCAGTTTTAGTGGTTTTAACCTACTATGTAAAAGATGCAAATAGTGTTTTTACTCAAATGCTTCAAGCCCATTCTGATTTTTTGATGTGCACTTAACCTTGGGGGTAATAAAAGTTCGATACAGCATATTTCCTCCAGGACACACGTGAATAACGTGTACATAATGTATGTGCAGCAGTTGGTAGACACACAGCTGTGAGCTTTGACACTGACAGTGCTCTCTGCCAACCTCGGTCAATAAAGGTACACATCTTAAATACACCCTACATACTGACTGCACCATGGGGTACAAGGCTTGTACAGCATCCTACATACTGACTGCACCATTGGGTACAAGACATGTACAGCATCCTACATACTGACTGCACCATTGGGTACAAGACATGTACAGCATCCTACATACTGACTGCACCATTGGGTACAAGACATGTACAGCATCCTACATACTGACTGCACCATTGGGTACAAGACATGTACAGCATCCTACATACTGACTGCACCATAGGGTACAAGACTTGTACCGCACCTTACATACTGACTGCACCATTGGGTACAAGACATGTACAGCATCCTACATACTGACTGCACCATTGGGTACAAGACATGTACAGCATCCTACATACTGACTGCACCATAGGGTACAAGACTTGTACCGCACCTTACATACTGACTGCACCATTGGGTACAAGACATGTACAGCATCCTACATACTGACTGCACCATAAGGTACAAGACTTGTACAGCACCTTACATACTGACTGCACCATAGGGTACAAGACTTGTACCGCACCTTACATACTGACTGCACCATGGGGTACAAGACATGTACAGCATCCTACATACTGACTGCACCATAAGGTACAAGACTTGTACAGCACCTTACATACTGACTGCACCATAAGGTACAAGACTTGTACAGCACCTTACATACTGACTGCACCATAGGGTACAAGACTTGTACCGCACCTTACATACTGACTGCACCATGGGGTACAAGACATGTACAGCATCCTACATACTGACTGCACCATAAGGTACAAGACTTGTACAGCACCTTACATACTGACTGCACCATGGGGTACAAGACATGTACAGCATCCTACATACTGACTGCACCATGGGGTACAAGACTTGTACAGCACCTTACATACTGACTGCACCATGGGGTACAAGACTTGTACAGTGCCTTACATACTGACTGCACCATGGGGTACAAGACTTGTACAGCACCTTACATACTGACTGCGCCATGGGGTACAAGACATGTACAGTACCTTACATACTGACTGCACCATGGGGTACAAGACTTGTACAGTACCTTACATACTGACTGCACCATGGGGTACAAGACTTGTACAGCATCCTACATACTGACTGCACCATGGGGTACAAGACATGTACAAGACATGTACAACACAGACTGACTGCACCATGGGGTACAAGACTTGTACAGCACCTTACATACTGACTGCACCATGGGGTACAAGACTTGTACAGCACATACTGACTGCACCATGGGGTACAAGACTTGTACAGTACCTTACATACTGACTGCACCATGGAGTACAAGACTTGTACAGTACCTTACATACTGACTGCACCATGGGGTACAAGACTTGTACAGTACCTTACATACTGACTGCACCATGGGGTACAAGACTTGTACAGCACATAGTGACTGCACCATGGGGTACAAGACTTGTACAGTACCTTACATACTGACTGCACCATGGGGTACAAGACTTGTACAGTACCTTACATACTGACTGCACCATGGGGTACAAGACATGTACAGCATCCTACATACTGACTGCACTATGGGGTACAAGACATGTACAAGACATGTACAACACAGACTGACTGCACCATGGGGTACAAGACTTGTACAGCACCTTACATACTGACTGCACTATGGGGTACAAGACTTGTACAGCACATACTGACTGCGCCATGGGGTACAAGACTTGTACAGCATCCTACATACTGACTGCACCATGGGGTACACTACTTGTACAGCACATTACATACTGACTGCACCATGGGGTACAAGACTTGTACAGCACATACTGACTGCGCCATGGGGTACAAGACTTGTACAGCATCCTACATAATGACTGCACCATGGGGTACAAGACTTATAAAGACCTCATGGGGTACAAGACATGCAACTAGTTACTAGTGTTGAAGGTTAGTTTAGCAAATCCTGCCGTGATGTACAATTGGCTGTGCGTACACAATTAGTCTGCAATGTAAGGGAGCTGTGGTATGGCAGAGCTGCAGATCTTCTCCCATTACTCTTCTCAGGGATTAGTCACAGTTGACACACTCTTGCATTCCGTGTGTAAAGGAGATCAATGGTACTCCACACTATTACATCACGAAGGTCACAGATGTAGGTGTTTTAGGGTGGTAACAGTTATCTATTGGCTGGGTTCAGTCACTACCATGTTAGGCTGTTTTGAAATAGCAGCTGGCTCAATGTAGATGGTCCATGATAGATATATTTTTAATAAGGTATGAAATGTAAAATCATTCTCATTAAGGCAGTGGATGATAGAGGCTGTCCGTACCTCATTCATTCTATCCACGTCAGGATAAGCTGCAGCCAGCGCCCTTCACAGGCCTGATGACTGAACCCAGCCAATAGACAGCTGCCATATATCCCCTAAGATAAATGAACATTTCCCTTTCATTGGCCCCTCCCAGCTGCCAGGCCATATTGAGAGTGCCCCATTATAATTACAAATCCCTAGAATACATAAATTGGGTGTCGACTATATTGTCTGTGAGATGGAAAATATGCCGAATGGCCAACATTGTAAATCTACAATTTTGGCGATATGACCTGTTTTGTATAAGCTATAGTGACTGCTTAATACACCTTGTCACACAATGCCAATCTACAAATGTGTGTGTATGACCTTGGACGGGTGGAGGGGGGGGGGGGGGGGGGTCTGGGGCGTTGCCAGGTTGTCTACGAGTAACACTTTGAAAATAACAGTGGGCCTGTTTTCCCTACAGTATCTCAAAGATCATATGACCAATGCAGCGTTAAACATCGATATATAACCTCACAAATGCCACATGGCGATTAGTTTGATGTACACAACACACAAAAGAAGGTGACAAAGAGCCAGAGCTTTGTCAATGTATATGTATATTAAGGAAACAACATTATATATCTACAATTTTGGCGATATGACCTGTTGTGTATAAGCTCTAGCGGCTGATTAATTCACCTCATCTCACCTTTCTGGCTTGGCCTCCACCAACTCTTATCTACACACACAGACAATGCAGCCACAGGCAACACACAATGCCAATCTCTGTGTGTATGACCCGAGGATCTAGGACATTGCCTAGTTCGTCTACGAGTAACCCAATATCTAGAAAATGACAATGGACATATTATTTTCCATACAGTAACTCAGATTTCAAATAAACAATAGAGCGTCAACCGCCAATACATAACCTCACAAGTGTCACATGCTAAATGAGTTTACAATACACAATACACAGGTTCAGTAGGTGGGACAGGGGTCGCATGCCGTGCAGGAAGCCATGCCTTTGGTACTTTGGAGCACTCAGCGCCTGGTCAATGCCAATAGAATGTAGTCCATCATCTGTCACCAGTGCCTCGCCCATACAACATCAATACATAAAGCACCAGATGACATATGGGGACAGCAATCTACAAATGTGTGTGTATGACCAGGAGGGTCTTGACAAAAAAGAAAAAAAGTTCATGGAACATGATAAAAGTCATTCTCGCCCCCCCCCCCCTGCTGTAAACGTGAACGTTTTCACATGGCTACGTTTGCCTGTTCACGTGAGGATACAACAGATTGCTTTCGGAAAGACAATCAGAATGTGCATGCTACAACGCAAGTTCATATGAACACATTTTATACAAGTGGGTAAACTCGTTTTGTATTTGGCAAGACCCTCCGGGGGATCTAAAAGGTCTTGCCAGAAATGAGACATGAACCAAAAAAGATTACGTGCACGTTTTTGCATTGCTAAATGATTGTTTAGATAATCATTTAGATGAAACGTGTACGCTTTTTTATATGTCAAAAAGAATTTTCCCTGCATACTGATGTAATTATTTTGTCTATACTATGAGAACCAGTAAGACATGTACACGTTTTCCTCTGAAAAGATCTTTTGGCAAGACCCTCCAGGGGCAGCACGGGTGTATGAGGCCGTGCTGTGGGGGTGTAATACAGTAAGGGGCACACTCTGTAAGCTAACCCTGATGGATGGCAGCCACATGGACAGGTCCACACAACCACTCACCCCAAGTGGACAGGTCCACACAACCACTCACCGGGCTACATTAATCTGATTGGGAAGCCTGCCCTCGTCTCCTGTATACCGCTCTAAGATTTAGGCAGCCTGCAGGATGGGGTAGGCAGGCATAATTTCCCATCAGCAACTGTCGGTCATTTATTGTTTTCCTACATGACACAACAGTTGATGGGAGGCAGTGAAACAGAAATATCTAAATGTTAGTTGCATTTGCAATATATAGACTGAACCTGCACGTGATTCCGTTGAGACGCGGCCACAACCTGATGTCTATAATCAAGCTCTCTGTGGAGTTCAAAACAAGAGGTGCGTGAGGATCACGGGAAACGGCTATATCTGTAAGTGCTGAAGCTTATTGTGTACTGGGCAAGGGACGGTTGGGCGGGGGCAGGGCAGGGCAAGATGGAATGTATTCTATCACGCACAGGCGAATGTAGACTGACATTACGGAGTTATCAGCATAGCGAATAAATCAAGTCGGGATGAAGATATATACTGTTTGGCCAGTGTATATAGCTCAATCTAATATATAGCTTCTGTGTGTTTATCATCCCCCAAGGAGCTTCAGATTGGCTCATTAATCATTAAACTTCGATGACGCAAGTCAATCAGTCCTATGCAGAGCAAGCCAAGTGAAGATAGCCCCTGTTAATGTCCTATGGTCTCCTAGCATATGGCTCTGCAGATAAATGATAACATACGACAACAGAATAAAAGGAATGAAGGAAGAGTTTGGAGGCAGTCCTTGGAACATCGTCGATTTGTTGTACAGAGCCTTAGATCGCCTAACCTAAATTATAAGACGGAGCAGATACTTGAGACAGCATATAGGGGTTTTACCCCCTAGTAGAAATATTCGTCGCACAGGATATTAAGACCCATCAATAGAAAGCTTAATATCTTTGATAGACAATGCAGCAACTCTCATGCCAATATCTTTTCTAGTTTTTGAAATATTTAGAGAAATGTGAGTGAAGGTCAGGCATTTTCTGTGAAAGGTACCCCATACAAACTGCAGGTAGAAAGTGGTCATGGTCTGTGCACACACTACCACTCCACCACCCCCCACCATACAGGGCTATACAGAGGTCTCAGCAGTGTAGGAGAGCAGCCTAGATGGTGCATTTTGATTGTACATTATACCTTTAATATACATGATAACCTTGAAAATCCTAAAGTGTTTGAAGGTTAATGCATTACTCAACAGCATTCCCAGTCCATTTTGCCATTGCTATTCACTGTATTTATTAATTTAGCCCAGACATCCAAAAAGTCACTTCTGAGGGCTTAGATATGCCTCATTATAACCCTAAACCCGTTCTATACTACAAGATACAAGAAATGCATTTTTCCTGCTAATCTCAGCTGCTCATTGCATTTTTATTGGCGTTTTCATGTGTATATACACTTCTAACAATGATAGAGAAGGGGGGTTTAGACTGAAATGTAGCTTTATATATTACCTTTGCCCCCAGGACATCAGTTTCACTCATATCAAAATGGCAAAACAGAAACCTTTTTATGGCCATATACAAATTACTGCAGTCCTTTTAGAAAAAAAAACAGGACAGGAGAAAGAGTCTCAAATCACTAAGCGACAACAGTCTTGACAACTTGTTATAAGAACTAAGTGACAGGTTGTCTGGCACACGACAGGACATTAACTGGCAGCCTTCAAGGAGACATGTACTTGGCCTCTCAACATCAATGTCATCAGCTTTAAACGGCACGTAGGGTGGGGGTTGTGTGTGTGGGGCGGGGGTAGTGACCAGAGGAAGGTGGGGATGAGTAGAGATACAAGGGGTAGTTTATAGACGACCTTTATCCTGGCTACTATAAATGTGTAAGGGTAACAGAGTACTTTAATGCACACATTCCCCTTGGCCATCATGGTGCATGCATGTAGCCCTGGTAACTAGCCAGGGCACCTTTGGTGCATCATGACGACGGCCAGGACACCATTGGTGCATCATGACAACAGCCAGGACACCATTGGTGCATCATGACGACGACCAGGACACCATTGATGCATCATGACGACGGCCAGGACACCATTGGTACATCATGATGATGGCCAGGACACCATTGGTACATCATGACGACGACCAGGACACCATTGGTGCATCATGACAATGGCCAGGACACCATTGGTGCATCATGACGACGACCAGGGCACCATTGGTGCATCATGATGACGGCCAGGACACCATTGGTACATCATGATGATGGCCAGGACACCATTGGTGCATCATGACGACAGCCAGGACACCATTGGTGCATCATGACGATGGCCAGGACACCATTGGTGCATCATGACAACGGCCAAGACACCATTGGTGCATCATGACGATGGCCAGGACACCATTGGTGCATCATGATGACGACTAGGGCACCATTGGTGCATCATGACGACGACCAGGGCACCATTGGTGCATCATGATGACGGCCAGGACACCATTGGTACATCATGATGACGGCCAGGACACCATTGGTGCATCATGACGACGGCCAGGACACCATTGGTGCATCATGACAACGGCCAGGACACCATTGGTGCATCATGACGACGACTAGGGCACCATTGGTGCATCATGACGACGGCCAGCGCACCATTGGTGCATCATGACGATGACTAGGGCACCATTGGTGCATCATGATGACGGCCAGCACACCATTGGTGCATCATGACAATGACTAGGGCACCATTGGTGCATCATGACAACGGCCAGCGCACCATTGGTGCATCATGATGACGGCAGTGTATTAACCCCGTAAGTTGTGCATGCTACATGAATGCAATATGCAGTCCTTACATGACTAAACAAAATGTTGGAAAACAGGGAGTGTACTTCTAGTCATTGCATATATATCAAGAAGATATTTGGTTGCCATGCACAATTCCTTTTGAAACGTAATAGTTTCAGAAAGCTTAGGCCCTTTAATTAACATAACTTGAATCACGGATTCCTCGCCAAGATTTTTGACAAATTCAAATTTTTCAAAATTGAAAATACCTTATCCATTTTCATTTTCCAAGAATTTTCAAGATTTGTAGGGGAGAAATTTGTAAAGCCCATGGTGATAGGCAAACACCTAACAATTCTCGATCTTTCCTTTATTTACTTCTCCAAAAGGTATAATTTATTTGTTTGTCAAAAGGACCCTTTGAATGTCAGAAAAAGGCATTTTTTTGGGGGTGTTCCAGGTGAATTTTTTTTTTTTTCGCCTCGGGCCGCTAGGAAACTTTGGTCTCTAAATCCGAGATTTTATTCATTTTTGCGCCTGGCCGCCCATTAGGCTGAAGACCTATGATCCAAGTAATCAGAATAACATGGACTTATCAAGGACAAACCTGCACGTACCTTCTGCTCTGGTGAGGAGCCTATTGGGGTCGCACACCATAGAGGGCTGGCGACGGCCACACCGTATCGGATCCCTCCTGGGGTCAGGGAAGTCCTCCAGGGACCATGTCACGTGTCTGTAGGCCCAGGAGGTGTTCCTCCCTCCCGTGCCCCCCTCCCCTCCCCTCCTCCCAGGCAGCGGACGCCCCTGGGTGTTAGCCCGAGTGGGGGACTCGTGGTATGGAGGAACTTCTTTATCCTTTTCCTCTGGTGGGCTCCGGGCTGGACGCCAAGCAGGGTCCAGCCTTGAGGCATCCTCTGCCATCCTACCCTCCTCCAGGGTCCGCGTGTGCAGATGTACACCCGGGGGTAAACCTCCACACCGCCCGGCCATAGCCAGCACGACAAGTATCACCACAGGCTCCATGCTCATCTTAAGGCGGCCACACCTGTTCTCTGTATCGCTTTCTCTCCAGCTCCTTGTACTGTTAACGCTGCATTTCCCCAAACTGTGCTGATTACAGACCAGAGGCTTCCCCCATCCCCTGATCCCTTTTGCTCAGGATCATCTGAGGTTCAAGGCATGAACAAGTCTGCTGCTACATTTCAAACAAACGCTGTGGTCTTGTAGGGTATCATAAAGGTTGTCCAGGATGCAGGTTCACTTTGTCCAATCAAGGCTGTAACTATATGTCTACCACAAGTATCGACTTCTAAATCAACTCGGCTACTACACAGCTCCCTTCCCTTCTCGCCCGGTTCTCCCTCCCTCTCCTTTGCTCAGTCGCACCGAATGACTCCAGTCACTCCCTTTTACTTGACACCCCTTTAGCAGGCTACTTGCCCTGCCTGGAGGAGGTTGTATATAGAAGGGTGGAGGGATAGCTTCTTCAGCCTTGATCCTTCAACCCACTCCACGTAGTACTGGAAGATACATTTCCTCCAGGGGTTAGTAACTGCCTGCAGCATGACAGGATGGGTTGGAGTACAGCAAGCACCTTGCTGCTGTTAGACTTGGAGAGGGTGCAGACAATAACAACAGATAGCTGTCTACTATAACTTCTCCTTCCTTATCTACTGCGTCCTCCGGGGATGGCATCTGTTGACTGGATTCGCCTCACTCTGTCAGCAGGCGTGGTGTCTCTGGCTGCTGGAGGGAGGCGCCTGGAGGGGGAGAGGGTGGCACGGTGCACTGCTCCAGTACCTTACCGTGCTGCAGCAGCTCTATTTACCACAGCGCTGCTTGCCAGCACAGAGGTGTATCGATCTCTGCTCACCACAACTTTCCCCTCCCTATACCCTCCTCCCCCTACTCCATACAAGAGGGGCTTCAGCCTGCAGTGTACTATGCCCCCACACACTACTCTATCTTACCTTGAATGAAGGACTGGGGATCTCACCGTGGAGGAGGCAGGTGGAAACTAGTAATGCCTTGCCACCCTGGTAATATCCCCAGAACTTACCAACCCCTTCTTCTCCTACAGGAGTAGGCCATTCATAGAAGCACCGTGTGGGTATCATGTCAGTGTATTCTACGGGTTCTGCAGTGTTCAGTTAAGATGAGGGTTCAGCTTAAGTGAATTGAGAATATCTATTGAACTATTCTTACCAGATCTAAATCAATTAAAGTGATTATATCCCCTAATGTCGCACATTTGAACCCTCATTGAAATATGGTTAAAGGTTTTCAAATGTGCAACCTTTGCCTATATTTTTCCCATCATCAATTTTCAAAAGTGCTCAAGAGTGAAGTGTCCAATCACAGCATAGCCTACCCAGGTAGTTGACTTCACTGGCATCCCTGTTCAGCTAAATGCCATCAGCTGGATAGTCTGGCAGGTATTAAGTAGTGTTTAGTAGACCTTGCAAATTAGGACTGGCTGCCCATGTACAGCTCATAGGCTCCTTTTCTAGGCAATCAGACATACTTGATTTACTAGCTGGATAGGATTTACAGTGGCGGATCCAGGATTTGAAAAAGGAGGGGGCGCAGCCCAAAAGGAGGGGGCACAGCCCCTGCTTTTCAGCAAATTTAGGGATGTACAATATGCAATTAAAGGCTTAAGTACTGGCAAAAAGGAGGGGGCGCGCCCCCTGTAAATCCGCCTCTGGGAATAAATACGGAGCAAAGGTTTTGAAGGGGAATTACTTTATATTCATTAATCATATTTACAAATGGTTCACAATGTTAGGTAGATGATCATCAATGTGAAACCTTAAATTTGATTGTGCCATGGCGGATATGCTCACTTTAAGATATTTCCTCCCAATGGTCAGTAACCCTTACCAGCCAAAATGAGGCTTTGATAGGAGCGAATAGCTCTGGGGACGGACCTGCGGGAGCTGAGCTGTAAAACAAGTCCGCCACTGAAGGGTAATAAGTTTCATCTGAATCAGTAAGTTAGCTCGCAGTGTATGCTTGGCTATCACTAGAGTCAGATGAAGTAGTAGGTATAGTAGTGCGAGCTGGACTAGCGGTACTAACACCTGATCTATTTGCTCTATTATTGGATTCTTTCCCTTTAGGGAACGAATCCTCAATACATCTATCTACAGTGTCTTAATTGCTTTTTGAGCAAAGTACCTGAAGCCGTTTGGGGCTTCAGAACGGCTTCAGGTACCTCTGGTAAATAGGCCTAAAATAACATAACAGGTAGAGAAAGCTGCCCTCCTTCTACACCAGATCTAGGCACCTCTAAATACCTGTAGTGAATTGTTATTGTCCCAGGTCGTTCTGGGGCAGGCTGATAGCTTCTACACCAGTTTTATGCGCCTCCAAGTACCTGTAGTGAATTGTTTTTGTCCCAGGTCGTTCTTGGGTGGGCTGATAGCCTCTACACCAGTTTTAGGCGCCTCCAAGTACCTGTAGTGAATTGTTTTGTCCCAGGTCGTTCTGGGGCGGGCTGATAGCTTCTACACCAGTTCTAGGCGCCTCCAAGGACCTGTAGTGAATTGTTTTTGAGCCAGGTTGTTCTGGGGTGGGCTGATAGCTTCTACACCAGTTTTAGGCGCCTCCAAGTACCTGTAGTGAATTGTTTTTGTCTCAGGTCGTTCTGGGGCGGGCTGATAGCTTCTACATCTGTCTATAACAAGCTTTGAAAGCTACCCACTCAGATCTCACCTACAGAGACGCTACAGCTTGCTCTTTCTGCCTACAGTACCTACCTATCTCCACTAGCCCATTCAGCACCAGTAGAGACACCCAATACCCCCCTCTAGGGCGTGTACATCCACCTGTATGCAACCCCCCTACCTTCTCCTAATCCCTAATCCTCGTAATAGTATAGCTGTCAGATGCCCCCCCCCTGCACCACCCAGCACCCAATCACCTTGTAATAGGTACATGGTCTGTAGCCAGGCAAAATCCGCTGGCTACTCACCAGGGCTGCATTCAGGCATCATAATGATGAAACTACTATACCTTGCCTTACCTTACTTTAACCTGTAGTGAATTGTTTTTGTCCCAGGTCGTTCTGGGGCGGGCTGATAGCTTCTACACCAGTTCTAGGTGCCTCCAAGTACCTATAGTGAATTGTTATTGTCCCAGGTCGTTCTGGGGCGGCCTGATAACTTCTACACCAGTTTTAGGCGCCTCCTGTAGTGAATTGTTTTTGTGCCAGGTCATTCTGTTTATTGAATGTAGCCAGACAAAATCCGCTGGCTACTCTGGTTACTCACCAGGGCTCCTCAGTCTCGGTAGTATAGTGTGCATCGGCAAAACATTACTGTAGTAATGAGTTTTTGGCTCATTCAAGTAGTATAGTATGTATCGGCAAAGTTCTAATAGCCTCAAAACATCATAATGTCAACTAAGTTGGTGTAATTGGTCAAATTGGTGCATCATGCCCAGACCATGACGATTTTCCAGAGGAGTCCATAGCTGTTTGAATTTTATTCCTACGACAATGTGGTGGAAAGTTATGGCCATTTTTGTGATGTCATAGCTTTAAAACATCAATATCTAAGCCTATGGTATCATTAATTCTCTTCAAAACATCGCTGAAATTACTAAAATTATCGATAACTTTGTTCCCATTGTGCAGATTTGAAAATTAATATCGCCATGATGATCGCCAGCTCGAAATACCCTTAAATCATAGGTCACACTATGGGAAAACTCCTATATGAGGTTTTTGACTACCCCCTGCACCCCTTTTGCCAGTCCTGCACTGGCATGTAGCCCCCCCTCAAAAAACCCCTTTTGTGACCTCTTCCTGCCTTAAACATAGCCTTTTTTTCGCCAGTTGAGCGCAAAACAGGTATCTTTTGGCAGAAGGTAGTGCGCATCCACACCATGGTAAGGGCACAGGTAGACTGGCCGGGGCGAAAAAGGCACCTAGTCAAAAAAATTATTTTGCTTATTCTTTTTCGAAACCAAATTTTGTAGGGGGGCATGTCCTTTAGGGGGACGAAACACCCCAGATTGATACCAAACATTCCATATCCGTGCATATTATTTGCATAATTAGCATAATTATCCAGTATCTTGGTACTTTTCCATATATATAGATGTGTGTCATTGCTGAATGGATGTCTTTCCATTTCTCCATTCTCTGGTGTTTGATTGAAAATGTTGATGCCATTCTGTGTTTTAATTTGTGTTTTAATCTGTGTTTTTACGGTACATGTATTGAGTTTAAGGCTATAACAGGTTAGAATTAGTGCTATGGTATGATAGTAATTACTCGCTATTTGTCATCGGTTAATCAATATATGTTAGTAATTAATCACTATTTGTTAGCAATTAGTCAATATACATCAGTATTTACTCACAATTTGTCAGCAATTAGTCAATATATGTCAGTACTTAGTCACTCTATATCAGCAATTATCAATACATGTCAGTATTTACTCATAATCTGTCAGCAATTAGTCAATATATAACAGAGAAATAGCCATTGATTCAATTGTGCATCCTGTCTTGACTGGTATTTGTCAAAATATGTCAGTATATATTGACTATTTGCCAGCAATTAGTTAATATATCTTAGTAATTATTCACTATTTGTCAGCAATTAGTCAATAGATTGTAGTAATTGCTCACTATTTGTCAGCAATTAGTATATATATATATGTTAGTAATTGCTCACTATTTGTCAGCAATTATTCAATGTATATTAGTAATTACTCACTATTTGTCAGCAATTAGTTGATATATATTGGTAATTACTCACAATCTGTCAGTAATTATTCAATATACGTCAGTACTTAGTCACTCTATATCAGCAATTATCAATTCATGTCAGTATTTACTCATCTGTCAGCAATTAGTCAATATATAACAGAGAAATAGCCATTAATTCAATTGTGCATCCTGTCTTGACTGGTATTTGTCAAAATATGTCAGTATCTATTGACTATGTGTCAGCAATTAGTTAATATATGTTAGTAATTATTCACTATTTGTCAGCAATTAGTCAATACATGGTAGTAGTTACTTACATTTTATCAGTATTTAGTCAATATATGTTAGTAATTGCTCACTATTGACTAATATCTGACAAATTGTGAGTAATTACTGACATATATGGACTAAGTGTCAGTAATTACTCACTATTTATCAGCAAAATCCTTAAAATCAAAATAATATATTAAAAAGCGCATCCTTGTATGAGTAGTACATGGAGAGTGGTTTACTGTACAGGTGTTGTCTGGAGTGTGAAGTTTAGTGTTGATATCTGACATGGGCCTAAATATGGGAGCATTAGACCTAAGCTTGGATGAGGTAGTTTTATCACAATTATCAGCAGGGATAGAGGTGTCCAAGCTCATGTCAGCAGTATCATAGGGAGAGCCGGGGTAGTTCGGCTCAGGCCTGAAAAGAGGGCTCTTTATCTCCGAGTTGTTTGCAGCAGCATGCTGAGAAGCCATGGAAATGAAGCTTCTGAATATTGTGGCTGCACCAGGTGCATTGGTGGCCGTACTGTATACCATCTTCTGTATGGCCATCAGGCTTAGTGCAGCCAGCCTTAGTGTTGTAAGCCTGACAGGGTACATCAGTGCGACCAGCTGAGATGCGAGAGACTTTGTAGGCTGTCAGTGGTGGCATAGAGTTTACCCGCTCTAACCTTGGCGACCTCTGACCTCAATGAACTGATAGATGCACCTTCCTGCCAAGTAAATAGTTCATCAGCAATGGAAGACAGGACTTCTTCTGACCAATCACGTATCTGCTGCCACTGATAATCTTTGCCCTCTGGTATTACGTCCATGATATGCTCAGCGATACAGGGGCTTATCTTGGGGCAGGGTACGGTGATCTTTCATAAGCCGTGACAGGTCAAACAAATATTCTAAAGGGTCTAGGACATTTAGGCTTGTTTTAATATGTGTAGGGCCATGGAAAATGAAGTCGTGGGCATGAGTAGGCTTATCTTTGATGGATGACAGCTGATGTGATGTAGAGGTGAGGATATTTGCCACCTTCTCAGTGACAGAAGCAGAAACTTTGTCTTGGTAGCTGAGTGGTAGAGGATAGGATTTCTCACCAATGAAGTTAGGGGCCTGTATGGCCGCAGCAAACTCATCGATGACCGGTCCCGTAGCAGGCTGTGACGTCACTGCCGCCGGGATGGCCACAGCAGCTGCGGCGGCACGAGTATTCCTAAACGAAGTCTGTACTACAGGTACTGACTCTGTTGAAGTGATGTCCACTACCGGGATCTGACTGACCTGTGGCTGTACTTGTGTAGTTGTAGGCTGTGTAGCAGCAGGTTTAAGGCCATTTATAGCAGCAAGGATTTCATTGTTTTGAGACCAGATGGCGAGGACATCGTCCTCGAGGCTTGTAACACGGTCGCCTAAATCATCCATAGAAGTAGTCTTTTTAGCCGTACCGGCTGCCTTCTTTTTAGACGGTGATAGTGAGGGATTAAATATTAAAGTTTATAAGGTGTATTGTTATGAAAGCCGGGTGAGAAAAGGTAAAGTGTGTCACCCATTGCAACCGGGGGTTGAGAATTGCTCAGTGATTAGCAGAAGGTGGAGCCACTGGGCCGAGTCCTTGAGAGTCTGGTGAGTACTTAGAACCACCACTAGGTGGAGTATGAATTTGTCTGTCAGTCTCATTACCCACAATTTATCAATAACTGATAATTAAGCTGTCCATAGATAGTATATATACTCCAGGCCCTGGTCACTGCAAGTATTGGGGAGGGTAGAACCATGGGGTAGAACACCCACTGTGGGTCAGAGCGCACTGCTGATTGGCAAGGGGCGACAGCAGAGCAGATCAGGCTTAAAATAGACCCCAGTGCCACCTGAGAGCTGCTCAATTGGCCCTGAGAGATCCACACATGTGCTCCTGGTCACTGGGCACCTGTAGATTGAAAACAACCTCTCTCCCTCCAGCTGCCCAATCTGGTTACAGAGGCGTAGGAAGCAAATCCTCATTGGGGGGGGGGCCAGTGAGGGCCCTTGCGCAACCATCTTGAATTGTTGGCTGAAGCGCGATGAAGTCTATACATACGTATATACATTTAATATAGAAATGTAATTTTTGGTGAATTTTGGATCTGACTTTAGGCTCAGACCCCCATTTTCCATATCCCATCTCCATATTAATCTAATTTGAGATGCAAAGTTTTAGCTTCTTTTCCATTTTGTTTACGGGTTCTTGGTAAATGTTTTGGGGCCAAGACATACTCAGGCCTCACCTCCTTCATGATTGGGGGGCCCAGGCCCCCCTGGCCCCCCCTTTTCCTACGCCCCTCTCAGTTATACAGGGATGGGGAGCAAAGAACTGGGACAGGAGGGGGTAGGTAGGAGGGGGTAGAATGGATTGCCAGCAAATTAGGAAGAAATGATGCATACATGGGGATATATGGGACAAGGATGGCGCATTGTGAAAGAAAGAAAATGTAAACTTCGTATGTTACCTTTGCAAGTTTATGGCAATATCTAATTATCTATGGAGTCTTGTTGATGCTAACTTTCAGGATGATATTGCAGGGAAAAATTGAAGAATGTCACAGCACGTATTTGTATATAACTTATCATTTCATTGCATGCTTACAATTGTAAACTCAGCCATTTTCTTAAGATTTCATATTTCCAGCTTGACAGCTTGCAATGTACAAGCTTGGATATTTGTTATCGTTACACTGTTACATCTACCATAGAAATTGTTGTCATGAAAATCATACATGACATTGGCAATAAAACAATTAAAGATAAAACATGTTTTGATAAAGGTAATATGAATGAAGCCTACCTTAACCCTAACTGTCATTCCAGTCCTAACAGTGACATATTAAAGGTAATTTATGGGATCTAGGGAAAGGATGTTGGCCAGGAGGGAAATGTCCTAGGGGAGAGATGTCTTGGAGGAAATGTCCTAAGGTGAGAATTGGACAGGGGGAGATGACCAGGGGAGTGGTAGGGGAGATGTCCAAGGGGGATATGTCTGGTGGGGGGGGGGGTGTCGTAACACCCAAAATTAATGGTTAATAGTATATTCATATCCTTTACATTTCAGTTGTGCATGATGTTTCTTTTTTTTTGGCGTTTGAAATTTTATGCACATGTTTATGTATATGCCCACCAATTATCCACAAACGTTAATGCATGTATTTATCGTAAAAGGCTTAAAGTTCAAATACAGTCCCCTTACTTTTTCTACATTTAAATCACAATTCGTTTTAAATGGCAACACCATATACTCAATAACAGGGGTGTAAGGGATAGGTAAACATAAAAATGGGAAGTTCAATTTCCTGTTCGTTCACCTTTATCCTGTTGCAATAAGGAGTACATAGCCGACCCTCTCAGTCCAATAGTCTCCGAAGCCCACACGCCTGGAACACGGGGAATTAGACGTGAAGTCGGGGGCGGGGTAGGGACAGATACATCACTGACGCCACACCTATTAATTAATTCCTGATAGGCCCCGCAGCACCAATGTCCATCCATTCTGGTAGTGCCTATAGAAGACCCCATCCCCATATCTAATCTGATCTCCATACATCTGTATATGTCATACCAGTACCTGGGCGTCTCATGGACCTGTAGGCCAACATGATGGCAGCCACTTAATCAGCACACCATCTCCAATAGAGCACACATACAGCTCAAAGAAGACGTTAATTGATACCTCTCCCCATCTCGCCCACTCCGAGAAACCTATTCCAGTTATTGATTGGTTCGGAGGAAGTGTGGTTGCATGGCAACGACAGGTTGTGTATAAAAATATAAAAAAAATGACTGAAGTTTTGAGTGCATTGACCATACTAAGGAAAACGGCCTATAGCTGATTTATGTAAACACAAGAAAATATCTATTGCTGGTCGAGTAGACTTACACATTCACATGCCTTACAAGGTTTAAAAAGAAACTTGTATTTATCGCTGACGTGCAGGGGGACGGGGAAACACTTAGATTAGCTTATAATGTAATGCCCTGAGTAGAAGGCGCGGCTTATACGAGTAAATCCATTCCGCGCCCTGTAGAAGCAGCCAAAGTTAGGGGTGCGTCTTTATACGCGAGGATTCAATTCTATAGAGGATATCAAAATGACCGAAATATGACTGCTAATTGATTGTTCCTGTACTTGGGTGCATCTTATACACGGAATACGCACAAGGAATAAGAATAGATGGAACAGATGGGGTCCCACTAGGCATTTTAGGGCCCCAAAGTCTTTGCGTTAAGTCTGTTACCTTACTTTGGGATTCTGCAAAAGTCGAAAAATCCTTGACTCAACACAATGGATCAAAACACTACCACACACACCCACACCCACACAAAACAGAGATGTTGGAGCCCAAGAACGTCAAGTGGGATTCCACCTTTACACCAGATGTGTTATCGTTGTCTGTACAGTAAATCTACACTATAATTAAACCGCACCAATCACAGAACTCCACATTGACCCTTGAATATAGATTGGTCTTCTGATTGGAGCTGCCCTCTAGACCCTGATTGGATACGTTGTAACGCCTAGTCACCCTTTAGTGATGCCGCGGGCACACATCGATAAATATTTCTGCTTATTATATGGCTAATATCAACGACACTATAGATTAGTACTACTTGTGCCGTATTCAATGGGGGGGGGGTGGAATACGATCCTCGCATATCCAGTGGTGCCATTTTGAAATTTATACAGAGCTAATTAGTTTCGTATTTAGGTATGGTTATTAGAAGTTTTACGCAAAAAAGAATGATTGAACTAGTTAAACAATATGTTATGAATTGTTTAAGGTATATCTAAGTATTAGCGCCATGTTAAAAAAGAAGATATTGCCCTGCGCAACGAACATTTAATTCAAAACTAAAAGCAGCGGCTAGCTCCGTATCACGTGACCTACTTCGTCGAGCAAGGTGTCATGGCAGATCAAAACAAACCGGGATGACTCGACGCATTGAAAATCAGTAAATATCATTGTGTTTCCTTATTTAAAAGCAAATTCATCCTTAGAGCCATATAATAAATGCAAATGTCAACTCACAGAGAATAATTTAGCATCGTATTCCCAGAGGTGCTTCTGCCCATATTCAATGAGGCCTTATAGGCCTGAATTATTCACTGATCGTTGACATTTGCTTATATATTGAATACCAATCTGGCCCCACCTCGACCACTACCGTGAGTCGTTTCTGGCAGCCTGAGCTTTTGGGTTTAAGATGCAATTTCAACTAAAACGACCTGTTTGGAAGTCATCAATGTTCCATACTGTTGTCATGTTACCTGTTTTCTCTATTCAATTACATATGTCATTTTGATACCAGTGCTCCCTATATGTGTAAACAGAAGACACCCAGGTGTAGAATACTTCTCTCCTATAGCGGTAAATGTGAGTCAAGTTTCTGACTAATTCAGGGTAGCTACGGGCTAATGCGGAAGGGGGCTCCACCAGCTGCCATCTGCATGATACAACTTGCTACGTTGGTCTATGCCCTGGGGACATACAGAAAACCATGTGGGGTGGCGCGGAAATTACGCGTGTAGCATGCGTCACTTTCCCATGGGAAGTGGAGTAGGGGTAAGAGGGGGTTATACATGATCCACTCAGGGCATTATCACCTTCAGGCCTATGAATGCCCTAAGGGCATATTCAAGCCTTCACCAGTAATTCTATACATGCCCTCGGGGGCCTGTTCCTCTGTTCTTCTGCCCATATTCAATGAGGCCTTATAGGCCTGAATTATTCACTGATCGTTGACATTTGCTTATATATTGAATACCAATCTGGCCCCACCTCGACCACTACCGTGAGTCGTTTCTGGCAGCCTGAGCTTTTGGGTTTAAGATGCAATTTCAACTAAAACGACCTGTTTGGAAGTCATCAATGTTCCATACTGTTGTCATGTTACCTGTTTTCTCTATTCAATTACATATGTCATTTTGATACCAGTGCTCCCTATATGTGTAAACAGAAGACACCCAGGTGTAGAATACTTCTCTCCTATAGCGGTAAATGTGAGTCAAGTTTCTGACTAATTCAGGGTAGCTACGGGCTAATGCGGAAGGGGGCTCCACCAGCTGCCATCTGCATGATACAACTTGCTACGTTGGTCTATGCCCTGGGGACATACAGAAAACCATGTGGGGTGGCGCGGAAATTACGCGTGTAGCATGCGTCACTTTCCCATGGGAAGTGGAGTAGGGGTAAGAGGGGGTTATACATGATCCACTCAGGGCATTATCACCTTCAGGCCTATGAATGCCCTAAGGGCATATTCAAGCCTTCACCAGTAATTCTATACATGCCCTCGGGGGCCTGTTCCTCTAGGTAATACAGGTAGAATTTGTACTTGCTTATGTAGGCCTACACTATGATTGGAGAAATCATGTCCTAAGGGCATCATCAGTGTAAAACATGCCCCCAGGGCATGGGTCTCTCCATTAAATACCTATAGAGAATACAACTGACAATTGCATGCCGTCAGGGCATTACCTATACTGATCGTAGCGTCAATGCCCTTAGGGCATTTTGCTGCCCTGCTGGCCACAACCAAAAACTGATCATAGATCTATATCAATGGTGATCAATGTATGCCCCTAGGGCATGCTTCCCCTAAGGGCATATACCTTGCTACTATGCACTTTGATCGGCCAATGTATGCCCTTGGGGCATGTTTCTCATGGTACTTGTAGAATTTGATAAGCCAATGTTTGCACATACTGAAGTTACATACACTATGCCCTCAGGGCATCGATAGATAGGCTACATGCCCCCAGGACATAGGCCTATTCCTTACCTCTATAGAGACAATTGACTAATACATGCCCTTAGGGCAGTAGGGCCTACCAATAGTGTCAATGTCCTCAAGGCATTACATTCCTGCTATGAAAATTTATGCAGTGAATTACCTGACACATGCCCTTAGGGCAAAGTAAGCATGGCCTATGCCCTAAGGGCATATTCTATCCTTCTATAGACTACATTAACTATGAATGTGGACTCCCTCATGATTATATAGACTATGGTACTCTAAGAGCATAGATGAAACCCTCAGGGCATACCAGATTATTCTAGATGCAAGTAGGCTTAGTGTTATTTCTATGCCCTTAGGCCATCCATGGTAGGCCCTCAGGGCATATCTAACGCTTCTAAATAGACAGGAAAATCAAAGCTTTTCTCATTGACAAGAATAGCCTCCCATCTAAGCCCAGGGCATCGATGTCCCAGGGGCATCCATTCTCTTCCATTCCTCCTTCCCAGTCAGCGTGGGAACAAATTTCCAAGTGCGGAAATGTACGCGCCACTCCCACGCGGCGCCATGTCCTTAGGGCATAGTCCAACGTAGCAAGTTGTGTCCTGCCAGTCATCTATCCCATAACTATAATATGGCTGTATTTGCCAAGTGTATAGGGCTTAGTATGGAGGCCTAGTGAGTCCGCCATTGCTGGACCTGTCACCTGGCGAGATAAGCACTGATAAGAACCAGCATGATGGGTACCAGGTGTTACATAATGTACCCAAAACATTCTGCATTGAATCCAGGGAATGATCTGATTGGTTGATAATGTATCCCGGGGCAACCCTATAGCACAAGGCCCCACTACTGAGTCATGTACTAAAGTGATTTACTCATCCATGAAGTACCTAAACACTGGTCTACTGATAAGGGCTTATTATGTTATGCGGCCAGTTTAATGTCGACCTACAATAAAAATTACAGCTCTAATTGTGCATATTCAATGCTGAGAAACAGCTGATATTGTTTTTAAATGGGGATATTTTCATGGAGGGATATACGGCATCACGGAAAAGTGAGAGAATTCTAGCTTGGATACGATCTTTAAAGTAGTTCTGGCCACTGGTTGCTGTAGTAGTGAGATGTGCGCAGGTATCGTGCGTAGTAATCTTCCCCAGTAAACGCGAGAAAGGTATTCCCTATTATAGAATCCCTCTGGCGGCGAGATTGATTGAATCCAGTACTAATAAAGCATTGAGCTGTGTGGTCTGGGCAGTCTGCCTCATTGTAGGTTTAAGCTCGAATACATGTGTACCCTCCTCTTTCCTATCCCCTCAGGATGTGTGTGGTGCGTATATGCGCGGGCACTGACACATTCCTCTGTTAAATTATCAACCTGTGAAGCACGGGATACCCACTTAGTGCCGCTAAAGTGCTGTAAAACACAAATCAATCAATCAATCAATATGTGTGTACCACTTTACTTTGAATAACCCTCGATTCCTTGTAATTCTCTACAGTTGCTAGGATTCTATGAGATTGGACAGATTTATAAGATTCTTAAGTCAGCGGACGCTGTGTCCCGGGTAGATTTAGTCCGGGAAGCAGGAGCGCACACCCTTTTCTGTCTGTAAGTCAGGATCTATCTGCCTCTTTAAGGAACAGATTCGTGCCCAAGAAATAGAGAGTCCGCCACATCCATTTTGGCTGTGCACCCTCCAATCTAAATTGTGGATCGGCCACTGCGGTCTTGTTTCCGGTTACGCAATTTTATATTATATTGCATTGGATCGTAAGGTTTTATCATGATAGGCATAGGCCCATATTCCATGACAGGCTGATTTGATTGTTGCCCAAATCAAATCAGACGTTAACATTTCCATCTAGGCGGATGAAACATTACATAATCGGTCAAGAGGTTTGTTGAAAGCATATAGAGAAAGCATATTGAGCCTCGCTAGATTGCGGCCTTATTAGGTTCATTACACATACATCCTGTAGGAAGGAGATCCCAGTGATGCACGAGTCTCGGAGAGCCTTACACCTCCCAGCAATCGAGCATCATGGAATTCATGCTTATTGAGCGTGTGGTGGGTGTAGTGTGGATTAGGTCAAGTGAGCGTGGTTGGCACTAAGTAACTACCGACCACTGGACCTCCTAACCTCATGGCACTGGGCCTCAAACACTTTATTAACCAAACCTGAACACGCAACAGGAAAGAACAGCTCGAAAAAGAAAGAGAAAAAAACAGTGAAAAAATGAGCACAAAAAAGAACAAAAAGAAAAATAGCTGCGTGCGTAGGGAAAGTTAACCCTGAGTCTTCCAGATACCTTTAGACGTCCATCCCACTTATTGGCCACTGAAATCAATTTGGTACTGGATCGACATCGGTGTTTGGTTGATCGACATTGATTCAACCTGCTTGTAAAATTGATGTTGATGGGGGTGGGGCGGGGTGTTTCAATGTATGTGGATATCAGTGGAGGTTAATCTACCCCAGGTATTGCCGTAGGTATAACAATAATTAATCAGAAAATAACATTCATTCACGACAACATATATCCTCATGAAATGCCGCCAGAATAAAAACCTGTGTTTAATTACAATTCCATTCCTATGTCATTAAAACCAGAACAGTGTATGGTCACACGTGAAGAGTTTTGAGATGATCGCAGATAATAGATAAGATAAGGGTCCAATTGGGGCTCTCTTTTGCTGACCGGTTGGTTACTAGGGCCTAAAAAAAGCTTGTGTTTCTGGTTGCCCTACCTAATTTGAGAAATTCACCCTACCTAGACATTTTTTCTCATATTTGAACTTTTTTTTTTTTAATTTAGTCCACACACGATTTTGATCTGTACTTTAATAGGTCGATCTTACAATGAGCATCTTAATATGACTGAGCTGAAATAAAGGGAAATGGAAGTTCAAAGCATATGAAAGTCATTTCACAATATATATTATATACATTATATACATCCTATCTACAAATTCCCAGTGTCCTCATAAGGTCACTTAAGTGCGCCATAAACCTCTACAAAGCGACGCTATTGTACAAAGGACCCATTATCTAATCACCCTGGACAATGGGTTTGTTGATATTACCATGGTTACCAGACATAAAATCTGATCAGTTTTAGTACCTTAGAGCGATGAAATTTCACTTTATCACATTGCCTGAAGAAGGGTTATAAAATAACCCGAAACGTAGCATTTATATGAACTCCAAATACCATCAAATGTTCATCAAGACTTCAACAAATATCTCTATATAATTAAATGTTACAAACTCATTTCTACTTGTCTGGTTTTGTATGCTTATATTAGCACATCATTTCACAATCTAAAGTACCCAGTAGCAGTGTCTGATCAATTGTACAAACTAGAGTGCTTCCAGAATAACCCCTAAACAGCATTCATCGACAATAATTAATCATCACATTGTTCTTTGTTAAAGATTGGGATTACGCTCTGTATTCTGCAATGATAACAATGCCTTACTGAATACTTCTTGTACACTTGGTATGAAATATGGCATATAAACAATGGCTCAAATGTCATGGTGGGGCTTCGGCCATTTTAATCTGAATAATTGGATTGCAGGCTTTCACAGCCAAGCTGCAGGTCCCTCGCAGAAAAAAAATTATTTTCAGCTTTATATCTTGCTAACCCCATTGGCCATCACCAAGAAAATAAAAAAAGAATTGTTGAAAATACCAAAAATCTCACTGTCAGATCCATAATCTAAGTACCATAAATTCTCTTGTATAAGCCGCACCCTCGTATGAGCCACCCCCTAAGTTTGTGGGGAAAAAATTGAAAATGGTACAACATCTTTCCTTATGAATGGATCTTTAAAATTCAAAAAGCTATGGGAACCTAGAGAGCCTCCATATCCCTCTATGGTGCTGGAACAATTGGGAAAATATAGGGAATATGTCATACCTTACCCCTGCCCCCCACCCTTGCTCTATCCTCGTGGGTTGGCTTCTGGTACTAGCTGCGGCTTATACGAGAGAATTTATGGTAATTCTATGTAAATGGTCAATAGGAACGACCCAAACAAAGGCTGTGGCTTAAGGATGGGTATCTAACATATAAGAACAACACTCTAAACTTTTGATTTGTATGCCCAAGTCATGGCTTATAGTTTCTTTCACTCATGGTTTGGATTATAATTATGCAGGTGTGGCCTTCAAGCAAGAATTTAGGGTAGTTATTCCTCCTCAACCAGATCTCTGTTAGGATGGAGTGTAAGACACTCTATAAGGTGTCAAGATTTTATATATACACAGTGCCACTCTACTGTTGGCGTTTTGCATGAGAATAGTCAACTTGTCGATTGTACACAGGGCCCCAAACATGAGCTTTAACTGGAAACCCAAGCCCATATATGCCCTCTAGGATTTCCCTGAACCCAGGGTGCACCTTATATGTGGGATATAACTGAATTTAAATTCTATTAGACAGCTTACAATCAACCCCCAGGTTTGCCCTAGAGATTATATGAAAGTCACGCTTTGCCTCATATGCAAAAATGTCTTACTGAAAAAAACAAATTAATAATAAAAAAAAAGAAGTTTTACCCCCCCCTCCCATCCTCGCTTTTTTGGAGCCTCAACCAGAAACACAACATTATTTTTTTGGCCTAGTCTATATAACCTATACTATACAGAAGTGATTTCACACAGATAAAATTGACTGTTTTCCATGTAAAAATATTCCTTGACTTTTTTCCCTAACAATTCTTATCCTAACATATCAGGAGTTCTGTAATTTTCAGAAATTTTCTATTGATATCCCAAAAGTTTAGAGTGTGAGCATGGCTTCCCTAGCCCATTTAAAAGGGTCTATACCTCCCTCTTTCCTATTCCCTCTGATGTGTGTGGGGGGACATATGTGCGGGCACCTACACATTCCCCTAAAATTGTGTAATGTAGTTCTCGCCATGAATATCACCTTAGCTGTCGAAATGGCGTTAAACTTCTATTACTCACTCACTCAGAGTGTGAGCTAGGGGCGAGAAAAGGGTAACTTGCCCAGTTCTCGGACAGTTTTACTTTTGGGAGACTACTAAACTGGCCCAACTCGGTTTCCTACATTTAGGCTCAGCAGGATGCATGGATAGGGCCCCTTGGTATCATAATGAAAAGTCTCCCTGGCTGAAGCCTAATATTCATAGTTGTTATAAGGGGTTTTGTATAGACATTCAAAAGTGCCCAGTTCTCGGACGGGTGTCCCAGTTCATGGACAGCCTCTGTATTTTAAAGATAGCTTTACAAGTTGAAGCAGGCTCACCACCATTATTAGATATTGATGAACTAGAAGTCTTGACGTATTTGCTAGTATATTCACTCTAGTTTTTGTTTTAGAATATCAATTATCGAAATTGTCAGGAAATAGGCATCTCAGCGTGCCCAATTACCAGACACTGCATTTTCAATGGTCCAATTCTCGGACACAAGTTTCGAGTGATACCAACAGAGGGCACCACACACTTTGAAATTTATCAATTTGCCATTGGGAATAGACATCTATTAGATATAACAGAGAGGAAATCAAAATAAAATAGGGTTTATGACCTGAAATAACATTTAGCTAACTCCAAAAATTCGTCTGAGAATTGGACCTGTCCGAGAACTGGGAAAGTTATTACACACAGTGTAATCTACATCAACTTCCATCAGTATAGCAGTCTGCAAGGCTTAATGGAGGTTGCAAAAGATAATGTTTTCAATTGGACCCTGGTATTGGGGCGAGACTGCCTACTATTGGACATTAGCTCTACACACACAACAGATGAACAGGTCTTGCTTTCACATATTTTCTTTTTATAAGCAGCACTGAAAAATAGAATCGAGTCAGAGATGAATTCAGTTGTCTTTGATTGCTGTGATTAACACTTCCAAAAAATGCGAGTTAGCCTGAGACAAAGACCGTGTAGTGTTGGGCTATATACTACTCACAAGACCTCTTAGATAGTGAGCCGGTCTCTGGTGTCTGAAATACTTGTAAGTTATTCCTGAACTCTTTGCTCTCAGCATGTATCATACTATATAGTAGTATATGTATGCATTCCTTAACTAGACGTACACCGCTAATAGGGCAGGGAACCTGGAGTGAAATAAAAGCTATTTGCCCCACGGTCTGTCTCTGAGCGTAGCTATGCTGCCATCTGGAGTTTTACTTTAGCACTCGTCAGTGCGACTGTGCTGAAAAAAAACACACTACCAAAGTACTCACATAGAAGGCGAACCCACACATGAAGCATACCCTGAGTTTATGGCACACATGTGAGACCCTCTTGGGGGTTAGTTTTCAGGTGTAAGTCGCATCCTAATCGCCAGGCGCTAAGAGAATGGTAGGTTCAGAATGACCTAGCTGCTGCACGTCGGGCAAATTTGAACTCCAAAAATGGTCTATGAATATATATTTTCTGTGAAACTGTTGCATTCAGAAAAGGATGGGAGGCAGTGGCTGTCATTGAGAGGCTTAAGCTACATAAAGCACCCTCACATTATACTGACACCATAGTCAATCGTTAAGGAAAAGAATAAAACCATGTTTTAGGGTGACTGCGCAGAAAGCTGGGGTAAGAAAAAGTCTGATATTTATCGAAATAATCTTTTTTTCTGGAAGTAAACAAGTACCACCGATTTTCTTTTTCATGTTCATGTCTGAAGAGCCTGACTGAGGAGGCACAACTATGTAGACATAATGGAAAGTGGCCTAAAACTAGACCCCGGGAACTAGACTATACACCAGGAGAGTGCTCCTCATCTAATAATTGTTTAGATTATGGTGCAATTGAGCCACTTTGAAACATAGAATTCTAGGAATGGCTTTGACAGATTGCAATATCGCTTATTCTGATTCCTATTAATATGAAGACAAAGGATGCGATTCACAAGGTTGAGAAACCCCTGTCAGAAAAGTAATTTCAAAATCTATAGGAGCTAGAGTAGAGGAATGCATGGGTACCCTTGGGGTAGCTTGCAGCTAGTGTGTGAGACCTGTGTGCACGTGTCGAGGTAACCGACTTAGCGGGATTTATTATCAGCCAATGAACTATTCACTGCGGGCCTCTCAGGGCAGGTGGTGCCCATCTGATAACGATTATCAGAGCTAACCGCTGGTAACCAGCTCCAGCAATGGCCGCGCCTATTGGACAATCCGCTAACTTAGGGAGTGGTCATTATTTATCAACAGGTGGGGGGTGGTGGGTTTTCGCGCAGACGCGTGGAAATTTTTTACGCCCCCCCTCGACGGCAGTCAAAATTGTTTGCGCCCCCCGCGCCGGAGGCGTGGAGAGTTTTCGCGCCCCTCTTTGATCTATAGTAGCGCGCGGGCTTTTTTGCTAAAAAGACAGTGAATTTTTTTAGCCCCCCCTCAAGAGGGGTCAAAATTTTTTTAGCCCCCCCCTCGGGAGGGGTCTGAAAATTTTACGCCCCCCCCTCAAACCCACCCTCCCCCCCCCTGTTGATAAATAATGACCACTCCCTTACTATAGTTGAACACAGGACACAGGTGGGCGGCCTGCCCCATTGGTGGGGTGTTTCCATTGAAGCCTTTGTTAACCAGAATGAGGCACTGGGCGGGCGATCTGCCAGGGGCCTTCGTTATGAAGAATTCAAAACTTCTCTTCATTCCTGAAGATCATAGCATTTCTGCAGTGCATTTACGACTCTTCAAAAATAATCTTTAAATTGCAATTCCCGTAGATTTAATCTTACACTGGTATAGTGTTTCTCACACCACGGTTATCCTGACCTAAAAGGGTCTGGATAACCGTATTACAAAGTGAGAATAAACTGATTAGTTGCTCATGGTTGTTTCATTACAAACATTTCGTGTTTTGCAATCCCATGCAGAACCTATTGTAGTGTAGAGGTCGGCGGAAAATGTCCTGGAGAAACCAGGAGTCGAACCCGGGACCCTCCAACCTGCAGGCGGAAGCTCTACCGCTGAGCTACTTCCCCGTCTGACATTCTCCACCTTCCATCTACATCTGGATCGGTATAATACACACGTAGGGGGAGCTACCACCGGATGCCAGCCCCTGGGGGCTGGGATCTCCAGAAACGGGGCTGCTGGCCTTATGGCAGAGCTGGCCCCTAAACTCCTCCCTACCTACGGGGGGTAGCTTATTCCGGCTGACCAGCCCCTGAGGGCTGGTGCAACCGGAACGGGGACAGATGGCATACCGCCATGGACTCACAGCCAGAGCTGGCCCCTACACTCCTCCCAACCAGCTTCAACCATGGCCAACCAGCACCAAGCATTCCTCCCAACCAGATCGGTTGGGCTTTATCAAGCAGTGTGAGGCACTCCTGACTTCCCAGTTGACCTACCAGTACAGAATACTGCCAGGGTCGAAGCGTATCTGTATTATACCGTTCCAGGCACCTACACCGAGTTCTCGTAGTCCCCCCTTGCAGGGCAGGACCAACTCGGTTTCTCCACCAGTGTAGAGGTCGGTGGAAAATGTCCTGGAGAAACCGGGAGTCGAACCCGGGACTCTCCAACCTGCAGGCGGAAGCTCTACCGCTGAGCTACTTCCCCGTCTGACATTCTCTACCTTCCATCTACATTTGGATCGGTATAATACACATGTAGGGGGAGCTACCACCGGATGCCAGCCCCTGGGGGCTGGGATCTCCAGAAATGGGGCTGCTGGCCTTACGGCAGAGCTGGCCCCTACACTCCTCCCTACCTATGGGGGTAGCTTATACCGGCTGACCAGCCCCTGAGGGCTGGTGCAACCGGAACGGGGACAGATGGCATACCACCATGAACTCACAGCCAGAGCTGGCCCCTACACTAGTAATCACAAAAGACCAGAGCTGGTCAGCCTCGTCGGCCAAGGTTTCGGGCTCCCCCTGTCCGAGCTGTTGGGCCAGCACCTGGGCAGCCTCGAAGTCCTCCATAGAGCGGGTACTCTGGAGGTCTCCTTCCTTAGTAGCTTCGAGGGTTGCAGGGTCCACCGTTGCCGCGTCTGCATTAGGGTATGACAGACGGACCAATCGGGATATCTCTTCGGATAACGTCTGGAGCTCCTCCCCCGGCTTCCTCACTTGGGTGCGGAGAAGGGCCTTGTACGACTCCACCTGGCTCTGAGGTTGGAACTGATTAATTAACGCCTCCCTCAACTGCTTGTATCCATTCTCCGACGACGGTTTTACCGCTGCGAGCAGTCATCTCGCCACCCCTGACAAACTAATTCCTAAGAAGGTCCCCGCTTCCTTCTCCGACCATCGGTTGGCTGAGACGCAGAGGTCAAAATGTGAGAGGAACTCCTATAGGTTACTTGACCAGTCATACTTCCCCGGCATCACGATGGGCTTGCGGGTGGGGCAGTCACCCCTGGCCCCTGGGACCTCCTCCCCAGGAGTAGGCAGTTTTCCCGCCGCCACTGACGGTGTCCCCTCTCCCCTGTGCTCAAATGGGGGTGTGTTCTTCCAGTCCCTAGGTAGCCCTGGGCCTCTCCTCTCTCCCCACCGATCATAACAGTTGAAGGTGTTTGGATTATTTCTTTTGGGCCTTAGGACTAACAGTTCTCATCAATTCTTGTATCGACATCAATTATTCTTGCTTGTGTTGAAATGCACCACCCTTACAGGTATTCACCAATCGCGACCACCGGACCCGGAGCCACCGACCACACATCTGCCACCTGGAAGTCTCTAATTGCATCTGTCGTCTGCGACCACCGGACCGCCTTTTATGGCATCATGTGATGTGACGTCATGAGCGTGACGTCACAGGCCGCTACAGTGTCGCCCCCAGGTTGGACAGACCCTAACTAGCGCTCCTGAGCCGGTGACTGCCACCGGACCGACCATCCCAACATTTATAACTATTATACAAGTGATATAATCACTACACTATTTTCTTACAAATTTATTATGAAACATTAAAATGATTGGTTAAAAAGTTTCTTTTTGATGGTTTCATATTGACTACATATATGCTCATACAGAGAATTCATTACATGATCATTAGATATTCAATAATCACCAACGAATTCATGATCATGATGATGACAAAGTATTTCTATGGAGTATGTCGTCACATTATCGTTCTCTCCCTCCAAATCAGCAATGTGATAAATGACGACTTCTACCATAGAAATAAGATGTCATCGTCATAATCATGGACGGGCCTCCCTAGCCCACTTAAAAGGATCTATTTCTCCTCTTTCTTATCCCCTCAGGATGTGTGTAGTGCACATATGCACGGGCACTTACACATTACTCAGTGTAATGTCGTTCTCGCCATGAATATGACCTCAGCTGTCGAAATGGCATTAAACAGCTATTACTCACTCACTCACTTACTCATAATCATGGATTCGTTGATGACTCTTAAACACTTAAAGATCATATGACGAAGTCGTTGTCAGCACAGAAAAAGGCCCCATATCACCCACCCACATGATTTTCTCAATGTTATTCAGTATTAAAGGGTTAATTCCCCCCTATGGCTGTGGTCGTAGGGAAAAGTTGCCTAATTTGGACCTGCTCCTAAATTGGACCACCCTTGTTTCTCCTAGTGGCAGTAATAGGAACTAGGATCCAATGCTGCCATTTTTAGTCAATGTTACTAAAGTTACTAATGTAATTTTCTGTAACTTTATGCACATTTCCCATGAAAAATGGTTTTTGGACCTCTTGATCTTGTTTGCCTCACTGCTTACTTAAGCCCTCCTGGTTGCTAGGCAACATCTTTTTGTTCAAAATCCTTTCAGATTTTTAGATGTCATATTAGACTTTTAGACTAAAATGGAATTTGATAAAAACAATTGTCATGTTTTAGAAAATAAACTATCAATGAGAAAGATGAGAAGTTGCCTAAATTGGACCAGCTTGAGTTGCCTAAATTGGACCATAGTTGTAATATCGGTGGGGCCTAGTCCTAGTTTTCTAAATTGGACCAAAGTGTAACCTTTTTCTTACTACAGTACGGAGCAAATTCAGATTACATTGATTGAAATGTGATATTGTATATTAAAAGTGTCCTAGTTTTATATATTTTCAACACAATGAAAGTATAAGGAAATACAGAACAATAATGCATATTGGTCCAATTTAGGATACCAACTGGTCCAATTTAGGCACCTGGTTGCCTAAATTGGACCATTAGGCTTTGAATTTTAATTGTACACCCTGACTAGAGAAATTCAAATTCCTAGATTTTTATGCTATCACCAGAAAGCTATAAGGTATCCTCACAAAGTGTATAAATTTTATATTCAAATTCATAGAAATAAGCACTAGGCAGGAAAACGTTCTTAGGGGGTCCAAATTAGGCAAATTTCCCCTTAATATTTGGGTTGATTGGGGCCATACAGTCAGTGGTCAGTCGTTTCCGGAAGCTCCCCAGCGGGGAGGGTGAGATGGGTTGTGTGGCGCTCTAAACCTGAGAGTGATGGTAAATTTCAAAAGATATTTAAAAATTACAAATCAAGTTTGAAAACCGAAGAGGAATATCATTTAAGCATTGGAATACAGACAGGAAATATTCAATAGGCAGATATAAAAAAAGGGGTAAGCATATTCAGTAAAACCACCCTTTACAAGATGAATGTTCAAATGGTGGTCAGTAGTAGGGAGCCCCAAATGGACTCTTATCTTAACAGTTCACACCTATCTTATCAGCCGTCACAACGTATGACCACTGACTGCATATGGATTATGGGCATATGGCCCATGACTCACTAAAGACACAAATCACGAGTAATAGGTTTTGCAAAGTCACAGGAATTGAAGAAAGGTTTTGGGGTATAAAAAACCACAAGGAAATCATTTTCCCGTGAGGAAGGCAGTACATACCCCCTCCCCCGGGCCGTATTGGAATCGGCCAGTTTGCTCCCAATTGTGCTCATGACAGCCAGCCCAGGGAATATTAGATATACGATTATCACAAGAGTAATTAAGCATACGCATACCAAATGTCAGTTTTGGGCTATGTTTCCGGAGGATTAATTTAAAATGGCATAGTGCTGTCTATAGCCAAAATATATGAGTCTCATTCCTCTGCAGGGTATTTCACAATGTACTGTTGTTAAATGCTATTATTATATTATGAAACGATGTCCAGAAGAAATACCCTGATGCCGTACATCCACTCTATGCAATGACTGTTGAATTTACCACAGATCACCGTAAACTGTACTGTGAATCACTGTATTTGTGATGCAAACGATAAAAAAGAACTACGAAAAAATAGGGGAAAACTTGTTTGATTTTCTAAACTTTATTTTATCATGCTCATCAAACACCAGGAGAAGACGTCTCCATAAAGCACGGCCCATTACTTGTGATAGTGGTGACAGGTTCATTGTACATAGACCCAAGGGAACATCTTAGAGACAAGCCTTTGTGGTTTTCCCCTCTTTCCCCCGATGAAACGTTGAAACCTGAATGATTTAATCTGTCAAATTAGTCAGACATTTTGTGTTTCGGATAACGGTCTGTAAAGAAGTTATTGCTCCTCCTAATGTGGTCCAGGATTCCGTCCCTCTCTGCAGTATAAGCACCATGTACGTTACCATCGCCCTTGGTAAGACTCCTATTTGGTGACACCTGTGGTAAAAATATAATGCGAAAACTCTGTTAAGAATGGTATACATACATGGATAGTGTATATGCTACCATTAGATTTAATCAACAAGTCAGTCATTCTAGAAGTTAATTTAATGTTGTGCCAATCAACAAGATTTTGACATAGAAACTGAGAGTAAAGTATGCATTGTTATAAGGGGGGAAAGGAGACTTTTCTGGTCCATTGTATACAGCAGACATGCAGCATTGTATACAACATACATACACCATGGAGTATTTTAACTTAGTGAAGTATAAACCATTTTGACACTATGTACCATCACGACATTATTTATTACTAATTGCAAAAGGAAATTAACAATCAGTATAAAAGGAAAGCTACAACAAACATTTGTTTTTAGGGTATCTTTTAATACATGCAGTGCATACTTTACAACATGGATCAGCCTGTTAGAAGGGCATGTTACGGGCCTGAGTAAGGACTGAAGTACTTGGAAATGACCCTCCTCTAAAATGATCCAGGATCCTGGATCATTTTCTCATGAAGTAGTGGCCTCACTGATTGGTGCATTCCCTCATGTGCTCATGACCCCTGCATTTGGAAACCTCTGCTCTCCCAACTGAGCTAACCAGGCAATCAATTTACAAGCAGTCAAGGGAATGACATATTCTCTTGGCTGTAGGTGCAGGTGCCTTGTAATGAAAATGTCATGATGGATTTTTAACTGACTAATCTACACCAGAATCTGTAGTACAGTGGTAGCAAGTTGGCATGGCATGTGGAGGGTGCAGAGTTAAAGGCTTCAGCATGGCATATTTCTATCGATGTTTTTCATGTACATGTATGTATCCTTCAAGTACATTTTCTGCTAGTAATTACTAAATGCCTAAATGTTCACATACAAACAAAACTATATAGTTGCCACTTAAATTCTATGGAGATATACCTGTCTTCATTAACCAAACAGGAATCATATCAATTGTTTACTGGGCTTAGTATACAGCTTTGGGTATGTTTTTAACACCTGCTTCAACCTGTTGCAACATCAGTGGATCTATAACAAGTCTCCCAGACTGTATATAGTACAGTCTGGGCAAGTCCGAGAATGAATCAACCAGAGCGTGGATGTAACCCTGGCCTATATAAGGAACCTGTGTATATACGTCTGGAAGCTGGTCGAATGCCATGGCTAGCACTGCAATACATTACTGTATGTATCCCTGACTCTCCTAGGTCTGGTTCAGGTCCAATATTAGTCACACACCTGTACACCACCACGCAGGTAACTCAGTTTATACCTCATGTGTCTGGCAAATCTCATTACAAATATCCTGATAAGATGGTGCCCACTCCTATCCCCTACTAATGCATCTTCATCTGTTACCCCGAGAAGGTGTATCTTTAATGGTTCCCATGGACCAGGTTTGGTTAATTTGCCGCAAATAAATTTAGGGTTTTTTAAAACTGTCAATTTTAGGCAGGCCTAGAGATATTTCATACATTGACTGGTGGTTAATTTTTCTTTTATTTCAAGGGCCCAACTACATTAGTCATATTTCTGACTTGTGACTCGCCATGATATTGACATTGAAGTCGGACTAAAAGTACAAGGACCGCCTTGAATGAATGCTTTCTTACTTTACTTTAGAATTGGACAATCATTTTCTAACATCACCACGATTTCTACAGAGAGAAATAAAGAGACTAAAACTAGTACCTTAGTTCTACCCCGGACACCGACATTTGGTTTCACTTTAAGAATAGCCTTTGCTCATCCCTCAGGGCACCTAGAACCACAGCCGGTTTCACTTTCGCTATATATCAAGTGCTACAGCTATACTCTATAGCATCCATAAAGTATGTCACACAGGATGGGGTGGGGGTGTGTGCATGGTGTGTGCATGGTGTGTGCATTTCTATAGTAACAGTGTGACAAAGTAGTAGGTGGGTGTCCAAAAAGTAACGGGCTTCCCTAGCCCACTTAAAAGGGTCTATTTCTCCTCTTTCCTATCCCCTCCGGATGTGTGTGGTGCACATATGCGCAGACCCCGAAACATTCCCCTGTGAAATTGTGTAATGTAGTTCTCGCCATAAATATGGCCTTAGCTGTTGAAATGGCGTTAAACATCGATTACTCACTCAGGCCCTTACAAGAAATCATATTACCAAAACTAAAACCAAGTGAAGCTAAAGGTCAGTAGCCTAGTACTAAAACCAAGTGAAGCTAAAGGTCAGTAGCCTAGAACTAAAGCCAAGTGAAGCTAAAGGTCAGTAGCTTAGAACTAAAACCAAGTAAAGCTAAAGGTCAGTAGCCTAGTACTAAAACCAAGTGAAGCTAAAGGTCAGTAGCCTAGTACTAAAACCAAGTGAAGCTAAAGGTCAGTAGCCTAGTAGGCCACTGCGAGACATCTACAGGAAGAGCCTCCTCAGCCGGGGTTCGATGCTATTCATGCACAACAAAATTACACAATGAAATAAGGAAGTCCAAGAGGAGTTCCTAAGCAGCCTTAGTACGGGAGACTTCATAAATGTATCTTGGAGTGATCGTGTATAGTGTGGTGTCTACTCATTACCCTATATATATAAAAAGTCATTAGTTCATCGCTGGTCCCCACCCTATTAAAATAAGCTTGAGTGCTTGCCAGGAACAGATTAACCAAAAGAGGCTACATAAAAGTATGTACTTTTTTCAAAGTTAACTTGATCATAAACACAAATGACATAAACACAATAATTCTGTGGCTTCAAGATCGTCATAGCTATATTTTTTCTGCAATGTCCGCCATCTTGGATTTCGGTTTAAAGAGATCGGCACCTCTCCTGTCTTTATTTATGGGGTTAGCTGCTCGTCAATTGAAGATCTGGATTGTACTCTCTGAGATCTTTAATTTGATAGGTTATTTGTTAAGATGTTATAAGTACTTCCAGAGAAAACTAAAAAAAAAAAAAAAACAGGCCTCCGAGAGGATCTGCTGGAAATGTGTAAAATTATTTGACGTTGCTAAGAAAAGCGCTGTTGCTATGATAAACGCTTCTTATTTAAGCGTTTCTATTGTAAGACACCAGAGGGCTGCAATGAGACTGAGAGGCTAAAGTTTGCCAAAAAATGGCCACAGTTTGTTTTTAACGGTCCAAGTTTTAAATCAAGTAGGCCTATCGTCGGTTATGGTTGTGGCCACCCTAGTGCCGAAGGCACTAGTGTGTCTATAAAACTCTAATTGTTCACATGTATTGTGAATGTTTGCCAATAGAATAAAATTCATATGGCTGATTTAGACAGTTGATAATACGACTCTAGACAGACTTTTTTTTTCTTTTTACTAATAAGTCCCGTTGATACTTTTTACAAATAAGTCCCTCTGATAAAATAAGGATCAGGAATAAGCATGTACATGGTAACTCGACTCAATGAAGTGCCTTAAAAGAGAGAACATGCCCGGGAGAACACGGACCATGAGGGTCAGCCCATGAAACGAATTTTACACAGGATCCCTTAGACTTTGTGGGATAAAGATACTGACGACTTTAGTACTATATTTGTTTTATTGGAACAGGCTCTAGCCTGTTCTATTGCACTCAAATGGGAGGTCGATAACACACGAAACTGGACAGTCGAACTACCCTTGAGTCGACCAGTGCTTTTGTAGAAATAAATATCACTAATAGCACTGAATAACTGCTGATAGATGGTTGACTTACGGCAGTTTACCTAGCCTGTGCTCTGGATTACCTGCACTCAATGCTCTCCACAATAAGCTGTATGTTTGGAAATAGGTGTGAAAGCTGTACAACGCCAATAGACCTGTGTGAGGCCCTTACCACCTCTCACCTTAATAGTACCTGTACAACGCCAATAGACCAGTATGATTCCGTCCTACTAAGCCCTAACCACCTCTCACCTTGGTAGTACCTGTTAAGCGCCAATAGACCAGTATGAGTCCGTCCTACTAAGCCCTAACCACCTCTCACCTTGGTAGTACCTGTTCAGCGCCAATAGACCAGTATGAGTCTGTCCTACTAAGCCCTAACCACCTCTCACCTTGGTAGTACCTGTTCAGCGCCAATAGACCAGTATGGATCTGTCTTACTCAGCCCTAACCACCTCTCAACTTGATGCATTGACACCCACTTAATAACTCTTTAGAGATGGCATGATGTACTATTACACACTTAACCCTTTAAAGATGGCATAATGCACTGATACACACTTAACCCTTTAGGGATGGCATGATGCACTGATACACACTTAACTCTTTAGGGATGGAATGTGATATGACAACAAACTATAGTCCTTCCCTGACCAGTTGTCTCCTGTTCACTTCATGACTGCAAACTATAGTCTATCCCTGACAAGGTATCACCTGAATGTGACATGACTACAAACGATAGTCTATCCATGAGTAGATGCCATTGTCGTAGAATTGAAGCCTGTTCCTTAGGACTGAGTCCTTCACCTGTGACATTTTAGATAGTAGCATTTCTAGGCCAGACTAGCATGTAGACCCTGGTATATGAAATGTAAGTTTCTGTAGCCTAAAAATAGCATGGATACCAATTTTTTCCGGCTATATCGGCCCACAATGTTTTAGGCTGCAGAAACCTATAAACTGTTATATAAATATTAGATTTTTTTTGGTCTCACGGAAGCAGGCGACGCAGATGTATAAAATACTAACGTTTTTTGGGCTGAAGGAACCTGTAGACTCTGTAGGCGTACTGCCCGCGCATCCTACTCATCCCCTTCACCTGCTCTACATCCGGTAACGAGTTCAACGCAGACCGGAAGTTAGCCTTCATCCGCCGCGCGTCAGGCCGGGAATGGCGGGATAGCCTCCCTTGGGAAAACAATGTGGACACATGTATCAACTATAGACTGGGTGATGAAAGCAGTGCGGACACATGTATCAACCATAGACTGGAGGATGAATCCAGTGTGTACACATGTATTAACCATAGACTGGAGAATGAATCCAGTGCAGGCACATGTATTAACCATAGATTGGAGAATGAATCCAGTGTGCAGGCACATGTATTAACCATAGATTGGAGAATGAAACCAGTGCGGACACATGTATTAACCATAGAGTGGAGAATGAAACCAGTGCGGACACATGTATTAACCATAGAGTGGAGAATGAAACCAGTGTGGACACATGTATTAACCATAGAGTGGAGAATGAAACCAGTGCGGACACATGTATTAACCATAGAGTGGAGAATGAAACCAGTGTGGACACATGTATTAACCATAGAGTGGAGAATGAAACCAGTGTGGACACATGTATTAACCATAGACTGAAGAATGAAACCAGTGTGGACAATGTATTAACCATAGACTGGATAATGAAACCAGTTTGGACACATGTATTATCCATATACCTGGAGAGTTCATGAACATGCTACTACATGTACATGTCATCGGGCTTCCCTAGCCCACTTAAAATGGTCTATTTCTCCCCTTTCCTATCCCCTTTGATGTGTGTGGTGCACATATATGTGCAGGCACTAACACATTCCTCTGTGAAATTGTGTAATTTAGTTCTCGCAATGAATATGACCTTAGCTGTCGAAATGGCGTTTAACATCTATTACTCACTCACTACATGTCACATTCAAGAGTAACATTTGTAGAGGCATATAGTTATCTCAGTAATGTTTAGTGCCGTCTGGCTTGGCGGGTGAGTCTTGTCGCCTGGTGTTCCTGAGGTTCTGGATAGGTGGCAGCACCGATCCGGGTCTATGGGATACCTGGCGACAAACCTAGGGATCCCTATATAAAGCCCTGCGCTCACCCGCTACATCAGAGGCCATGTAGACCTTCGTATATGCTACATGTAACAACATGTTTCCTTAACCACCATTTACAGGGTAACCGGAAGGTGTACTAAATAAAACCCGTTGGCATACACTTGGAATACTTTTTCGTGTTTCTTCAGAATAATAAGACTCGAACCTAGCTGGTAAAACTAAACCATTACATTGCTGAACCCACCTCAGACCAGTGCTTCTGTAGTAGTGACCACACAGAGTATAGTTCCACCACCTGTAATGCAGGTAGCGGCTCCTGCAAGAAGTTTGCTTATGCCTCCCTCTTATTATTCTCAACCAGGACAAAGTACTCCGGCAGGACAAAGATTCCCTCATTCCGATCAGGTTCCGAATATAGTACAAGCACAGATACCTAATCAATATGCTGTCCAATCCCAACCAAGGGTCACTTCTCTGCCTGTACCTTTATCCCGGATTCCGGTATCTCAGGTACCAGCAAGTTTTAGAGGGAATATGACTCAAAATACTTAAATTCCACAATTCATATCCAGTGGCATAGGCCCATCCGGAGGTCCTGGATGGACCAATACTGGAAATAGTCAGAATAGTTATTATTTAGGCTCACAGTAGGGAGGATCCGGAGGGGGATTCTCTTACTTTGGAAAAGGGTGTGACCAAGGGTAAAACCAAAATGGTTACCGCCCTAGTTATACTGGTAATCAATCCTATAGCCAAGGATCTATCGGTTATGCTGGTGGTTCCGGAGGATCTGCAGGAGGAGCTCCTGGAGCTGGGGGAAATGGACCCCCCGGAGGACCGCCAGGAGGATCAGGATTCGGAATTTCCGGATCAGGAGGGGACGGTAGAAAACCTAACCGTAGAGCCTCTATGCCTGCTGCAATGCAGAGTGTGTCCCAATGTATCCAAAACTTGGGTATTGACTGCTACCGTAAGGGTGCTGACGGCATGGAGATTATGGATTGGAGTATGCAAGAAGCTGCTAGGCTTCGAGGATGCGCTAATCCTGCACAGAGAATTGCTAGGATTCCCCCTCCCTATGATCCTAATGAACCATGGAAGGATCAATATCAAGCCTTCATGGATGAAGTCAACTGTAGTGGTTGGACTAAGGTAGGAGCCTTACCTTACCTGATTTGTTGGTTAAGTAAGGGCAGAAAGGTTGCTCTGAACCAATGGAGAACTGCATATGGGATATACTGTACTTATGACCAATTGGTCGAGTGTTCCGCCTACCTATTCGGTTCTATTGTGAGAGAGGATCCATGGGTCACTTTCGAAAAGAGGACTCAGAAGCCGAAAGAATCCCACAAGGTTTTCGGATTAGAACTCCAAGAGCCCGACCAGTATCGGTGAAGAGGTAGTGGCTATGAATTAGCCAGGGTTGGTAGTGCCTACCTATCCCTGGGTCATCCTTGTCTGGAATACTTGAAAGGATGTGGATTGACTCCTGGTGTGAACAATGAGGTTCCTATTATTACGGATACGCTTTCCCTGCTAAAAGGAAGACAGTGGTATGTTTGCCTTACTGTCAACGGAAGGTCTGCAGAGTTTCTAGTTGATACGGGAGCAAGCCACTCTTGTGTTTCCAAGAAATTCTATGATCTTATCCTTGATGTGCACGAAACTCTCCTATCGGGAGGAAGTGCTCAGATGGCCAACGGCAGTAGAATGTGGACGTATGGTAGAACGTGTTTAAAGTTGCAGTCGGATGGCATACATAACTTCGTCATGGGTGCAACCATTGCGAATATATCAAATAAGGGTTAGATTTCGCATCATTGTATGGTGTGGTGTTGGAACCACAGTCCAGAGTACTGAGTGTGAAATACCCGTATCCTGTGAAAGTAAAGTGTGTATTACGACAAGTAAGCAGTATGGCCTCGGTGGCACAAACTGTTCAGATTACTACTGGAGTAGCTTGTGATGTACTTCCAGGAAGTAGGAGTGTCATTGATATCCAATTTATTCCGATTTTGATTATCACCATTTTTGTCTGGATATTTCAATTATTTAGATTCAGGCCATAATGTCCTTGATCTGGGCATTTTACCAGTGAAAGAAATTTTCAAATACTCCAATTAGAAGAAAAGTAAGAGCCAATTGTATGTCCCCACTCCTAGACAAAAGATTTAGCCAATTGAAATATCTTTTGGTGTTATTGAACATTTTGGTATTTGATATTTTTCATACCACCACACATTTTGGTCCATAACTCTGGTTCTAATAGGAATTTTTACAAATTCTTTCACCATTTGAAAGCCATATATCTGTACTTTAAGGGGGAAGAAGGATTGTATCAATGTACTTGCTTTATTGATGAGACTATGGATATTTTGTAAATGATGATGTATCAATTTGGGGGGTATCGATGACACTCCTACTAGGAAGTGATCCTGCTATGAGGAATCAGGCAGCTGTAATAGAACTGGATGTGATGGCCTTGTCTAGTATTGGATTGAGAATGCATTTGCTAAACCTACTGAGCCTTTGGGGCGAACCACGAAGGTCGTGCATAATATAGATACAGGTGATGCAGAACCTTTCAAGATTCCGTATCGACGGTTACCTCTGGCTAAGAAAAGAGTCACAGAAGAGGAAATCAATAAGATGTTAGAACAGGATGTGATCATCCCATCTAATAGTCCCTGGAGTAGTCTTGTATGTATGGTAACCAAAAAGGATGGCACCATTAGATTCTGCATAATTACAGGAAGTTAAATGGAGTAACGAAAAAGAATTTGTATCCATTGCCTAGAATAGATGAAACCATAGATTCCCTAGGTGGTAATAGCTGGTTTTGTACTCTAGATTTACAATCCGGGTATTGGCAACTAGGCATGAATCCTATGGATATGGAGAAAATTGCTTTTTCTAGCCATATCGGATTGTTTCAATACAATGTTATGCCTTTTGGTTTGTGCAATGCACCAGCCACCTTTGAAGCAATGGAAACTCGGTTGAATGATCTATTGTGGAAGAAGTGTCTTGTATACCTTGATGATGTGATAGTATTCGGAAAGTCATTCCAAGAATGCTCTCATGACCTCAAGTTAGTTTTGGAACGAATCATTTCTAATGGTCTCAAACTGAAACCTAAAAAGTGTCATTTGTTCAAACAGTCCATGAATTATTTGGGCCATATCATTTCAAATGAAGGAATAAAGGCTGATCTGGAAAAGATAGAATCAGTCACGAATTGGAGTACACCCAGACCCCTGAAAGAAGTCAGGTCATTCTTGGGATTCTGTTCCTATTATTGGGAGTTTATTCCGAATTATTCTAGAGTCAGTTATCCTTTGCAGATTTTGGTTAACTGGACCCCAGGAAGTGCCAAGGAAAGATTTCCTTGGGGACATGAACAAGATCAAGCTTTTAAAATGCTAAAGGATCTGTTTACGAGTATTCCAGTATTGCAATATCCTAATGAAACCAATCATTTCATATTGGATACAGATGCTAGCAATGAAAGTATTGGTGCTGCTCTATCACAGGTCCAAAATGGAGTAGAAGTACCAATAGCATTTGCTAGTAATACTATGAGTAGAACTCAACACAACTATTGCACAACCAAATGTGAGTTGCTGGCAGTAGTAGTGTATACTAAGAAGTTAAACATTTCTTTGAAAGGAAACGATCTTTAGCACGTTTATCTAGAAAATACTACTGCCCCGGAATGTCACAAGATCTATTGAGATGATTCTCACCTGTCCTTATAGTTGTAAAAATAAGCCAGGACCTAGAATGGGCAAATTACCCCTCTCCCAAGAGTTATTTGGAGTCTAATTTGCCTGAGTTGGCAGATTTAATAAAACTGCTAATGAGAATACCTGCATGATGGTAGTATGTGACTATTATACAAAGTATAAGAAAGTCTTTCTACTACCGGATCATAAAGCTGTGACATGTGCTGAAGCCTTTGTTAAAGGCTGGATGCTGACTTTTAGTGTGCCCCTGATGCTACATAGCGATCAAGGCTGAGAATTTGAGTCAAACCTATGGTAAAGTATGTGCAAATACTTAGCTATTTGTAAGACTAGGACTGATCCGTATCGTCCTCAAAGTGATGGTTTGGTGGAAAGATTAAATACCGTAATCTCCCGCGTATAAGACGCGTCCTCTACGCCAAACAAATGCCTTGTGCGTCTTATAGGATTTCTTCAAGTTGGGGGTGCGTCTTATATGCGGGGTTTTCCAACATTTCATTTGGGAAAATGCGCCGATGACAGCTTGAACTCATAGCGCCAGCACCGCGGCAAGCCGACCGTGGGCCGATGACAGCATAGACTCAACAGGTTGACAATGCGGTGTGGCTTGCCGGGGTGTAGGGAACACGTGGGCCGATGACAGCATAGACTCATAGCGCTAGCGCCGCGGCAGACCGGGAGGTGTCGACGAGTTCGGCGGGTTCAAGCCGACCGTGGGCCGATGACAGCATAGACTCAACAGGTTGACAATGCGGTGTGGCTTGCCGGGGTGTAGGGAACACGTGGGCCGATGACAGCATAGACTCGTAGCGCTAGCGCCGCGGCAGACCGGGAGGTGTCGACGCGCTCGGCGGGTTCAAGCCGACCGTGTGCCGATGACAGCTTGAACTCATATAGCCAGCACCGCGGCAGCCCGGTCGCTGTAGATTTGCTCGGCGGGTTTGACGCCGACCGTGTGCCGATGACAGCTTGAACTCATATAGCCAGCACCGCGGCAGCCCGGTCGGTGTAGATTTGCTCGGCGGGGAAGACGCCGACCGTGTGCCGATGACAGCATAGACTCAACAGGTTGACAATTTTTTGGGGGTGGAGGGTGGGGGGGTGCATCTTATACGAGAACCCCCCCCCCTGCTGAGTTGGGGGGGGCGTCTTGTACGGGGGTTTTTTTACAAATCGATTCAGAGGGGTTGGATGCGTCTTCTACGCGAACCAGCATACCCTGAGTTTGGGGAGCGTCTTCTACGCGCACCGCGTCTTCTACGCGGGAGATTACGGTAGAACTCTAATCTAACTTCTCAAATCACTGGTAAATGAGAATATGGATGACTGGGATGAGCAGTGCCACATTGCCGCGGGGCTCCTCTGTATGCCTGTCTTGAAACCATCAACAAACACCGAGAATCAGATGATGAAGACTGGATGCGATTGTCCGATCAGTACCTGAATCCAAGCAAAGCCTATAGGAAACTATGGCTTATGCTGAATGCTTCTGATAAGAATTATACAAACACTCAGAAGCATAAGCTCCGCTGGGCATTGGAGAAGTGGTACGGTGATCATGAGAAAACCTGCCCATTCTCCATCTGTCAGGATGCGAGTGATGACTCTGTTAAGACCTGGAGTACTTCTACTCAGTTTCAGAGGCATCTTGTCGAGACCCACTTTCACCACCACCCGGTTTACATTTGTGATCCGGCGGTCGGTAAGAAAGGAAAGAAGTTTACTACTATGGTACTTATACCCGGCGTAGTGATCTGGCGAGACACCAGAAGAAGGGTCACTCGGAGGGGTTGGAACGGGCCCAAAAGAAAGTGATGGAACTTCACAGGGAGCTTATGTGTGAACTGGATAAGCTAGATGCGGAAGCCTGGTCTAAGATCAAACCAGGTGACCTGGTCCTCTATGAGGTACAAAAGTCTAAGGAGTTTAAGCTTAGAGTGAAGATCATACTCACCCCCTGGCGAGGAAAATTAGACATGCACGAGAGCTTGTGGAAGTTGTGTGAGGAGTCTGGCTGGAAGGGCAAATGCACCAGGGAGAGAAACCGAAGGGATCAGAACCAGGACGAACCCAGTAATGAGTCGGAACCCCAAAGCCAAGACAGGGAGGACCGCTCTAGATCCCCCCTGGCATGCCATCCGAACGAACAGTCTCAGGAACCTCTTGTCTTGTGTGCCTGGGCCTGTTGGATTGTATTCCTCACCTGCATGGAATCCGGGAAAACTGGACAAAAAGTCATATCCGGCTATGTCTCAGAAACCCGGACCTGAGAGTCATTCACTAGTTGTTGGTAGAGTTGGGCGTTTGGTAACAAAGAAGCCTGCCCCTGCTGCCACTGCTGGATTAGGGAATCAGATCACCCAGGAACAGTTGCAGGAGTACCTGGCCCTGGGTATGAGACAAAACTTACCACCCGGATACTGTATCCCTATGGTTCAGAATCTGGGTATGCCTTCCGTACCGGCTATTCCAACACCCGGAACCGTTAAAGACACTCCAGCAGTTGTGCAAGTACCTCCTCCGGGTGCTGCACCACCTGCTGCCGCCGCTATTCCAAAACCAGCTAATGCCATAACCATTAAAACCGGTCAGGCAGAAATCTGGTTTGATAAGTCTCGCCAGGGAGAGGCGGATGTCCAAAAGGCCATCTCCTCTCACTGGGAAAAATGTGTGAAGCAGAGAGCCACAGATTACCATCAGGGTGTTCTGAACGACACTCTGCTGTGTTTCCAGGAAGTGAGTAATGCTGAAAAGCAATGCCTGGAAACAAAAATCTGATGTTAAATCACTCGAAGAGGAGGCCGTGGCAGCTAAGGTAACAATCAGCTATGGATGTCCATGTCCTCGAAAAGCGTGTTAATGAGGAAGTACAGAGGAACACTAGGCTGAACACTAAGTTGAGAGTGTTTGGAGTGGATCTGGATGACTGCGATGGTACTCCAGAATCTTCTCTAGCTCTTCTGAAGAAGAAACATGCTAAGCATTCAGCTTAGTGTGTTTCCGGGTAGCTGCCCTATCAACTACCATGTTACATTTTATAAGAGACTAGCACATCCATCCCATGGTTAGCTGACCACTTTCGGATTAATCTACATAAACTTCACCATGAAGACAGCATCTGGACACTACAAGACCCTTATTACTTTATGTTAAATATATTCATATAGGTGAATTTTGTCACATCAATAAAACTACTGATTAATATGGACCATGTTCTAGTTGTATATCGTATTTAGTACAAAATGGTTAATCTAATTATAAGTTTAGCTAAATACGGGATCTGTGATTATTATATATTAGTACAGACACCAAATGTGTTCAACAGATCATCATGGTTAACACACCAGGATATTGAAATTTCATAATGCATGGTATAAAGGTTTAATATTACCTGGTGCTAATATGTAGTTAACTTGTTTTTTTTCTGAGTGTATTGTAATAACTTGAGTTTATTAAGCTATTAATGTATTGATATTCAAGGATGAGGTGAAGTTTGCTGGAAATATTTCCCCAACCGCACAGCGGGAGGGCGAATATTTCCAGCTAACCTCATCGAGTCCTCAAATAGGGGACATATATTATAGATAGATAGATCCGTTACATATATTTGATTGGGTAATTCGTTTATGGTTTTGACCTCCAGTTTGTAAAACTATCCGTAACATTAATACTACTATCGAATATATGTTGAAATGAAAATTATGATACTTTATTACAGTACGGTTGTATAACTATAATAGTTCCTCTATTATTCAGGTAGACATAATGTATATGTTATCCCTATATAGTACCTAATAGTTATAACTCCTACCTATTGTCTAGGGGAATAGTGTAGAGGCATATAGTTATCTCAGTAATGTTTAGTACTGTCTGGTGTGGCAGGTGAGTCCTGTCACCTGGTGTTCCTGAGGTTCCAGATAGGTGGCAGCACCAATCTGGGTCTATGGGACACCTGGCGACAAACCTTGGGATCCCTATATAAAGCCCTGCACTCACCCACTACGCCGGAGTCCATGTAGGCCTCCGTACATGCTACATGTAACAACATTTACCACCATTTACAGGGTAACCGAATGGTGTGCTAAATAAAACCTGTTGGCATACACTTGGAATACTGTCTTCATGGTTCTTCCGAATAACAAGACTCGAACCTAGCTGGTAAAACCAAACCACTACACATTATTGCATAAAGATCAATACACCTGTGTGTCAATATATGCATGCTTGAAGTTATCATTTTTGTGAGGAATACTGACCCCGAGTTCAAATGATCAAAGGCTTATATAAGACAATATCATAATCTAAATAGCACAACAGGCAAAGGTTTAAAGTATTCGGTGTGCTCCACCACTTACCTGTGTATTTCGCCCAGCGTACAAAGAGGCAGGCGTCGTGCTCCATGGTCCAGCCGTGCCTGGAGCCGTGCTTCCAGGGCACCCTGAACATGAGCTCCGACTTGGCCACCCACTCCAGGCCTGGCACGTCGTTCTTGTCCAACTGCTCCAGCAGCCAGTGCCTCATGGGTTTCCGGTCTACAGGTCTGATAGGCCTCCCCTGGCCTCCAGCCTCCGCCTCCATGGGCGACACCTCTGTGTCGGAGCTGCTCTCCAGGACGTGCCTCGGTATGGGGAGCAGCTCACCTGCTGGGTTTGTCGTTGGTGACAGCTGCTCAGGGGAGCTCCCAGAGCTGCTACTGTTGGAGCAGTCCATTTGTTCACTGTCCTGGTAATAGCTGGCACGACAACTATCTGGTCCAAGGTCGTGCTTAAACGACGTGGGACTCAGTGAGTCGCTAGATGACGTCGGCAGGGTTGGAGAGTTATTGGGAGAGCACTTAGAGTGTGTAGATGTTGGACTAGTAGGACTTGAATCTCGGTAGTCCTGAAGCAATGATTGTTCAACAATGCTCCTGATGTTATTACATGAACTATCAGAAGGCAGGGGTTGATGTAAGTATTCTGACTTGGATGTTGGTAATGACAGAACAGGGGAGAAGGACATAGTTTTAGTATTGTAGTAATGAGTTGAATCACCCGTTGCTGGTGGCTCATCATTTCTTCTCTCTAGATGCTCTGACTTTACAGTCCAGTAGTCATTGTCCTTGAGCGTATGTCCTTCGTCTTCTTTGTTACTAACACGTTGACCTGTAGAAAGATCACCATGACAGCGGTTCACACAGGAGAGGGACTCAGACATGACCCTGATCATGTCACTTGTCGATGACTGACTCCTTGAGTCTGTAGAGACAAACGGGTAAGTAGTATCCTGGAATGGTGCCGTATATATGTTAGAGGTGTTTCTGACTGTACAGGTGCTACATCCACCATGTAGGGTCTCATCATGGACCACCTTCCCTCTGTGGTAGATTCTCCTACACCTACAGGCAGTGTGGTTATCATGCTCCTGCCTCAACACATTGTCCCTATCTAATGATACCAGGGGCTTTGTCCTTTTCTTTTGTCTAAAGTCCTCATGTGGTGTGTGTTTGAAGTAGTCCATGACATGAAAGGGTTGTGATGTAGATCTTGTGATGACAGTCTTCCTGCCAGACGGCCTACACTCACCCTCCATCCACCCACCCCGTGCCGCTGATACCTGGACCTCACCATGGAGGCTCTCAGTGCACTGTCTCTTTGTATCATCCAGCATCTCCTTCCACAGTTCAACACCTCTGACACTGTTGGATTGGGATGGGATCTGATGATTGGATAGGTTAATTCGTTCATCTGTGATACTCTGGCCATTGTGAGCGCTATTGTCGACCCTTGGCAGTAGAGACTGATTGGTGACGGGTCGTCCTGTAGCAGGTCCTGTCATTGCCATGGCCTTTATTGTTTTTATATCAGCTGGGCGGTGGCTTGCCACTGCAGTAGGGCTTGGTGCGGATTTAGGCGGGACACCAGGTTTTTCACTCTTTGCATCATGTCTACTCATAGTGGGGTTTGGCCTTATCTTAGGTACACTGTCTGCAGTGAATGCTACCTGGGTGTCAGTATGTGCAGGTGCAGCACACTGCTGGTCTAAGACATTGTCAGTGTAGTAAGCTGTGTTGGGGGCATGTTTTCTCTCTGCAAGTGATGAATGGATGTAAGTACCTCTCGTAGTGGTATAACTGGCAGGCAGGACGTCGTATGGCACGGGTTGAATATCAATATATCCAGCCACATTTCTCCTTACCCTGAGGTCCAGGGCTCCACTTGTGTCGTCCTTCATAGTATGGTAGACCCAATGTGAATGGTGACTAGGGGAAAGCAGCTCCATCTAGATCGTATATTACTGGAAGTGGTGATCTGAAAGTAAAAGAGAAACCTACCATCAGAATTGTTCAAATATGACGGACTTTTTATAAACGTTTGGACCCCAGCCAAGGAGCATGACCCGAGCTATGTGCCTAGTCAAGAGAATGGGAGAGAGAGAGAGAGAGAGATGACCCGAGCTCTGCGCCTGGTTTAGAGAATCGGAGAGAGAGAGAGAGAGAGAGAGAGAGAGAGAGAGAGAGAGAGAGAGAGGCTTTTTGGAACACATTAGGTACACTTTAAAAATAAATGTCATCGGAATAACGACGTCGTTATTTTCCGAGATTCCTTGTACATTTGTGTACCATTGCACAGCCACATAGGGCTTCTTGTGAAAACTACATCAGTGTCGTGGCGCATTACACATTTCATGGTCAAAACACTCTAAAGTTCCATTGACATAATATTAAGTGTTGAAGGCTGAGGAGAGTATATATGCCGCCTACCCCTAGTAGAAAATATAAAACGAAAAGACAACCTCATCATATATATTCCGTTGGTTTGGAAGCTGCCGATATTCTGAGTGACCTTAAGTTACCAAATAAAAACAATCTTTTCCATCTGCATTTCTATTATTGCCATCATGAACTTCGCATATCCTATGCCTCAGAGGCTGGCATTGTCTCTACTTGGAGAGTTAACAGGACACATTCTCTTGACCAGGTTCAAAGGCATTCAGAGCATGACTTCTTTAACAAAATCTGGAAGAATTAAAAAAAAGTTATTTATGAGCACAGTGATGAAGGGTCCTCATTAATCAAAGTGTAGGCAGATATGTTATAGCACTGCATGCGATAAGTGGTATGTCGCACCCACTGGGTGGCCATGCTCTAGTGCTCTTAGACAGGGCAAGTTCTGAACCGTTAACATGGGAAAGTACAGTAAACTCCAGCATATAAGCAGTGACTTATACGATATTCCAGGGTCTGGCGTATTGGAAAAATCATGGACTTACACAGTAGTAAATAGTGTTATATTGTGTAGGTGTATGGAAAAATCTATCGGGGTAAAATGTTAGGAACCAGAGACGATTTTAGGGTGACGTTACTCTTTCAAGATTCCTGTACCCATTTCGATATATTTGAATCAAGACCATCATAACTGTACTATCCCCCTTTCTGTTCCTCAGAGCGAGGAGGTTGAATGAGAGGTGGACGGGTTTGTTCCTCTTTGCTCTCAAGGACCTCACTTTGACTTGAAGACATGAGGAATGTCGGCATTTATCGATGCAATTGAGCAATTCTACTGTAGACAAATGCAGCCTGTATAGATACATAACTTTTGACATGTAGCATCTGGGGATTCACAGAGGTTTTAGTTCGGCCCAAAGAATATTTCAGGTCTCATGGTCTTAAAATTTGGGAGTTCGTCGAAATTAATCTTTAAACATTCTTTTTTTCTCAGTCAAAAAAAAAAAAAAAAAAGAGAAGAAGATGTGTTACCAGTAACAGTTTATTTGCAGACCCTTCCCTGTCCCTTGTAATTCCGAGGTATCTTCCTCCTGTCCAATATAGGCATGTTACACATCAATAGAATCGGATATTCAATGCACATGTGAGAGAATGTCTTGTCACGGCATAAGTTCAATCATAGTGATTCGATTCTTAAGGTCTTTGATGGTTCCACAGCCATACAATCGGTCGGATTAACACTAATCCGACCGATTTTTTTTTCTATACTTTTGATATATCATAAATCGTCGGATTTAATAGGGCTATTCCGATTGATTGTAGGTCTGTGGAACTAGCGCTTTACTGTAAAACCCTGCGTAACATGCATACCATCGGATTGAGTTTTTTTTTTCTAATCAATGAATTTTTAAATTTCAAAAGCCAACTGGATCCTGAGAGGTAGGGCATTCAAGATTGAGGGAAACCTTGGGAGGTCCTACTGCTTTAAATACTTCCCTCCCCTGTGTTTGGGATGGTTTATAAGCTACGGCTTACAAGCCGCGTTTACAGCATTCATTGATATTTTTGTCATACTGGCATGGTAGGAAACGTCATTAATTTCACTGTTAGGGATGATCATTTAGGGGGTGGTCGTGCATATGCGCGAAAAAATTGACACCCACATCCCAAAGGTCAAGATTCCCCCAGGCTGCCCTAGTCTAAGCCCTAAGGCCAGGCTTTAAAAAGAATGGCCCTGTTTTGCCAGGTCGATCGGGTTACTGGAAACACACCTTTTTTTTTTTTGCCTCGGGCACAGAATTGCCCCAAATTCTGCTTCGTTACTGCTAGGAGACAACACACAAGCCAACGCGGCGACCAGAAATGTGTAATCTTTCCAGAATTGAAAAGGAAATATGAGTGTCAGCCCTCTTTGTAAGTAGGGTCGGGCAATCTGAAGCACCCCGGTTTTAGTATTGGCCTTAACCATTACTATAGTAAATGACATGGACTGCAGGAGATGTGCCAGTATGACGGCGTCTCCCTTGACAAGCCACTCCTTTGGACCTCATGAGTCTGTATGCGATGGTCTGTTGGATGTATCTCAGAAAGGACTTGAACCCAGTCTAAAAATATACACCCGCTCCCTGCCTTAGCACTTGTACACCTAACTTCCTGCTTGTAAGACTCGCTCCCTGCACTTGTACACCTAACGTCCTGCTTGTAAGACCCGCTCCCTGCACTTGTACACCTAACGTCCTGCTTGTAAGACCCGCTCCCTGCACTTGTACACCTAACGTCCTGCTTGTAAGACCCGCTCCCTGCACTTGTACACCTAACGTCCTGCTTGTAAGACCCGCTCCCTGCACTTGTACACCTAACGTCCTGCTTGTAAGACCCGCTCCCTGCACTTGTACACCTAATGTCCTGCTTATAAGACCTGCTCCCTTCCTTAGCACTTGTACACTGTCAGCCGTATTTCACCTTTCTGTACAATTAGACCCCACTAAAACAACTATATGTAAACCATACCACTAATAGTCCAGAATATATAAAGAGCATACGAGGGACAACCATTAGGCAGGACACCCATTACACAGGATAACCACAATGCATGACAATCACCATGCAGGGTTATCCCATAGTGAGGCCCATAGACCGGTTCATTCTAGTATGAACCAGACTTAGCAAGCCCATGGGACAGGACATCCATATCCCTATTAGTAGACGCAGAAGCAGCCCCGACGGCACCCAACTCGGACGCAGGTTGTGCAGCGCCACCCTTCAGTATACAATAGCATAGCCATGCAGCACTATGTGCTGCACCCTATAGGTTAACTAATATACAGGTACACCAAGCCTGGAACCATAGACTTCCTATGATAATATCAGAGTGCACGATGGAGATCATCATCACGACACAGAGGGACTTATTTATTATATTGTAAGTTGAGTATGAAATCTCTCACAATGAAAATGTGTATCGCCTCATTAGTCAAGCAAGAAGTATTGTTCACTATGAAACATCAATTGTTAAGCCTATGTAATAAAACCATAGTGTTGTAGATTTTAATACAATAGAAGAGAATAGTCCTGTGAGACATGGCGCGGCGACTTGTAATCTTGTGTCTAGTTTCAGTTGGTGAGACAGATAGGGCATACTATCATCTGGGCTTTTGGTATTATATAGCATAAATTCAACCTGCAGGGTACCAGCGAAGGTGGGTAAGGGGCACTAGAGGTAGGAGGAGGGAGGAAGGGAGAGGACGTGGGGCCTGTATGGGAGAATGGGGGGGAGGGAGAAGGGTAAGGGCAGGGAAAAAAGAAGGAGAAAGAGAGTACGTGATGTAAGGTGAGGAGACAGGACTGGTGGAGGAGATGGGCGGGAGTAAAGGGGAGGGAGTGGAGTGGAGGGATTGGGCTTTTTGGTGGTTAAGGTTTCAGGGGAGTGGATGGGGAAATAAGGGGAGGGAGGAGGGAGTTGGTTTCAGGGGAGTGGAGAGGGAAGTGGTGGATGGGGAGGAGGCAAAGGGAGGGAGAGTGCATTGGGTAGAGGGGAACAATTGAAGTGGGGAATAATGGAGGGGGAGGTAAGGGAGGGGGAAGCTGTTGGGATGATATAAAATGGAGTGGTCTCAGAATCTAACAAAATGTTGAGTATAAAATGGCGTAATCCAAGTTATTAGAATAACATGACTTAAACAGAGGAAGATATACTGTGAGGGGTCACTGCAAAGGAAAGTAGAAGGTGATTATATAGGATAAGTGATTTCTATTTTTACTTTGTATTAAGACATGTACGGCACTTGCGGTGGCTGCTCACTATATATAGCTGTACTCTACACTGACTATAGATTAGTCATTTCATGGTGCATTTCTAACGTTTACTTTCTTTCGTTTGCAGATTGATACACTTTCACTTTAAAAGTTGAATAAACTTGAAATGTCATCATGAAGTCGTTTTTTTTTTTCAAATGTGATTCAATACAGACAAGAAGATAGAACGTTGATCTGCCTATCATCCAAGCTCCTAAAATTGCTCCATATTTCTGGACAGCCTTGACTATCGTCCTAAAGTAGATGGACGTATTAAAGTAATTATGACCCAACAGTTATCCAAATCCAAATTGAAGTAGATATATTGTGAAAGTAGAATAAGTACCTGTGTTACCCTGTGGTTTGCTCCATGTGGTGGTGGGTAAGTTGGGAGGAGGTGGGAGGGTCGTGTTATCGCCTGGTACAGCATAGTACACACTGAGGCTGACAATGTTGTGGGTGACAAGGTTACGGTCCAGGTAACATGTGTACGGCTAGAGCTGCACGTACACCACGTGTGTATGTAGGGGCCAGCTCTGCCGTAAGGCCAGCAGCCCTGTTCCTGGAGATCCTAGCCCCCTACGTGTGTGTCATACCAATCCGGGTGTAGGTGCCTGGAACGGTATAATACAGATACGCTTCGACCCTGGCAGTACTGTGTACTGGTAGGCCAACTGGGAAGTCAGGAGTGCCTCACACTGCTTGATAAAGCCCAAACCGATCTGGTTGGGAGGAATGCTTGCTGCTGGTTGGCCATGGTTGAAGCTGGTTGGGAGGAGTGTAGGGGCCAGCTCTGGCTGTAAGTCCATGGTGGTAGGCCATCTGCCCCGTTCTGGTTGCACCAGCCCTCAGGGGCTGGTCAGCCGGTATAAGCTGCCCCCCTTGTGTATCATACCGATCCAGATGTAGGTGGAAGGTAGAGAATATCAGATGGGGAAGTAGCTCAGCGGTAGAGTTTCCACCTGCAGGTTGGAGGGTCCCGGTTTCTCCAGGACGTTTTCCGCCGAGGGGGCAGCTTGCACCAGCTTACATGAGGGCTAGTGCAACTGGAACGGGGGAGATGGCCTACCACCATGGACTTACAGCCAGATATATATATATTATATCCACATATCTATGTATGTATATATATATATATATATATATATATATAATATATATTATATCCACATATCTATGTATATATATATATATATATATATATATATATATATATATGCAGAATATATATATATGTAGAGGTCGTCGGAAAATGTCCTGGAGAAACCGGGAGTCGAACCAGGGACCCTCCAACCTGCAGGCGGAAGCTCTACCGCTGAGCTACTTCCCCGTCTGACATTCTCTACCTTCCATCTACACCTGGATTGGTATGACACACACATAGGGGCAGCTACCACCAGATGCCAGCCCCTGAAGGCTGGTACATCCAGAACGGGGCTGCTGGCCTTACGGCAGAGCTGGCCCCTACATATATATAGTCACATAGAGGGACAGTTAATGGTTGTCATGTATATAGCTATCCATGTGTCTCTTATGGTACACTCTGCAACCCGGGCTAATAACTGTGCCTGCAGATCTTAAGTTTGGGAGACTTGGTAGTGCTAGATTACTTAGATGGAAAGCCAATACATTTTCTCCCTGCACTACTCTCATGTAGACATTAGCTGTGACCAAAGCATCAGGCTTCTAATCATCACTGAAGACATCCATGGGGGATCAATTGGCCCAGCAGGGCCTCCCTAGCCCACTTAAAAGGGTCTATTTCTCCTCTTTTCTATCCCCTCAGGATGTGTGTGGTGCACATATGAGCGGGCACCAACACATTCCCCTGTAAAATTGTGTAAGTAGTTCTCGCCATGAATATGACCTTAGCTGTCGAAATGGCGTTAAACATCTATTACTCACTCACTCACTCAATTGGCCCCAGAGTCCATGGTATGGATATGTGGGGTGGATTGGCTTCTCAAAGCAACATGAACTTTACACTCTCTAATAAGGTATTCATACTAATCACAGAAACTATTCCTTTGATTTGTGGATGGGGGTATCCTTCCCCTACCAGGAACCCTTATTTCAGTCAGATCAATAAGATATTGAGGGAGCTAGGCCAGAATTATCGACACATGACCGCAGCATGGAACCCGGCCGTCACTACAGTGAAAACATTCACCCCTACTAGGGCTCCCAGACTCGCGTTGCTACATTGAATCATTAGGTCGATACGCACCACGTGGCATTTTGTTATATTTGCATTTCGCAATAGTGTCTATAAACTCTTGCAGTTTAAAGTATCAGCAGTGTCTGATATCAAGTACAGAAGCACAGATATATAAATTGTAACCTGGCATTTGTGCTGAAAGCTGATCATAGCGCAAATAGTGTGTGCGCTGTGGGTTTGTTTTACATTGTCTCTGTTATCAGTAAAAGAAAGGAATTGCTGCAAATGAGCAGATGGGATAAGCAGAGGAAAGTTTGACAGTGGCTGTTTCTACCCCACACTTTTTGTCCCATACATACAGTGCTTGAGTATATATATATATATATATATATATATATATATATATATATATATATATAATCATTACTGCATTGGGCAAAGAATATGGTAACTCTCTATCCTCACTGGATGGATATTTACTAAACTGAGAAAGAAAAAAGTTCACAATAGACCAATAGTCCACTGGGCCTCTTCGTTCGACTTTTGTGTATGACATATATGGCCAAAGTCGGCCAAAGGGGCCCAGTGGTATATTAGCCTTATAGTCCAGGCAATGTAGCTCAAAAATAGGGTCTAGCTCAAAGTACGAGCAATACAGACAATTCTGCCACCATGCATTTCTTTGATGACCCCAGAATGACCTATTAAAAGTCCTAGGTTATGCAGGTGGTGGAAATATGGTTAATTTGCATAAGTAGGTTAGCACCTATTTCATCAGTTTCCTCTGATAATTTTTGTGTTAACGGTGGTTTGGATCAATATTTATAGCACATTCAAAAGCTTATTATACAATTCTGTTCTGTAGTAAAAATCCTAATTTAAAAAAATTCAAAGATCCAAATTTTCATCTTTCCATATTGGAAATCAGAGATAGACATTCTCTCATTTTCAAGCACAAGACACCCTTTCTATAGTCCATTAAATAAGAATGTCATCATGTATTTCTGAGATGCCAATGAGAGCATTCATGCGTGAAATAGGCTGTCACAGTGTGCAGTAGTAGGGCTTTATGTGCACACCTATAGCAACAGAGTTTCTTATGCATGTCAGTGTGTGTAGTGCACAGTATAAAAAAGACCTTTTCTGTTACCACACCAGTAGATCTACACCTCAACAGCTAGGGATGTGTTTCATTTTAGGACTATGAAGGTTTAATGAATTTATATATGTAATCTAGATGTAGCATCATTGGATCTCCAGTGGATGTGCTGCACAATGCGTCTTGCTGGGAATAAGGGGAGAAAAGTAGGGTGATTGGAATTGTGCCCATATGTCTAGAACATAGGTGGTGTCGCTATCTGGGAGTGTGACAACCTTGTAGGGTCATAATGGTGCATGTATGGTGCAGTCATGGTGAGTAACTAGGCAGGGCTACATTCATGCATCAGGATGACCAATGGGTATGATGCATTAATGCATTTACTTGGTTCTCAGAAACCCAACATAATGTGTGGATTCTGTCACTCCCAGCTCGTGCCCTAATCAACGAAGCAATGCAAGCTTTTGCTGGTGTTGAGTATACAACAAGTGAGCAGCACAAAGAAGCCACTGTAGCAAGACAGAAAAGAGATGTTAGTGACACAATCAAAATACTCACAAACCTTACAGAGTACTGGTGTTGATGCAGTAAATGTGGATCAGTCAAAACAGGTGGGCAAAAGAATATTAGATTCTATGGTTAGAAAAAAGGTAGAGGAGTTCTTGTTAAAAAAAGTGAATCAGGCGGTGGCACATGCCTTCAGGTCAGCCATCAGGATTCAGGATGAACTGGTGCAAATTGATCCAAATCTACTCTTTCAGAGACTAGTGACAATTGCAGATGACAAAACTGACCTGCCTGCTTTGTTTGAACATGAACTTTGCAGTTACCCACCATTGCTGTTTGATTTGTGTGGACTCCCATTGCAAGCAAACAAACTAATCCTAGCTGACGTGCCGTAAAACACTAACTAACTAACTAGCTAGCTGATGCATTGTGGAAGGGTGCAAAGCAAGCGGAAGTGTGCATATTACCAAACAATGCACAGTTTGTACTTGATGGAGGTGCACTGCTGTATCGCCTATCATGGACCCAAGGAGCATCATAAAATCAGATATGCCAGCTTTATGTCAACTATGTTGAAAAGATATATGGAAAGGCAATGATTGTATTTGATGCATATGCAGGTGGCCCTTTTACCAAAGATGTAGCACACCTGAGGCAAACTGGAGTCAGGCAAGGTCTGTCAGTTAATTTCACAGACAAAATGGTATTGCCTTGCAAAAAGGATGAGTCTCTGGCAAATAGATAAAAAAAGCAAAAGTTCATTGACTACTTTAGGAAATACTAAATCAGTTTGGATGTGATGTCATCCATACACAACAAGATCCAGATGTCATGATTGTGAAGACAACAGTTACATCCGCAAAAGAGAGGGCAACAGTCCTAGTGGGGGATGATACTTATCCATTGATCTTGCTAATCTTTTATGTTGACTTGACTGTATGTCAAGTATTATTTGCACAAGAATCGAATATGGGATATAAAAAAAGCTGAAGCTTGAACTTGGCCAAACTTTATGTCAGGGCATCCTAATTGTTCATGCAATTCTAGGGTGTGAGGCCATGTCAAGGGTATTTGGACTAGAAAAAGGGCCCACTCTAACCAAAATGATGAAGGGTCAACACTTTCAGCATCAGGCCAAAGTCTTTACCAATGACCATTGTGATAAGGAGGCTGTGCTCATTGCAGGAGAAAAGGCAATGGTTTGTCTCTACCATGGAAAATAATTAGGGGATCTGAACTCTCTGAGGCATCAGACATTTTGTGAGAACATATCCTCCAGTTGAGCATCCCAAGAACCCCAAAAGTTGCCAGCAACTTCAGCTGCAGCAAAGTACCATAGTCTCTGGGTGTATCACCAAATCCAGGTATGGAGGGGAAAAGAAAAGACCCTGTTTGCAACTGATTGGGGATGGAAGGTTGTCAATGAAATCTATTTCCCAATACAGACTGACATTCCTCTAGCACCCAAAGCTCTTCTCAAAGTTATTCACTAAGGTTGTTAAAAAGACAGTAAACGGTGTTTATGCCATAAGCATGGAATGAAAATTCAATAACTGTAAGTGTACCACTTATTTACCTCTCTGAAACCGATTGAATAGACTTCTGCTCAAAACAACACTTTATTTTTCCATTGATACCATTGGGTCTGAATAAATAGATTTTGACAATGGCAGGTGTTTCATGAAAGGGCTGGACATCAAAAGTACAACATGGTAGGATTTTTTTACAAGTACAAATCTAGTTGAACTCATGCTGTTACCTGGTACTACACATGGATACAACTAAATGGGGTCAATATCCTATGTGATTATGTGACTTATACAATCATTTATTCATACAAGGAATTGAATTGATGCTCATACTAACATAAATAATATGGTGATTAACTGAAAAACAGGAACCCAAAAGATTGAACTTATTTTATACAACCTTTTGGTCACCTGTCCACTCTTCTTGGCAAATTAGCGAATAAATTAATTCATAAAATCTTAAAACAGGATTGTTGCCATCACAAAGAAGACTGATTCTGACCTTTCAATTGACCAGAAATCTGAATCCAATTCATTGTTATCAGTTTACCCATACCTATCAACTGGCTGGATGAGGGCCTAACCTACTTATGCAAATTAACCATATTTCCACCACCGGGCCGACACAGGTTAGGACTTTTAGTATGTCATTCTAGGGACTATATAGAAATGCATAGTATTAGTAGTAAAATCGTTCATATTGCAACCAGTTTGCGGTGAAACCTTACATTGCCTGGACTATTATGAAAGTCTGGATTGTACATACATCAAGAAAACTAATGAATTCATGATGAAGGGTCACCACTCACTGTGGGGATAGCGATGCCCATAAATGGATCCTGATTCAGTTGAGGGACTTTGGACCTCCTATACTTTAGCATTGCTACTGATGCACTGTAAAGCACTTTGCCTGAATCGGCTAGGATCTCCATAAAGCATTTAAAAGATCTCCCTAACACAAGTGTTAAACTTGCTATAACTCCTTTTCTACATTTTCAAATAGAAAATTTTGTGGTTTTCAGTAAAGTCACATAGACTGGGAATATCCATGCTAGACAGGGACCATAACCACTTAGTTATAAGTGTTTTAAAGAGGCACTCAAACATGTGGGCTGCTACTCAACCACCTCGCCATATAGATGTAACACTCACTATAACAATGCAGGACACCCGAAGAATTTAAGGGCTCACCTCATGGGCGAAGTAGAGTTGCTGTGGGTATTACAGGCACCTTAACGGCCTTTCCCCCTGGTGGCTTCCATATCAGGACAGATCCACTGAGCGATGTTTGGGCCTATTTTGTGGCTTTTTTAGCTTTGGGGAGCTACAGTATAAAATTCAGATCACCATTCTTCCTTGTTCTAGTCACATTTGGTATAAACATCTTGAGCATCAAGCAGAGTGCAGTTTTATGTACATCAACCTATAATTAGATTCACTACGGAGGCTCAAAGTTGGACAACACACCAAAAATGCCCTTTTTTACCAATTTCCTATCATTCCCACTAATATTTTATCAAGGTAGGCAGTTTTAGAGTGTCATAAACCTGTTTTAACATTAGTAGGGGGTCATAGCTATCTATTAAAAATGCTTTGGTCAAATCACTACCTCAACCTTCTATCCCACATGTCTTATAATATTGAACTGCGAGAAACCTCACATACTCAACAATTTTTTTTATACCCCTAACTTCCATAATAATAAAGTATCCTTACTGTTCTTATTAATTGTGTTGAGCAGGGTCCCTAGGGGGGTTATGATGGTAAATAAATAAAACTGCTGGTTTGTCGTACATCCGAGCTAGATCTCATAAACCAAAATTCAACTCCCGAAAACATTGTGTTTGTGAGGTACACTTTTACATGTCTGTAAGCTATATAAATGAAAAATTCTTTTTTTTCTAGTGCATTCTTGTTTAGAATGTGTAGAAATTGAATGTTTAAAACAAAAATAAAGGCCAAAGTCCAAGTAGTATGGCGACAGTGGGGGTCTTTCCGTCTCGGCACAGCAAACCTCACATACGCAACAAGATGATCTGTGATCTTTTATATTACTCTTGCTCAGGTGGACTTAGAAAGTTCTATCGAAAACCTCACATACGCAACATTTTCGGGTGTGTCATAGTAGAATGAACATGATAGACCTGAGTGATGTTCTATGTTGATTATCTGTTTTGCAATAAGTAATAGAGTTATGTGCCTTGTGAAAAAGGAGTATTTGAGGTACCCTAGTCTGTATTTAGGTAGAACATTGCATGCGCTCAGTGTCAGAAGTGTTGTAAAATAGTGAGAATTTAATTTTCAAAACAATCAAAATGACCCATAATACAACTAAAGTGTCTAGATATGGCTTTGAAAAAGCAATTTAACTCATTCTGTACAAGATATTGTGATGCAGATAATCTGTGATCTTTTATATCATTGCTCAGGTGGACTTGGAAAATTCTATCGAAAACCTCACATATGCAACGATTTTGGGTGTTTTAGACATGTCATAGTAGAATGAACACAATGGACCTGAGTGGTGTTCTATGTTGATTGTGTGCTTTGCAATGAGTAAAAGAGTTATGTGCCTAGTAAAAAAAGAGTATTTGAGGTGTCCTAGTCTGTATATAAGTAGTACATGACATGCGCTTGGAGTGTTGTAAAAGTGCGAGAATTTTTCACCTAAGAGAGATTGATTTTCATACAGATCTAGTCATTTTTGAATGTATGAGGGTAAAGTTGAGAATGCTAAGCTACATTTTCAAAGATTTCGATAGCCTCCAAATTTGGTGATGAGGTGTAATTAAAAAAGTTTTGAAATTGTGTGTCCAGAATACTGGTGCACTGAGGCACCTACCCTGAAAATTGGGAACACTAACATCAAAAATTGCCAATTTTAGAGTCAATCCCATTATTTAGCATTAGTTCCTGTGGGATTCTGGTCCAAATAGGTTCATTTTTGGGAGTTACTTTTTCCACCCTCAAGTGAACAGATTCATATGATATCCATTTTGCATGATGTTGGGCATTGTCCTTTTATAATAGTAATCTGTCATAACAACAAAACTTCTTAATTCATGATATTTCAGGCATAATACATATTGCGGCATGTATGGTTCCTGACATGGAAAAAACTGTCATAGATTTCCATTGAGTTGTATAATGAGACTGTAATATTTACATGTAGATAGGTGCATAAGTGGTTAATCTTTATGACAATGCATCTCTAGGAAATCCCATAACTATGCACTGGAGGAATCACTTTATGTGGCACGTATGGTTCCTCTAAAACTACACCAAATCACATTGCAATTTCAAATATGGCAATACTGAGGTATAATGTTCATGAATCTAAAATTCTTTACCTAATGACTAATAGTTGACACCCACTATCATGTATTAAAGAATGAGGCACATATGCTTCCACTTTACCTACACCACAAGGTTTTTAGCAATAACTCCAGGCAGATAAGGGGAATAGTTCTTAAATTGATTATATATAATGCTAAATATTGGGGGCTAGTGGAAATATAAAAAATTTATACATTTCCAATGCATTTTCTCTTTACTTTGCCCCATACCAGTGGGAGCACTATGAAAAACGTTTGAAATACCCCATAAAAAGCTTATATTTTGTAGTCTGCTGCTTTAAATAGTAATGATACATGGGCAAAACCATAGTTTCCAAGCAAGATCCTGGCCTTACCCACCTAATGGAAATGAAATATATCCAAACCATTCAATCTTTAGTCACATTTACCCCCTTCCCATGGTGAAAATGGGTTTGTCCCCATCTCAATGCAATTGACCATATGTGATGGTATCACTGGCACCCCTATCAAGTCAGCCATTTTTAAAATCTAATTCAAAATAACTGTCCTGGTAGACAGGTGACATTAAGCTAATAGATGATGCATATCGGGGCCCTAGGGCTGTATATGCTGTATATACCTGAGCCGCGGAGCGGCGAGGGTATATACAGCATATACAGCCCGTTTATAGGTTTATACCACCATTTCCTCCATTTTGTATTAATTTCTTACCTGATATCCAAAGATTATAGCCAGGAGAATACACTTTGTAAAAGCAAGCGACACGGCCCGGGTCAGCGCTCTGCGCGAAGCCATTGTTTTTGTTCCTTGCCGGGAGAGGTACCGCTGTGTATACAGTCACTTTTCGTATGGAATCCAACCATGACAAGTTTTCAAATTAAAACATACATATCCTTAGATAGTCTAGATGAGTACTCCATGCTTGATATGTCCAATATATTCAAAATAAAGGAGAATCCATTGATTTTTTCATCGTAAGCGAGTCGCGGTCCGTCCATTCCCACCCGCCTCCATGTTCAGCGAAAGTGTGTCAGTGGCCCGGATGTGGATATAGGTCATCCGCTCGCTGTACGAGGAAGACGCCGAAAATTTCGGACCGGTTTGGAAAATCAATGGATTCTTATTTATATTGAAGAAAATGGAGACAATTAACACGCATTCCTCGTCTATGGATCGAATACTTCTTGGGATTTTAATATTATAGCATGTCATGGTTGGATTCCATACGAAAAGTGAGTGTGAACATTTGGTATCTCTCCGGTCAAGGTCTTATTTATGTTCGCATTGGATTTCATCACCGTTCAGTGTGGCGCTATGGCTAAGGCCTTCGCCTACCACCACTGCGGGCGGGGTTCAATCCTGATACGAGTATGGACAATTTTTCACATTGAAACAATGGCGAGGCTAAATTTCTATGTCCGCCAGCGTCTCCAAAAATATTCTAAGTCCAACTTGACACCGAAAAAGTATACACCAAAAATTTCAAAAATGCACATGGGTGGTATATGCAGAATAATGCACGGCTAAACTGCATATAAACCCACCGGAAGTGCCGAAATCGTGGTATAATAAGCTAATAGATGATGCATATCGGGGCCCCACGGGCTGTATATGCTGTATATACCTGAGCCGCGGAGCGGCGAGGGTATATACAGCATATACAGCCCGTGGGGCCCCGATATGCATCACCTAATAGGTTTATACCACCATTTCCTCCATTTTGTATCAATTTCTTACCTGAAATCCAAAGAATATAGCCAGGAGAAGACATTTTGTAAGTGCAAGCGACACCGCCCGTGTCCGCTCTGCGCGAAGCCATTGTTTTGGTTCCTTGCCAGGAGAGGTACCGCTGTGTATACAGTCACTTTTCGTATCGAATCCAACCATGACAAGTGTTCAAATTAAAACATACATATCCTTAGACATTCTAGATGAGTACTCCATGCTTGATATGTCCAATATATTCAAAATAAATAAGAATCCATTGATTTTCCCAACGTACGCGTGTCGCGGTCCGGCCATTCCCACCCGCCTCCTTGTTCGGCGAAAGTGTGTCAGTGGCCCGGATGTAGATATAGGTCAACTGCTCGTCGTACAAGAAAGACGCCGAAACAATGGCTTCGCGCAGAGCGGCCACGGGAAAATCAATGGATTCTTATTTATATCGAAGAAAATGGAGACAATTAGCACGCATTCCTCGTCTATGGATCGAAAACTTCTTGGGATTTCGATATTATAACATGAAAAGGTTGGAATGAAGACGAAATCTGACTGCAAACTTAGCACTAGGACCTCAGGTTAGAACTTATTTATTTTCGCATTGTGTTTCATCACCGTTCAGTGTGGCGCTATGGCTAAGGCCTTCGCCTACCACCACTGCGGCCGGGGTTCGATCCTCATACGAGTTGGGACGATTTTTCACATTGAAACAATGGCGAGGCTAAATTTCTATGTCCGCCAGCGTCTCCAAAAATATTCTAAGTCCAACTTGACACCGAAAAAGTATATACCAAAAATTTCAAAAATGCACATGGGTGGTATATGCAGAATAATGCACGGCTAAACTGCATATAAACCCACCAGAAGTGCCGAAATCGTGGTATAAACCTAGGTAAAGGGAATATCACATAAATTCACAAAATATTTGACTCAAATAATGTAGAAAGCAGTTTGAAAATGATCACCCACTTAGCAAAAGCGATAAGAACACTATTTGGTCAGTTGGTGCTTCATGGGCTAAACTTTCAAAGAGAAGTATCATACCTTATAAACCTGATTTACTTATCATTTAGCATATGGGGTGAGAGATGGAGGTTTAATTGGAAAAATGCCTGCAACCTCATTTGACTATTGCTAAATCCGCTGCATTATGATAGGGTGCCAGTAATACCGCCAGGCCAGTAATACCCACGGCTACTTCTATCAACCTTTTTCTTTTTGTTGTGTACTAGGGTCTCCTAGTTATCAACAGCGTGGAACATCATACGGACGATATAATAATGTCCCAGAGAAATGTGATAAAACAACATCAATTTTTCCCTATTTACCGAGCGAAAGCAATCTCTTGCCGATTTTGATGAGTCATAATGTGCTTTAAGTTTAGCTTTGTGTATCAGCTAAGACTTTATTGCAGAGAACATGCCTCTCTGGTATTGAACCATGTCATATTGCTATCCTCACATTAATTATCCACCCATTTCACACAACAAAAACAAATAATAAGTGCCATTATGGTCCAACTGTCAGAAGGTGGTCGTGGCAGAAACTGAAAGTGAAAGTTGCACCGTCAACGGCGGTTGGGAGGCTGAAACACCACTACCTGCCAAGTGCACATTTCCCCCAAATTCTACTCAGAAGTATTCAAAGAAAGTTTTTAAGTCCCTTTTCTGAAGACCTAATCCTAGTCTAGGGCGTGTATAGACACAATTGCACATATGGTGAGTCTTACCCTTCTGATTACAAAGCAATTGTCATTTGTCGGATTACTCAGCTGTGCTCGTTATTTACCCACAGGCGAAACACACTGTCATTGTGTGATATCATGCCTGCTTTTTACTCAGACTTAGGAGATTCCCATTACACGATGCGGGTCAGTAAAAACCGTTGGCAATAATTATGATATTGTATGATGCACTTTTCTGGCTCGATATATACAATAGACATATTGGACACTACATCCAACATCGAGTAGTGCCCTTTTAATTATTGGTCTTCCTGCCAAGAGGTACTTCACGGCTGTCCTTAGAACAACAAACACGGAACAAGGCACATCAAATGAGTCTCTACCCTGCAAACACAATCCTGAGATGTACTCTAGACATTCTGGTGTCATGACTTTTGAAGCCTCTGAAAATCGTACACATTCACTTCATGAGATTTTGACACGTGATTTCCACAGGGGAAGAACTCAAGATGTAAACTTGTGTCAGTACTTGTGATTGTCACAAGAATTTACCCAATTAGTTCCCAAGGCTAATTCAAGATGTGAACTTATTTCATGACTCATGATGGTTCATGAGAACATGTCCAGTTCCACAGAATAACTTGAGATCTAAACTTGTGCCATGATGTGGGACTGCCACAAGAATTAACACATTTAATCCAAAGGAATAACTCATGATTTCAACTTGTGTCCTGAATTGTGATCCCCACAGGGATCCACTGGTTCATGAGTGTGGAGGAATAACTCGAGGAATAACTCGAGATGTAAACTTGTGTCATGACTTGTGAATGCTCCAAGAATCCACTCAGTTCATTCCTAGGAATAACTCAAGAAATGACCTGTGATCCCTACAGGAATCTACCGGTTCATGACAACGTTCAAATCTCGAGTCGTGTTTGGAGGGTATGAACACCAGCACAGAATAAGGCAATTTCTTTGGGCGCCGAGACCACCAAGATAGACCTATGTACCGTGCATGCATGGTAAACAGTGTAGTGTCCACTGAGTGCAAAAACTGAGTGAAAGTTGCTCATGGTCGTTTCACTATTGGCACAAATAGATCTACATATATGGAGGATGTGCCCACGTGAAGAGGGATTGCAGAAAGTGATATTTGTGGTGAACAAAATAACATCTCTGATAAAAGTACACGGTATAGGGCGTCCTTTATAGATATCATCTGTATGATATCATAATTTATATGATATATTGATACTTACCCATTTAATTACCAACTACACACAACAGAATAAGCGTCCCCACGCCATGAAGACAATATTACAGTAGAGCCTCGCGTGTAAGGTGTGGTTTATATGCGAGGACAGAAAATACCTTGGTCTTGTAAAATACCCTTGAACTCAGGGTGCACCTTATAAGTTACAGGCAGGGTAAGAACAGCATTAAAATATCAGCATTCTCTTCAAATTAGGGTGCGCCTTATACGTGAGTTGCACCTTAAACCCAATTACTAGGGTAGAATAAATGAATGATGTAAGGTGGTGCTCACCTGTACAGGTGCCTCTCTCTGTGTGATCACCTCAGCACCGTGCCTCGTTGATGGCTTGTGTAGTATCGTACAAGTACCTCAGGAGATTGCGCTGCAGTCAGGGCGGGGTAGGCGGCACGACTGAGGCTGGGGACGTCAGGATGTCTGATATATACAATCCTACATCAGCTGCAATTATCAACACAACCAGGCACATATGGCGAGCCGCTCTTTCACACCAACCAACCCCTAGACCCCCTGAAAGTGGGCCAGGCTATGACTAGCTATGACTCTTAACTATAGGAAACGTGGCCGGAAAACCCACTTTTACCCCCCTAGACCAAATTTTCTTTGCTGTGCCCCCCTAGACCACCTCTTATGGATCCGCCCCTGATTCTAGAACCTGTACGCTTTAGGATACATTAGCAGGTGTCCCGGTAGATGGATATGGACCACTAAATTTGACATGGTGACATGGCCATTTCTTAGAATCGACATGTGGCATGGGCTTAAGTGACATGAGGTGAAAAAATAGTAGTGACATGACATAGGTGCTTTCTTAAATCTGACATGGGACATTTAGCGTTCTTAGAGGTGACAGGGAACATGAAAATTTAATTGACATGTGACATGAGCATTTCTTAAAATTGACATATGACATGGAGAACCCCCATTCAGACCCCCAGCAGGAGAAAGCATGGATGTTAGTAGTCCTTGGGGAGGGATCATCAATATAAGGATGATGAAGGTAAATATCAAAGCCCTAACTAAATATAAATTCAGTTGTTAGCGCTTAGAACAGACAAGGGTCTAAGAAGTATATATGCAGCTTGGCTTGGTCAATCAGTTAAATACTGACTCAATGTTGTCTCCCAACTGGTGAGGTTGCCCCTATATCAAGAATATTATAGGTTCCCTAGGGTGAGTTACTCCATAGAGTACTATAGTGCAAGCCACCCCCCTCTACCCCCCCCCCCCCGTTAAAAGTAGGCTACCTTTTGTGTTCAGTACTGAGTCCTATTAAGATAAGGGGGTTTATGGAGATGTCAGGAATCTTTATCAGAGTGATTTCACCTGGAAACAAGGGGCCACCTGTACCAAAAAATCCTGCTGAATCCAAAATTTGTGGTCTTGATTCTCAAAATTTGGCCAAAAAATGAGGTTTGATGATGAGAATATTTTAAAAATGTAAAAGGTTATATTGAAAATGATTGGAGCTTTCTATAGATGCAACATGCTAATCAAAGTCAGTACCTCAATCTACATATCCCAATGTTTGCCTATCTCAACCTGACAAGTACTCTGCCTGTGTATGGCTCTGCCTCTCCCACATACTGCCTATCCCTTAGTCTGCCTATTACTCATACTACCTATCCCTTGAAACATCTAGAGTTTAATTAGGTTTTCCCTCAAATGGCTTAAAGGTTTAAAGTTTACCCCCCCCACCTTTGTACCTAATTTTCTCTGTACATTCTTACCTTTAGTCTACCTATCCTCAATCTGCCTATCATTAACTTTACCTATCCCTCATCGTGACTATCCCCCAACTCTGCACATCCCTCATGTTTGACTGGCACATCTGTGATATTACCTAGCACCAATGAATATTTTGAATATGTTCACCTTACAAGGTACCCTCTGTGCCTATCTCTTAAACTGTTTATTACCTATCCTCCTTGCTGCCCATCCTCTTCAATACCTATCCCTCAAGCTCACTTTATAGCTTTCCTACCTATCACAGCTTGATCAGCTGGGATAGCTCACATCCAACCTTCATTATGATCTTTTAGTCAACCTATCGCCTAAAGAGCAAATCCAACAGTGTCCCTCAAGCATACATCTACCTATCACTCATGCTATATATCCTTGAGTTTACCTGTCCTTTAGGCTCCAATGAGCGATAGGTGTATTTCACAAGGCATAGACTATAAGAGCTACTATAAAGGTAGAAAGAATAGAATACAAGGTGAGAGATACATAGATCACTGGTTAGGTAGACTGAGGGCTATATACCATGAAGGATAGGCAGCCTGAAGGATAGTCACCATGAGGGATAGGTAAAGTGAATGATAGGCAGATTGAGGATAGGTAAACTAATGGTAAGAATGTACAGGGAAAATTAGGTACAAAGGTGAGGGGTAAACTTTAATCCTTTAAGGCATTTGAGGGAAACCCTATTTAAATTCTAGATGTTTCGAGGGATAGGTAGTATGAGTGATAGGTAGACTGAGGGATAGGCAGTATGTAGGAGAGGCAGAGCCATACACAGGCAGAGTACTTGTCAGGTTGAGATAGGCAGACATTGGGATATGTAGATTGAGGTATTGACTTTGATTATCATGTTGCATCTATAAAAAGTTCCAATCATTTTCAATATAACTTTTGTACATTTTAAAAAAATTCTCATCATCAAACCTCCTTTTTAGGTACTTTTGGTCAGATTTTGAGAATCAAGGTCACAAATTTTGGATTCAGCGGGATTTTTTTGGTATAGGTGGCCCCTTGTTTCCATTGGATATCACCCTGATAAAGATTCCTGACATCTCTATAAACCCCGTAATCCTACATAGGACTCAATACTGAACACAAAATGGAGCCTACTTTTAAGGGGGGGGTAGAGGGGGAGGGCTGTTACACTGTGTCCATAAGTAAAGCTCTGAGTTTCACCTCCTATCTATTGAAGCTTCTTGCCTATATGGGGGAATGGGCTTGCCATACATCGAACACACATCACTACACTCAGCTGCACATGTTCCCCTTCAATTCATCTGCTCATTTCCCTCTACTGTCAGCCCGTCTGAATGGGGGTGGGTGGGGGGGGGGGCAAAAGCTCATTACCAAAGGCGAAAATGACACGTTTGCACACGAGTTTCGGCCTCTCCGGGGAAAACAAAAAGTCCGCAACAAATGGGTATGACTATGGACGCCCTGTTGGTCCACCAATTTGAATATCGCTCAGTGAGCTATAAAACAAATAGAAAAAAAATGATAAGGCATACCATGATAGGAATGGCTACCGCGCTACATTGTCCCTAAGTAACACCCACTTCTAGAGACAACCTAGTTCCCATTCTATCAGCTCTTTTCAGAGCATATTGTCTGGTCTAGTCAAGATTGTAGTGCTCATATACATGCAGTAGCCCGGTATCAGTGCCGGCGGAACAGGAGGGGGGGGGAAGGGGGCACATGCCCCCCCCCCAATTTCATGTTGGGGGGCAAGACTATGTTTTTGCCCCCCCCCCCCCCAACTTTTTCCCCGCCGCCCCTTGGTATAGGGAACAGAGCCATTCCTGTATGGAGGTGGCCATCTTGAAATAAGTTATGTAACTGACCCCCGATGGCCATCTTGGATCTGGCAGAGGATTGTGGGTAATCTCTTATCTTCCCCTCCACCCACAGAAAACAATGGGAATTGATGAGACTGATAAGCTGCCCCTGCCTCTATCTTAATCACCTTAGGTACCTGTCCATTGTTTTAGATGTGAATGGAGGGGATTAGTGGAGGGGATTAGCCTGATAGGGAGACAGTGGTTTGGTTTTACTCAGCCAGGATTATATGTGCCCCCTTAGAAAACTTCTAAAGTTTAATTTCTCCTGTTTTTGAAGTACTAAGTCTAAATAAAGCTTATATTGTTTAAGTTTAAAGTATTTGCTATCCAAAGGTATATTTTTTTAGAATATAGCTTTATATAGACTATTAGGAAGGGCCAACCAAAGTAAACTGTACAAAAGGCTAACTGCTAATCTAGCCCCCGACTACATGAGCCACCTAGCTAATTTGTTTGGTACTAGCAATGGCTCTTCTCCCTATAGTAGACATACATGTATGTACGTGAAATAGCCCCCCCCCCTCCCAGGGTTCTACACGCCATGGCAGGACGTGCCAAGCCGCTACTACTATACTATAGGTCACTCAGTATGGACCGGTTCCTAAAACACACCGGATAGGGAAACTAAAAGGACCCATTCAGGTTTCCCAGAAAGCTGCCCCAGAGCATAGCTCTTGGATTCAGCGTATTTCACCACTTCCTAAAAAAGGAAAGCTAGCAGCCCTATCCCCTTTGTAGAAATCATTGATCAGAATCTGAAACTGATTAGGTAAGAGTTGGCCTTTGTATTCAGCCATACTACACGTGCCAAACAAACGTACAACACACAGTTGGGGGGAGGGAGTGGCCATTATTTATTAACAGGGTTGGGGAGGGGATGTGGTGGGTTTGAGCGTGGTGCACAAACTTTTGCCTCCTCCTGAAGGGGCATTAAAACTTTTGATGCCTCTTGAGGGGGGTGCATAACATTTCATTCTTTTTAGCGAAAAAGCCTGCGCGCTATTATAGATCAAAGCGGGTGCAAAAATTCATTGTGCCTGTTGCGCAAAACAATATTCACTACCATCTGGGGAGGGGGGTGGGGGTGTAAATTTTGTTGCACATCTGCACGAAAAACCCACCACCCCCTGTTGATAAATACAGTCAACTCTCTCTAATGTGGTCACCTTTCCCTCTGACCAAAAGTGACCACATTGACGAGGTAACCACATTATCAGTAATTGATAAATTGCGGGTAATGAGACTGACAGGCAAATTCATACTCCACCTAGTGGTGGTTCCAAGTACTCACCAGACTCTCAAGGACTCACCCCAGGAGGAGGAGGAGCAGGAAGAGTTGACTTCTCCAGTGGTTGCTCAAAAATCACCAGATCTACTCACCTCTGCTATTGTGAAGTCTCTAAGAACCACCGGCTTCTGCTATCCACCAGGGGACACCAACGTCGAGCAGAGTCGGAGCGAGTTTTTTCTTGCCTCTCCGACTTACTCACCCTCCACAAACACGAACGACGGTGTGTGGCTATCATCTTCTCAAAAGTCCTGAGATACCGACACCAGCGTTGCTCCTGTTGCTGGTTCTGCTGTTGATTCAGCTCAGACTGATGGTGCTTCTCTTCTTACTTTGAAACCCTCTACGGGTATCAAGAGGAGTTTTACCAAGAGTTGCGACCAGGCGTCCAAGAAGAGAAAAGCGCTAGTGAAATGTGAACCACCTACACCTTCCACAGTCCCCAGATTGGAGTTCTTCATCGAAAGTTTGAAGCTGGAGATCTGGCTCGACGGGGTTAGGATCTCCAAGGAACGCTACAGTGCCATAAAGTGCACCTCAACGCCCACCATAAAAGTAAACTTCACCACTGACGCACTCCTCAAGCTAATAGCGACCGTCACTGACATCCAAGAGGAGGTACGGATACGCGAAAGAGCGGTTTGCCAAAGAACTACCCAATTACAACACATGGTTCGTCGTCCTGGATCCGGAAAGCACGTTAGAAGGGTTAGAACGTCATCCACGTGCGCAGGTACGAAGGACCTCAGAAAACTCCGATACAGGACGGTGTGACGCTTTCGACCAAGGGATTGAAAGAACTGGGTGACAAAAAAGATATTATTCTTGAATTTCTTGATTAAATTTGATTTAGACGTGTGTGAGCTAGTGCTGACATATATTTTATATGACATAAATGTAGATGTATATACTTTGTGTAGATATGTTGCGTATATAGGTGTACACGTAAATAGATAGATAGATAGATAGATAGATAGATAGATAGATAGATAGATAGATAGATAGATAGAAAAATAGCTAGTTAGATAGATAGATAGATAGAAAAATAGCTAGTTAGATAGATAGATAAATGAAAAATATTGAAAAAAAACTCTCACATATAAGTAACTCAGTGAAAATGGATCATCATATCTGTGAAAAGTGTTTCAAAATATTTAAAAGGGTTTACAATTACGACAGGCACATGGAAAAATGCAGGGTAATACCTAAATTTTGTCCTCTATGCAGTGAAGGAAATTGTAAAAAAATCACCTGTTGACACGAATCTCTTGATAGAGTGACTATTCCTCAGATAATACACACTATACCGGAGGGTGAGGAAGTGTTCACCAGGAATTGGCCCGCAATACAAACAGGAGTCAGGGCACATGACAACCGGTGAGTTGAGTGACGCTGTAGATACTATGCGTCAGATTCATATCACGCAAAGCTTCAGATACAAAGTGGGTTTGTCAGTAGGATTAATTTTACAACACAGAGAAAACAGAAACAAGCTACGATACTTTAGGCCTTCCAAAACAACGTCTCTTTAACAAACCCTCTCTGCCATAACTAATTCAGAAACTTTGGAAGAGCTTCTCTCCCTCATGGAAAACACTATCACTTCCAGAAACTTTGCGACTCTGACACCAAGTGGAAAGTTCTTTTTCCCACCAATTTGAACGTTTGCGTTTACATGGGACCCAGAGAATTCCCCATAGGGGGTAGGGTTACCCATTCAGGTGTGTTAGATTTTCCCAACAGGGACAAGTTATGCGTCTTTTGCTGCATATCCTTTCACTTATACAAGACCAGCAAACACGCTTCAAAATTGTTGCGTCAGTTCTATTCTGAAACCTTTCCAGGTTTGATCATCAGCGACTTACCAGCGTTAGAGAATTTGTTCAATATACAAATAGCGGTTTACACCACCCGTAAAGTGAGGGGTCAGAACCTGAAAAACCGAGTTACCCTGATCAGGCCACCTTCCAAAACATCGGCCGCCCCAGGTAAAGTCAACCTACACCTGTCCGCGACACACGGTTTGCACATGTCCATCATTATGGATTTCAATGAATACGCTGGAATCTACGAATGCCCCGAGTGTAAGTCGGCGTTCATGACTAAGTTCTTACTGAAAAGACAGGAATCAACTTTCCCCTTGCAGACAAGTCGCCTAGAAATACGTAGGTGGAATCTACCAAAATACGAAAACGGTTTTCGAAGCACTAGCAGATTTTTCTATTTTTCCTCCTGACAGAAATTCAAGAAGGTACCCTTATAAAATTACCTTCGATTTCGAAGCTTTCTTCAGACCGCCCAAAGAACTGTCCACCGAACACATGTCAGTCCTGTGAGAACACGTCCCTCTGTCGGCTAGCGTCGCATCCGACTTTCCAGGTCGAAAGGTCCGGTCTGCTTCGTGAGACAATCCGACACAGATTCAGACCCCTTGTTGGATATAGTTTTGAATTACATAAAAGACACCGCCAAAATCATTGGGGAAGCAGTGCTAGAACTTTACCGACCGACGTTAGCGAAGTTAGATGAGAGGATAGCTGAAGCTCTCCACCTAGAGGAGGCGTTCAGTCCTCCCGGCATCGACTTCAATGAAACTCGGACAAGACACCCTTTAGTTGAACTGAAGAAGAGACTTTTGAGATATCTCCGCCAAGTTTCGGTCGTAGGTTTCAACTCAGGGCGTTATGACTTAAATCTTATCAAAGTACAGCTTCACTCGTTCTTCTCCTCCAAAGAGCGAGAGAATGAAGAATTCAGCGTCATAAAGAGAAGTAACCAATACTTTTCGATTTACACTCGACACATTGTTTTCTTGGATGTAGTAGACTATTTGGCACCTACTTATAACTACGCGAATTATCTACTAGCTTTCACCAGAAATCAGCACAAAGGACACTTTCCTTACGAATGGATGACATCTACCAGGAAACTGGAAAACAGAACACTACCACCAAGATCTGCATTTGACAGCAAACTGACTGGCACCAAGATGTCTGAATCTGACTACGCAGAATGTGAAAAAGTTTGGTCCGAACAGAACATGCAAACTTTCAGAGATTACTTGATCCACTACAACAACAAAGATGTGAAACCCTTCATAGAGGCACTGAATAATCACGCTAAATTTTTCAGGGAGCGCAACATCAACATGTTCAAAGATGGCATCTCCCTTCCGGGTTTGACTTATGGTCCCTTTTTCAAACTACAGAGACCCTGTTCGTGACCTTCCACCAGTTCGACTCCCACTTCCACTCTTTGATAAAAAAGAATCTGGTCAGGGGCCCTTCCATAATCTTCCATAGATTTCACGAGAAGGGTGCCACGCTGATAAGGGAACACAAGTACGGCAAAGAAGCGAGAACATGCGAACACATCCTAGATGTAGATGCTAACTCTCTGTACTTGTGCTGCATGAGCGAAGCACACTGCACAGGTTATTACCTGGTGAGACGACCCGAGACCAAGTTCAAACCAAAAATTAGGCAAAGAAACTCTAAGAGCGCTTTAGAGTGGTTGCGCTACGTGGAGCACGCCCACAGCGCTTTCAAGGGGGGGAGGTATTTCTAGGTTGCCGAAAAATTTGTGTAGACGGTTTTCACCCGTCCTCTAACACCGTTTTCAAATTTTTTATGTGTGTTGGTTCCATGCTCACGAGTGCATACCGCTGCGCAGATATCCGTGTGCTTCAGACAGGGACAAGAAACATGACAGAATAGCTAGAGTAAGAGCTTACTTTAAAAGCCCTAGGTCATAAGTTGATCATCGTATGGGAGTGTGAATGGAGAAAGATGAAACACCAGGATCCGCAGGCATCTGAACAACACTGGAAGGTTGACTACTTGAAAGCGGCTCGAAATCCCATGACAGAGAGCGACATCATATCCTCTGTGAAAGACAGGAAAATGTTCGGCTTGATTCAGGTGGACATTACTACTGCTCCTCACCGACTTGAATACTTCGAAGAAATGACTCCTGTTTTCAAGAACGTGACCATTTCGAAATCTGACATAGGACCTCACATGACAGACTTTGTGAACTACGAAAACCTGATGAATGCTCCTCAGAGATCCTTGATGGGAAGTTACCACGGAAAAAAGATTCTCTTAAAGTTTCTCTTCTTAAGTGGTATTTGGATCATGGCTTAACAGTCACCGAAGTGCACCTGTTCATAGAATACTTTCTTAGAAGTCCCTTCGTCGGTTTCGCAGACGAAGTAACTGCGGCGCGAAGAAGTAGTGACATAAACGCGAACGAGAAAATTCTGTCAAACTGTTACAAGTTGATGGGAAACACCATGTACGGTAAAACAATTTGCAACAAAGAAAAACACATCACTGTGAAATACACTAGAGGTCGAACCTTCGAATTATTGACCAATTCGTGGCGGTTCAAAAAGGGTACAGAGTTGAGCACAGATCTCTTTGAAGTCGAACTGCAGCCGAAAACAGTCAGGAACAATCTTCCTATTCAAATAGGATTCATGGTGTACCAGTACACCAAGTTGAAAATATTAGAGTTCACGTTCGCCTTTTTGGATAAATTTGTCCATCGACGCGATTATGCTCTTTGTCAAATGGACACTGACAGTCTTTACATGGCTCTCAGTGGCGAATGGTTGGACCAACTCGTGAAACCCGACCTGAGAGAATCATACTTTAGAGAGAAACGAAACTGGATTCCAACAGCGGTGTGCGATGACCACCGCTGTTCGTAAAGATAAAAACCTGAGGTGTCAAAGAATGGATGCTTGTTTTCAGAAATGATACGTTCACGATCAGAGAACTCCGGGTCTTTTCAAATCCGAGTGGGAGGGTGATGGAATTCTAAGTCTCAACTCCAAGACTTACATTTGCTACGATAAAGACTCGATAGGTGAAAAAAAATCAAAGAAATGGAGTGCGAAGGGTGTCATAAAAAGACAAAACGTTCAAGAACCCAAAGACTTCTTGGAAGTTCTTTTGAAACGAAAAACTATCCGCGCTGTTAATACAAATTTTAAAGTAATAGAAAACAAAATGCACACTTACACGATAGAGAAAAAGGGACTGAGTTACTTATATGTGAAGCGTCGCGTACATTCTGACGAGTGCTTTAGAGTTATAAAAAAATAATAAAAAAATATAATAAAAAAAAAAAAAAATGTAAAGAAAAAAAATGTAGATGTAGATAAGCCGGTGAGATAATACCCTTTGTTGTTGTATTAACTTTATCTACTTCGTCCACCGACTTACCTCGTGTATCAGTGTTGAAAAAAACAAAGAAGACAATGTGTACTTGCGATCCCATTTTCACTTGGGAAATAATAGATACATCAGATGTTTTGTTCTTTGAGGCTCCGTTGTTAAACCAAGGTGTTCATAAAGTGTTCGTTTCTAATGATGTATTTGATTCTTTGAGTGTGTGTTTCAAAGATGCATTTCAAAGAGTGGTTGGTAGCACCACAGATAGAGTTATAGGAGTATATCAATTCCATGACAAGAACACATGTGCTTTCGTCAAAAGGCAATATACGATAGAATCGATCAACACGTTGCTTTCTCTTTTGCAAGAGAGCTCAGACTTCTGGAGAAAAATGTGTCATTGTTCAAAGGGAACATTCGACTCTTTTTGTCAAAAGTGTGTTGACCGAATGTTGTGTAGCAAAGTTCCTTACCCCAGTGTACCAGCTGCTCAACTGAGAAGTATCATGTCCAGACAAACTGAATGGAGTACTTGGTGTAGCACTTCAGTGGATTTCACTTGTAATATCGATGAGATGTGGATGGGAAATATGGCTTACATCTATCCTTCATTTCAAGAAGGTACTTGCTCCAAAGTTGTACACCAAGATTACACCATATACAGTATCTCAAAGTGTGGGTTCTGTCATGTACCTCTCCGATATTCGTCTATATTATGTAGAGAGTGTGAATTTGCATTTAGCAAGTTGTAAATAATACAGTGTAAATATTATTTATCAAAAGAAAAAAAAAATTGTTTGTTTAGTTTTTGTTTAGTTTTTTACTAAACCCGCCCCTTGGCTAGGGGCGGGTTTAGTAAAAAAAAAAGGGGCCCCACCCACCCCAAGCCCCCCCAACCCAATGGTTCCCCCAAATATTTCCCCTTTTTTTTTTCTTGGCAAACTTTCAGCTTGCCTTTTTTATTTATATAAAAAATATCTCACTATAGTCATACCCTCATCTACATAATAAACCACACCTCTTTATGCTAATAAGGTCACATAACTACTTGCTTGCTTGCTGCATACAGCTGACTGATGGTATGACGTGTGGACAGCAATTTTTCAAATTTCCCACCAAAATGACAACCTCTGATTGGTCCATTTTGGTACCACACCACGGGGGTCTAGGTCACCGACCCCACATTTGGATTTCCTGCCAAAAGGGAGGCCTCTGATTGGCTACATGCCCAGTGAGTAATATCCTTAGATTAGCTGTAGTCCCGTTCCGATACATACTATAGTACTCTTGACATTCACTAATTTAGCTGCTTCTAGATTAACCCCAAGAGGGAGTTTATCAATTTGATTGTGCCCAAATAATTTGTCATCAATTTCAATTTTTGAGCCTTTTATCTTGATATTTAGGCCCTTATCCTTGGCTACAGCACCTATACAATGAAGGTCCTTTCTCTCTTCTTGCTGTTCTTTGGTGAGGTCATCCAACACATAGGTCTTCTTCCACTTATCCATATTTATCATTTTGGATACATTTTTAAACAGGCTGAATTTGTGATCAATTGACTTAAACCTTATGAAAATGTTCCTGTCCCTGTCACTACCTGCCTTTTTCTTGCCCACTCTGCATGCGCTGTCTATACCTATATACTCGCCTTCCTTGACCGCACCGATATCCTTCATAATGTCAACAATTATTTTCCTTGGTGGATCAGGGTTGCTTTCAGGTACTCCCTCTATGATAATGTTTTTCCTACATCTAGCTTCATCCATTTGTCAAACTTTGATATCATGATGGAATGATTTGTAAGCCATTCTTTAGTTTTCCACCTCGAGACGTTTGATATTGACAGCTGCTTTGTTTATATTACCTTCAGCAGTGTCAAACCTGTCGTGCAGTGACTGTAGCTCAATCTCCTTATCATCCATAAATTTTTTAGCTTTTTCAATATGATTGTTCATGCAAGTAGAATTATCAGTAAGGGTGGCTTGTAGGTCCGAGAATTTCTCAACCATAGATATATTAGACTTCTTCAGCTCGTCCATTGCTTTTAAAAGCATGTTTTCCATAGTGCTCTTACTGTTCCCATTTGACTCCATATTGTCTTCTGATAGGGATTTTATTTTGTAACACTCTTGTTTGACCTCATATTTCTATCAGCCTTTTCTACAGCAAGTCAAAAATACAGTCCATCAACTCACAAGATGTTCATGTCCCAGGTTTGCACCTTTTAGTTGCAGTAGAGGCCAGATTCTACATGATGTTGGTCGATATACTTTGGCCGCTATCCAGTGTCAACCTTCACCACACACCATTCTCAATACCGGATATGTGAATGATAAAACTTCCAATCCAGTTATTCTCCTGCATCAGAATGAACGGCTTCCGGACATTTCCATAGGCTAATCTAATTTTTAAACTGGTCTAAAACTAAAATTAAGATGTCCTATTTTAATTAACCGAAAACAATGGTGTACTCTACACCTACCATCTTATAGGTTTCTATTGTTATGTTTTTGAGGCATTTGGTTATAATTGGATGGACGAGCCCTGAGACTACTCAGGCTGCCTACCACCGCCCACTGAACTTCAAAAGGGTTGGCGAACGGGTGTAGAAGTCATGTGACTCTCCAGGCCGCTTAGCACCACCCACTGAACTCCAAAAGGGCTGGGGAGTGGGTGGAGAAGTCCTGTGACTGCAGGCCGCCTACCACCGCCCACTGAACTTCAAAGGGGTTAGAGGTTAAGTCCTGTAACTCTTCAGGCTGCCTTCCACCGCACCCAGAATTTCAAAGGGACTCTGGAGCAGGTGGAGAAGTCCTGTGACTCTCAAGACCGCCTACCACCGCACCCAGAACTTCAAAGGGGTTGGGGAGCGCGTAGAAAAGTCCTGGGACTCTCTTACCACCGCCCACAGACCTTCAGATAGGCTGAGACATGGATGGTGAAGCCCTATGACTCCCAAGGCCGCCAACCACTGCCACGGACTGTCAAAGGATCTTGGAGGGGATTTGGGGTGACCATATTAGAGAGAGCAATAGTGACTTTATGATTGGAATTTAGTGACCATAAGGAGAGTTGACCAAATTAGAGGTGACCACATCCGAGAGAGTTCCTTATATAAGAACAAAGAGGGAAACTATTCGCTTCTTTGCAAAAGTGACCACATTGGCGAGGTGACCATATTAGAGAGGCCCCCATAAGTAGAGAGTTGACTGTGATGACCACCCCCTAACTTGGGCGTTGACAAAAGCTGCTGAACATGTTAATGATAGTAACATTTCATTCCTTTTGACAGTGTAGATAATCCGAAAATAAAATAACGTTTCAACGCCACAAAGTCACTTACCCTGAGGCCTGGTCTGTGTCTGTATTGATTTGCAGCGGGCAACATATGTTACATAAAGCCACACTTTGTTATATGGGTTACCGACAATAGAGATTAATTTTGAAAAATAAACTTTTCTTCCCGACACCCCAAGCAAATCTATAACATTTTGTTTCAAATAAGGGAGTGATCACCTTTTTAAGAACGGGGGGGGGGGGCAAAAATTGTTCAACCCGTCGGGGGGGGGGTAAAATAATGTTACCTGCTTTTGGTGGAAAAGGAACTTGTGCATTACTATAGCTTTAATAAAAGGGTGTGTACGTGCGCATTTTTGTGCTCATCCGGGGTCAGGGATAGAGGAGAGGGGGGGGGGGCAAAATAATTTTTTCGCGCGTCCACAAGAAAAAAACAACACCACCCCCTCCTAGTTGTAGTTTGATATTGACTGAATGAGAGAAGTATAATGATTGAAAGTATGAATGAGATATAGTAACATTTATGTATTGGGATTTTTCCCCTGTGATAAACAGTATCTGGCATTATCATTTATCATTATTATTGCAATGTATGTAGTAATTGAATTATAAAAAGCTGCTATTCTTACATTATTCGTTCACTCACCTCATCTTCATCCTCATTCAATCACTTATCATTAAGTAATATAATTGAGGTTTTACTCACATTTTATGTCAAAAAGCGAAAAGAAAGTATTCATTAAGTTAAAATACCAAATATTTGTAAATATAGGACTGATTTATTGCTTTCTTGATGTCCTCACACTATTACTGATCAATGTATTTGGTTGCAGACAATGTTGTTCAGTCAACAAATGATAAACACGTAAATTGAATTGAAATGAATTAAAATTGGATTAAAAATGATCACTCCCTAAAGCAGGTGCATTTGGTATCAAAGCAAAGCTAATCATGCCAGGTATGCATTCAATGTAGGCTTCTAACACTGTCAGTACTGTATTCATGTGATGTTTATGTAATCTCAGTTCACTCACTATGCTATTTTCAAGTAAACTACACATCTATGTTTATATACATTAACCTCTGTCAGCAATAAAGATAAATGTTCGCAATAGAAATGTGCACGTGGTATCATCTGCATTAAAGCCTTATTTAGACCATAGGAGAGGGCTAAACAAATTCAATTCCCTGTACAAAAGGGAAGTACAACAACAAATCTCATATAAAAAAAGTGAGGGTGGAGGGCAGTGGGTTTGCGAAGGGAGGCCCATATCAATGGGAAGGTTTTCGCTGCAAACGGGTAAAGTCATTTTGCCCCTCCCTTTAGATGGATTGAAAAAAGAATTGCCCCCCCCCTCCCGTCGAGGAGTCGATACGGGTATTTCAAGAGGAGACGCCAATACATCAGTGGCGGATCCAGGATTTGAAAAAGGAGCAGGCGTGGCCCAAAAGGAGGCTCCAAAATATGGAGATATAAATATTTTGTCAGTACACTGACAAAAAGGAGGGGGCGCCCGCGCCTGTGCCCCCCCCCCTATAAATCCGCCACTGCACATACCTGGGACATCCACGTATCTCAGGTCCAGAGTGTGAGTGATATTATGATTTCTGTAATGTATTAGGGGATTCAACAGTAAAGGTATAATTCCATCTTGTATACCATTTAAAACTAATGCAAGTACATGTTCCAAATTCCTGTCTTTCAATTTCAGTTTGCTTGATGATTTCCTGATGCGGTGCACAATAGGATTTTAATCTTTTTTACTATTAGATTCCAGAAAACAACAACATGTGCAGTGGGCAGAGAATGAATGAAAAATCTACGACGGTAGTGGTATAGAAAATGACAGAGTGAATCATGTAAGTCATTAAACGTGAACCGTTGTCTTTTCATAATATGACAGTTGTCTGTAGTTTTTAACGTCCCCTTGTCTGTATCTGGGACTGGCACACAGTGTAGAACTAAGAAATGATCATCGATGACACATGCAATGTTCGACTATCAAGAAAATGAAAACAGAGAGGCTTGGTCTATATAGTTTTATTGACGTGAGTGGTGGTGGCACTATGCGTTCTAAAAATGATTAACCATTAATTAACATCAACAAATGCATTATCACTTGGAAAAATGCTTGTAACAGAAAGATGACGCCATGACAAATAAAGATAACAATGGTTTAAGGTGCCCCATTAGAGCAGTAACTTATGGGCATGGGTCAGACCATACACATGTACATAGAACTAGAAAGTGTATCTTTTACCAAATTATCACTTTACCTTATCTGTGTAAAGGATTAAAGTACCCCTGTCCCAGTTAAGTGACTATTTAATAGCTGCAAAAGGGGTGTTCTACGAAATGACCTTTTGGTAGATCCCGAAAAGATGATTTCTTGACCGTAAAACCCCACATATAAGATGTGACTTATAGAACTTTCCAGATGCCCACTGCAGCTTATATGATGGTCGTGAAGTCAGAGTGCGGCCATAACGCCTGAATCGTACTGAACTGTCAATATAGGATGGTCTTGAAGTCAGAGTACGGCCATAAGGCCTGAATTGTACTGAACTGTCAATATAGGGTGGTCTTGAAGTCAGAGTACGGCCATAAGGCCTGAATTGTACTGAACTGTCAATATAGGGTGGTCTTGAAGTCAGCGTACAGCCATAAGGCCTGAATTGTACTGAACTGTCAATATAGGGTGGTCTTGAAGTCAGCGTACAGCCATAAGGCCTGAATTGTACTGAACTGTCAATATAGGGTGGTCTTGAAGTCAGCGTACGGACATAGGGCATGAATTGTACTGAACTGTCAATATAGGGTGGTCTTGAAGTCAGCGTACGGCCATAAGGCCTGAATTGTACTGAACTGTCAATATAGGGTGGTCTTGAAGTCAGCGTACAGCCATAAGGCCTGAATTGTACTGAACTGTCAATATAGGGTGGTCTTGAAGTCAGCGTACAGCCATAAGGCCTGAATTGTACTGAACTGTCAATATAGGGTGGTCTTGAAGTCAGTGTACGGCCATAAGGCCTGAATTGTACTGAACTGTCAATATAGGGTGGTCTTGAAGTCAGAGTACGGCCATAAGGCCTGAATTGTACTGAACTGTCAATATAGGGTGGTCTTGAAGTCAGAGTACGGCCATAAGGCCTGAATTGTACTGAACTGTCAATATAGGGTGGTCTTGAAGTCAGCGTACAGCCATAAGGCATGAATTGTACTGAACTGTCAATATAGGGTGGTCTTGAAGTCAGCGTACAGCCATAAGGCCTGAATTGTACTGAACTGTCAATATTCATGCCCCAGGGGCGCCGTATAGACTAGTCCATGGTTGGGGGTGCGGCTTGTGTGTGGGGGCTTTATGGTATTTTCTTATAGAAATATGGAAATATGGACCATCCACTTATAATTGACGGGTGAATAACGCATTCCCCTATTGTCTAAGTGGTAACCAAACAACCAGTAGTTGGTGCACAATGTCTCTAATCAATCTGACCCCCAAACCAGAAATCAGACCAAGGGAAGGTTTAGAGGACCTCTCTCCAACTTAGGCCTTTCTATCCATTAATATGGTTGTAGTGTTTGAATGACAGTTAGAATGACTAATGAATTTGGAAGAAATAACCCATCATGGATCTAAGTTGGTAGTTGCGATGAAATGACAGTTAATGAACAATCAGTATACCAGCTTGAGGTGTACTGAAACGGGCACGTCTAAACCACAGCATCTGCAGGGTAAAACAATATATATTTCTAGACAAAAAAATAATCTGAAAATGTCGTATAAACAATGTGTTTTACCGAGCACACAAGAAGCACGTGTCCAAAGACAAAAGTGACTAAAATGCAACAAGTATTTTGTGTAGCTATCATATAAAATCGGATTATAGACTATTAGGAAGGGGTACTTGCATAGATACTTTTCTTTTTACTTATTTATTTCTCCCAATAGAAACATTTTGTTCTGGGAGGATAGTGCATATGACGAATCCTTAGTTAAAACCTTCCCATGCGGTGTTATGATAACCAATAAACCAGTATTAACATGATATGACTCGGCCTGTGGCAGTGATTGCTTGGTCATAGGCTTTGTATGCAGATAACAAATAGGGCTCATCAATGTGGATCATTTCTCCCTAAACACCTCCCCGGACACCTCCTCAATTTTCCTATCAACTGTTTTAAAAAAAAAGAGACATTCAACTACAGCTTACAAATACTATAATATTAAAACAGCAACCTTCAATAAATATATGATAATCAAATAAAGACACATCTGGAAACCAGGTCGTGTATTTTTCCGCCTTTTTCATTAAACCTTCAGGTAAGCAAAAGCCACATGTTTGCGAAAGTGAATTATGAAGTGTGTTTTGAAGCACATTGCTGGTTGGCATGTAGACAAGGGTACATTCTGTATGTAGCTATCAATGTAATGAATATTATCAATGTATAGAGGTCATCAATAGTTTAGGGTTATCAATCAACATTCATTTACATCAAACGTATTGCTCATGTGAATGATAATGCTAGAGTGTTATTGATATTTGTTATTGACAGCAGCACGGAGGGCAGCAACCAATGTGTTCAAAGGCAACAATGTAAGAAAACCTGCCTTTTCCATTGGATGTCTTTAAAAGAATTCAGCAAAATCTTCCTGATGTCCAATACTTTCCTAGTTACCTGTATAATGCCATGTGCCTTAAATGGGCACTACAGTTACTTCATAGCTTCTTGTCAAGTTCCACTACAACAACAGTAATAATAACCTAGACACAAAATATGGCTCAATATTCACTGACTATAATGCCTGTGGGATGTCACAGTATTTATCTGTCAAACATGGGTTTCACATTGTCCATATAAAGGTGAAGGGGTTACAACACAGATACTTGGCGACAAATGGGAGGACAAAATTGCAACCTGGCACTTTCAAGGTGATCAAAACCTGTGTACATCCTTGGCAAGTTTCTGCCCACTTGTGAATTAATCTCATTCCAGTGCTATAAGCGGCTGAACCATGAAAACTGAAGACGTCGACAAAACACACAGACAAACAATTTAAAGTTCTATTCACAACCTGCAGTTCGGCAGCCCCAAAGATCTGGCCTTGTTTAAAACCCAAAAGCCATAGTTCATTTTGTTTTCAGACTCAACTTTCAGGATACCCTTATGTAGAAGTTGAAGGGGACCCCTGAACGGGGATCCTCAAGGATTATTCACTGTAAAAAGGTCGATCCATAGTGAGTATCAGACATAAAAAAAATGTGCGTTGTTAAATATATCAATGTCCGTGTCTGTCATTATATATAGAAATAGTCAATTCCATTCTCGTCGTGACAAGATGGCGTTACCGATGGAAGCACTTGTCCTTAATCAATATTCACATCACCCCAAACTGGAGATGATTACAATTATATTGAATTTGACATTTTGGAAGAATCGAGGAATCCAACATATATGTAAATGACATATCACGTGACGCACCGATGGCAATGTACTATGACCTGCACCTGTGGTAAGATCTAACCTTGGCCCCGGCAGTTTTGCGACCTTGAACCTGGCCGAGTTGGATCAACAATACAATATTCCTTTTTCATAAGGGTAAACAGTCGCGGACCAAGTTGGAAGAATGCTCTGCCTTGGCTTCAACTCTGTTTCAAGTCTCCTCTTAAGCATTATTCTGCTGATGGGGTTCCTCAGACAGTTCTAAAGCCAACTGTTGGCATTTCCCAAGAAGGTTAGAATCGCGATCACACACTTAAATCTGCATTTTCTGCAATCGTCGAGAAATTGCACTATTGAGGCACATCTTGTCTGTATATATATGTAAAGAGTAGTAACAATGTATTATAAACTGTATCAATCTATGCATTCTAGAGGCAAATGGTTGTCATATAAAGGTACTTGATGTACAGCTGTAGAAAGCCGCAGTCACCCATGGTGAGGCGGATTTTACACGTACCGCGTCATGCCAATGGGACTCGATAGTTCACCAGTGGTTTGCCAAACTATGTACATCGTTCACCACCTGAGCACCGTTTTGACTGCTAGAGACGCCCAACAATACAGGACCTGGCATCATGGCCTTCCCCATCAGCCATCTTCTTTCTTCAAAATGGAATCATAGTGTGTTATGGCATGCCACATTCAGTGGCTAATGGGTTCGATTTGTGATAACATTCCATATTCCCAAGGGTTAGATAGGTATTGGTTCTCTAATCATATACACATATAGACTATATACATATAAAGTCTGTAGATTTCTGGGTTTTATCAAGTGTTCCGAGACTTGCTCTATCCCTGTGGTGTGTAAGTTAATGTACAACTACGCGTTGCAGTGGGGTTTTCTGTCTGGTAGTTTTCTTTTTGTTGTGGTGCGAGTATTTGCCATCTAAGTGCGTTGTTGTCCTGATCTCACTAATCCTGACGACTAATCCATCTAACAGGGAGGACCTGGATGCTCGTGGACAGTGGGTATAAAGGTATTAGTTAAATCATCGTAGTCGTAGACCAATCACACATTTCTTCTTGGTCAACTTCCTGATTCTGCTCGCGCTTAGATTTTGCCGATCGAGTGGCGTGTACTCGTGCCTGTACTGCAACCCTGTTAACGTGTATCAACTATTCAACTTCTTATATTTTCATTTCTGGTTGTGGGTGGCCGAGTTGTTCCAGCACACCCCGATAGAGGGTCCTGTCAGCGGGCTTTGACAAGTCCTGCTTTCAGCTAATTGCCAACCACAATGGTGGTTACACAATCTGCAAATTCCTCTTCTTTGTTATCGTTACCAGCAGTGATCACCAACAAAAGTACATTATACCGATGAATACACTTTTTCTGCGGTGGCTGCAACTGATGAACAAGATGGAAAAAGTTGTCACTCTGTCAATACTGATAATATGCAGTATGTGTTATACCTCCGAGTTCTCCATATCCAGTGTGGTTCTGTCTAGTGACCGCTTAGTGACCGGAGGTGCGATGGAGAATGTAGTGTTCTGCTTGGTCTCCAAGAGGATGCTCTGGTTGCGTGTCTCCTCCTGGATAGCGGCCAGGACAGTGACAACGGTGTGTAGAAGTGTCTGGTTCTGAGACATGACGCGCCGCACATGATCGATGTCGTCCTTCATCCTCTCTTCGTCCTTGGCAGCGGCCTGGATGTGCTGGAGACGCACGTCGACCAGACGCAGGGTGCGCGAGATGGCGTCTAGCTGCGGGATCTGCAGGAGCTGGATCTGGGTGCCCCCCTCGCCACCCACTGAGGGAGGTCTGGGGGGCCTAGCCCCTCGCCCCTTCCCGCCACCACCACGCATGCTCATGCGCCTGCGTAGACCACGTTTACCGCCGCCAGACGAGTCGCGACGGGTGGTATCATTTTCTTCATCCTCATCTGAAGTAAGAAAGATCATCATAAGACACAATAGCAATTCTGATATTTCTCATTGCTCTACAGATATTCATATCTAGTGGACGGACATTCTTACAAATGTCTGAGAGCAATTGGTGCCATCTTACCAAGGTGATGTTCATGAAAAATCTGTTAACTGTTTACAAGACATTAATATAGAGGGCGAATGAGGTTAAAACTGTGTGAAGTTTATTTTGTTTGGGAGATGATCAGTTCAATTGTTTACTTTGTAATTCATAATGAAAATCTAGCAGTTTTACTCTCAGTCTTCTAGTACTTTAAGTAATTGATACTGAAAAAAATCACTGTTTGAGGTTCATCTTAAAAAAAGCTTTACATATTTTGCATTGTTAACTCATGTGATCTATTAGCCATGAGCATAGCATGCGCTGTTGGACCTACCGTCACTGTGGTTGTTGCTTGCTGAAATTCAAGCTGAGGCTTTAAAGCAAATTGCATGGATTACATAGCACACACTCTAATATAACTGATAACGATCACATTCTATCTAGATGCGCTACACGTCAAAATGTCACTACATTAGCTAGGATTGGCCGTACTGAATATCTTACATTTTCCCTTATAACACCGTATTGGTAGTCAGTCCGTTTCCAAGCATTATAGCTTTTTCAATTCTATGTTATAAACTATATATCTCTGATCTTAAATTCAGATCTTTCCTATCCAAAACCTATTGTGTCTATAGCCTATCGAGGTGTCAAGCATACATCTGGAATTGCATCTTGGCTATATCTCTGGGCTAATTCATTATTTTTAACACTTACCGGCCATCTCTAGTACACTGTCTATTATAGGAAAAACCCATGACACTAGGAGTATTGATTGCTGATAGAGCCATTGTGTCTGTTAGATCTTGTTGGTCTATTCATCTACTATATAAACACGGTATCACTTTATACATGTATTAAGATCAGGCACTCAGACTCCTTTCCTCCAATGACCAGATCACTGCATTTTGTTCTTAGAGCAGGTTGTATCATTTGTTTTAGAAGGCGTGTGGGGTACCACGATGTATGTAAGTGTCATTTGTTCACTCTCAACAGGTCCCTAACAGTTCATTGATTTATCATAAGATTATCTATTATCTTATAGACGTTTTTGCTTATTAACAATTATCTTACCCTAACATTTATATCAAGACATACGAGAACCCTGCTGGCACAACTCATCAAAATGATATCCTTTTCATGCAAATCTTATGATTTATTCATAAGCATGACGTAAATCTGACGAGTTCTGCTAGCAGGGACACATTTTGTCCCCACTAGATTTATAACTATTCTCTGTGCTAGAAATAGAACTATTAGTTGCTGATCTAAGTTAAAACACTATACATATACACGGTTAGTGTCTAGGCTCAGCATGACTGCAGTCACATGATGCCGTGACTGGTTTCAGTCTCCTTTATTATTTGTGCCAGTTCAGCAGGTCATCTATCATGTAAAGGCGGATCTCAGTTCTCACCAGGCTGGGGGGGGGTGAACAGGATGTTGACTACCGTGTAGCACTTTTACATTCGCCACGTATGTTAATCTGCTAAACTGGTACATGTATACTGCAAACTGCACAGACAGTACTGGAGTGATATGTCTTAAACTAAATTTTAACATCATTTCCTAAGCCTTAATATACATGCACTGCTTATGGATATTACGTGTTTAAAGCACGGATCTTTTTGCATACTATTTCCTTCCACATTCGTGTGTATGGAGTGCTCCATTGGGAAAGCAGCCATAGGTATATGACATTTATCATGCATGCACCAAGCTCCTTTAAGCCATTCTATAACCAGCACAAGTATGTTCTACGATTCCCGAATTAAATTTCGTATTTACTAATTAGCGTGCTAACAGGGTAACAAGGGTACAACATGCATATTGCTAATGCAACCCCCTCCACAGCTGTCTCCTACTGTCTACTAGCATCTTTTTACCTTCTGCGATACCTTACCTGCAAATTCTGGTTCTGTGTTGACGTTCATTGTCTTCACTTCAAACACACCGCCATCACCCATATTGACGGAGTCTTTCCCTGAAAATCAGATAAAGTAAATAAAACACATGTTGCAGTCGCGTGGCTTAAATCTGGGACCATAAACTTACAAATCTAATGTGACTGCGTGCAACTATGGTCATATCAATCATTCTATTATATCAGCCATTTATGGTTGATTGACTGAAACATGCAGGTACTAAAGCTGAGAGTACATTATGCTGAAATTAGGAGCAGGGCGTCAATACAACTTTCTATCATTTGACCACGGGGTCCACTATAGGATATGCCACATACATCCAGGGCAGTTTTGGTTTCAATTCCTGGAAATCCGTGAGGGACGGAGAGAATGTGTCCTCATAGTTCCGGAAAGATCCAAATAGTTGGGAGAGGGTGTTGGGAACCAATTGGTTTGTGTGATGTATGTATATTTGTGTGAATTTTCTTTTTATGTCCTATAAAATAGGCATTTATTGTAACTGCACACGGCGATTTTCTGTCACAAAATGATGAGAGGATATACAAGATTGGATACATTTGTTTCCTGGAATAGATATAAAAACAATTTCACAAAAAGCATATTAGCATCATGTTGGTATGTCGGTAATTCCAGTAAATTACTATATAGCATATCCAATGGTGTTTCTATGGGTTTACAAAGCTTGTCTTTGTGTATAATTTCAAAAAATCTCTAGTACAATATAATTCTAATCACATATATTGTCATTTCAATTTACCTGCCTGCCACTTTAAGAACATTTCTATAAACAATATGAACAGGGATGAAATTATTTACATTTGAGGTACTGATAGATCACTTTTCATCACTTTTGGACTAATAATCACAGTTTTGTGTGGGGCATGAGTTAGTAACATTACAATATTCAGATTTGCAAAGCAAAGTCTCATTAGGTCTTTAATCGTAAGTGAGTTTACTGCCTTCTAGTTCTCCTCTGTTGTATGTATTTCTCCTTCATACCTTTCATATCTGTACCATTTCGCTTTTTGATCTCCTTTTTGAATTTTTTCTTCACTGATATATACTGGACCTCACATGGTAATTCGTTCTACAATTTTATACCTCTATAAAGTGGACTCTTTTTGAATGATTGAAGTCTATACCGCCTTTCAAAGAAAACTATCTTATCATTCTGTCTTCTCCTCCTGTCTGTATGAGTATACAATCTGTCTAAGACTATTTTCTGTGTCTGAGCCTTCCTATACATTAATGAAGTGAGCAGCTCCTTTCTCCGTGCCTCCAGTATTGGTACTTCACATCTGGCATGCAGCCCTAAATAGTTTCATGTCTCTTTTTCACCTTAAGACAGATTCTTAATCCCTGGTTTTGTATTATTTGTAACCTTGCAATATCTGCTAAATTAGCACAGTCAGTGATAAAGCAACATTATCAAATATGGGGAGTATAACTGTTTGTAGATCGATATGCTAGCCTTCTCTGTTAGAAGATGTCTAATTTTTGCAAGCTTTGGCCTTTCTTACAGTGTCATTTAAGAAGGAGGCCATAGTGATTTTACTATCAATGATGACCCTGAGATATGTGTATTTGTTTACAACTTTCTGTCCATTTATATCTACATCTAAGTTTTGTAAATTTGGTGCTTTTGGGGAGAGGAGAACCACATGCACTGAGTCTTATCAACATTAATAGTCATAAGGTTGTTATCACACGATAGACCTATTCTATTAAGATTCACTTTCAGGTTTCTGATAGCCATCCTATCTCTTCTTTCATTTGCTTAGAGTACAATATCATCTGCATACATAATGACCTTTGAGAAATGTATTTCCTCTGTGATATCATTAAGGAAGAGAATGAACAACAATGGATCCAGTGCTGACCCTTGAGGTACGCCGAAGGTCAGTTTTTCCTCAGTAGAAGCATTGTCAATTGTCCTTTGAATGGTATGGTTTTGGAGATAGCTGTGCAGCCATGATAATTTGATGTGGTGGAAACAAGCCTTTTCAATTTTCTGCAATAGTATGTTATGATCTATGGAATCAAATGCCTTGCACATATCTATGAAACAGGCTGCTGTGACATGTGACATATCTTTGCACTTAAATCAGAGACAAAATCAAAAACTGCTTCTCCTGTTCCCCTGTTTTTCCGGTAACCATACTGGAACTTTGAGTTATTTGAATCTACTCAGGACCTCGGCCTAGATCTTATCAGTCAGACCCTCGATAATAGGAGTGGCTAGAATCGAGGAGAGCAAACATTGACACAGTAAAACAACAGTGATATAACTATTTAGCCTTACTATAAGTGGTTGCCTGTATAGACCAACAGTTCATGTGCTCTTGTTACTTACTATCAGTATGCCAGGAGATAAATATATTGCATATTCTGATTACAGGCACACACACATGCCAATACCCTCCTGCCATGGTCGTCCATATTGATCTTTCCACCACCTGGCACTTTCTGTCACCAGGTGTCCCCAATGCTCCTACTGCAATGTGTTCACAAGAGGGAGCCACTACTCCTCCCACCTTTCTATACAATTATGACCATCTATACTATTAACTCTCTATATGTTTTTCAAAAATAGGGGTATAATTCTCTATGAAAAGTAGAATATAGGGGTGTATGAACTACTAGCCATGGCCATTTCTTAAAAATCCACATTTTACCTACATATAGGCCTAGTGGCCCAGCTCAGAAATAAATAAAACCCAACAGAGGGCCTAACGATCAATTTCTAGTTTACAACCAATCCACCAGGCAGTGTCTCAGTCATTTATTGACATTTTCTGGCAATGGTGGCAAGTTCAAACTCTTCAGTTTGCAAACATGGATGGTACATGGTATTACAGGACCTTTTATTTTCCAACAACAGGGTAGGTTGTAGAGTTAAGACACAGGAGTAACAGCTGGACCCACTGAAATAATAGAATCCCTCTTGGTTTGTTCAAAACAGACACTCAAAGTTACCTCTCCTCATCCCAGACACAAGTTGTTGGTACAATGCCAGTGCCTGTACCAATGTCTCCATTTGATTTGAATCAATGTGAGTCATCATATGCTTATGCATTATCTTTTCCATCATCTTTCCAACCAGAGGCAAGATGCTTATTGGCCTCCAATTTTTTATGCTTGTTAGATCTCCAGACTTAGGAAGTAGCTTGAGCTGCGCCTTTCCCCATTGTAGCGGGGAACTTGCTAGGTCTGCAGATGTTTGGAATAGATTTACCAATTGTGGTGCAACCACTAAGAAACAATCCTTAAAAACCCTTGTACTAATTGTGGGTATACCTGATGGCTTACTAGTATCAATGTCTTTTACATGCCCTAATACATCAGCTGGATTTAACTAAACTTTTTCTGAACCATTCTTTTGTACAGTATATTCTCTTGCACTTGGCAACTTATAATCATGCTTAACATAATTTGGCTTGGCCTTTACTTGTTCTTCCCCAATGTTGAAAGCATCCCAGGCTTGCTCTCGCATGCAATCTTGGAGTTCATTTTTATCATATTTTCTGATGTCAGACCTGAAACCTTTTTCATCACATATTTCTCAGATAGTTTCTTCTTCACAGAGAATACTGGCAAATGGTCACTGATCAACTTATTGATCACCCCATTGTTCCATGATATGTGCACTATTTGTATTTATGTTATAAATAGCGGTACCACCTTTTTTGTTTAACCGGATTATCTTGTCAGCAAATACTAACCCTGTAATCTACAGAGTGCTAGCAATCATTTGCATTTAGGTGTGTCTACTTTCCTGACATCAATATTAAGATGTCCTATAATGAAAATCTCACTCTCTACATTTTCTGCCAGTCTCTCAAGATGTTCTATAAATGCATTCATATTCCCTTTTGGTGGCCTATTAACAGTACAAAGTGTTATCAGTTTGTTATTCGGTTTTCTGAATCTGATAGTGAGGCATTCAATTTCTAGATTTGCTCTTGTTGATTCAGGGACAATAGTACAGTATGGAGTAAACATTCCAGAGGTAACACAACACTCCTCCCCCTCTTTTACAAGTTCTGTCTAGCCTGAAGCATTTCTTGTGTTGCCAGTGTGTCATACTTACATCATGATTCATGTTTAACCAGGATTCTGATAGTGCTATTACATCATAGTCCTGAAATTATGTTTCCAGTTGATCCCTTTTAGCATAGAAGCTTCTACAGTTTAGATGTACAAAACTCATACCCTTATTTGTCCTTTTACCATTCTTGTTACTACTATCCATTTTCTGTTTCAGCTTCCTCACCTTCTGTTAATGTTATCTTTCTGATTTGATTGACAACGAGTATTATGATACCAATTACCTAAGCGAAAATGATCAAAAAGTTTACAATTTCCCAGCTCAGAATTTCTCATCAAGCCAGGGTGATAGATCTGAACCAATGACTCCCATGTTGGGGTGATCCTTGTGGGTCTGATCGTGTATCAGTTGGTCACTGATCAACTTATTGATCACCCCTTGTTCCATGATGTGTGCACTATTTGTAATTATGCTATCAATAGCGGTGCCGCCTTTTTTGTTTAACCGGATTATCTTGTCAGCAAAAACCACCCCTGAATCTACAGAGTGCTAGCAATCGTTTGCATTTAGGTGTGTCTACTTTCCTGACATCAATATTAAAATCTCCCATAATGAAAATCTCACTCTCTACATTTTCCGCCAGTCTCTCAAGATGTTCTATAAATGCATTCATATTCCCTTTTGGTGGCCTAAAAACAGTGTAAACATAGGCTTGTTCCACACTATTGAATACTATCGTTTTGCCATCTATAGTATCTTCAATCTTACATTTGTAGAGGTTCCTTAGAAATGCTGCCTGGCCATTGTATACATAACCAGACTTGGTTTTAAGGATCCTCTCATCTTTGCCAATATTTAGGCCATCACACTTTTGTTGTTCCTGTTTTGTGTTGTTCTCTTTGAGGGGAGCTTATGTTTTTTTATCCACTTTTTTGACTAGAGCATTTATTTCGTGATGTGATCTAGGAGAAATTCAGCAGGGATGGTATCCAAGTCTCCAGATGTGTGTTTTGCCTTCTATGATTATACCTTTGTCTGTGCAGTATGCTGGTACATCATTATCTCTACAGTGACTTGAAATTTGCCTCAGTTTTCCTCTTCTTTCACGGAGATGTTGTGGCTCATCATCTGCAAGATAAATCCTTCGTGCCCTCTTTAGGTACCTGCGTTTAGATTTTGCTTGCATTACGTAGCACTTTCCATGTAGTAATCTGAAGCTGATTTTAACAGGTGGAGGTCGTCCACTTTGGCCGCCTTCTGTGTACCCGAGTCTGTCTATCATCAGTATATTGCTCTCATCTAGTTCTATTTCAAGATCACAGAATAATCTATCCACTCTATTGTAGAAATCATCAGGGACTCGTTGGTTCGTGCCATAGACAATGATAATTCTTTCTGCATTCTCAATTTTGTGTCTAACATATTCAGGTGGGATCCCATTCACTACATATGCGAATGATGTATCTGGGTTTCGATATTTACCATTAAAATGCCCTTCCATTTTTGTGACTTTTTCCTGTAATACCTTGAGCTCCTCATTTCACTCACCTAAAGTTGTTGTCAGGCCCCTTACTTCAGTATGTAGATCATCAATTCTTTTTGAGAGACGTGCCCTTGCCCCTTCCTCTGTCATCTGTAACTCTCCAAAGTTCTCCGAAATTTTTCGTATTTCTGATGTTACAATCCCCTCAAGTCTTTCTTCTGAATTTTTGTTGAGATTGTTGTTACTAGTTTCAGAGACTGTGATTTTATCAAATAATTTTTTCTCCATAGCTTTCATCTCATTAAGTATGGATGTCAGTGATATTTCCTCTTTGACTCCATTTGTTCCCCTTTTTTATTTTCTGCTTCTCCCCATTTCTCCTGAGTTCTCATGCATTTGTGTCTGGACACGACATGGTTTAATTTATTCACAATAACTGACTGGTGGTGACTGTAGAAACTGTGATTGCACAAATTAATGGAGTTTGAATTCAGATTAAATCCTCACTTTAGGTTCACTGAGTTCTCTTAATATGCCATTAAGATATGACTAGTGGTAACTGTAGAAACTGTGATAGCACAAATTAATGGTGTTTGAATTCAGACTAAATCCTCACTTTGGGTTCACTGAGTTCTCTTAATATGCCATTAAGATCTGTGGAATCAATGGAAACTTGAGTCCTTTCAATGACCCATTAATGTTTGTGGAAACAACATAACTCTAGAGCCTACATCCATATTTGTCTACATCACAATGTTTACATTCTAACACCACTGGACCATGTGCTATTTGATCAAGTATACATCACTGTTGTATCTTGAAATTCCCTTTGGATAGATGGATTCAATTTGGTAGAGTAGAGTGATGGTATCTCGTCTGTATAATTACTAATAGAGGTGCTTAGGTGCCTCTATATCTCTGCACTGTTGCACCACACTGCTGGCCCTTCTGACAGAAGAATACACTCCTCTGCCACACTGCTGGCTCCATCTAGCAGGAGACTACACTGTTGCACCACACTGCTGGCTCCATCTAGCAGAAGACAGGGTGATTAGACTTTTCGAAAGTGCCCAGCTTTGAAAGGTTTTGAAAATCCTTATTGTTGTCCTCTTTCACCCCCCAAAAAATAAGACAGATAATAATTCTAGCTGTACACTGTCAAATTTAGAAGCCTGTATCTCTGGTTCTATTGATCACAGACCAGGGGCATAGGAAAAAGGGGGGGGGCAGGGGAGCCTGGGCCCCCCAATCATAAAGAAGGTGGGGCCTGAGTATGTTTGGGCCCCCCAAAAATTTGCCAAGAATTCATAATAAATTGAACAAGGAACTAAAACTTTGCATCTCAAATTAGAATGGTAATAGTAATGGGATAAGGAAAATGAGGGCCTGGGCCCCAGATTAGATCTAAAATTCACCAAAAAGTACTTTTCTATACAAATTTCATATTGGGTATGTATAGGTGCTATTGCGCTTGAGCCAACAATTCAAGGTGGGGCCCCCACTGGGCCTCCCCCCCAATGAAGATTTGCTTCCTACGCCTCTGTCAGAGCGGGCTTCCCTAGCCCACCTAAAAGGGTCTATTTCTCCTCTTTCCTTTCCACTTGGATGTGTTTGGTGCACATATGCGCGGGCACTGACACATTCCTCTGTGAAATTGTGTAATGTCGTTCTCACCATGAATATGACCTTAACTGTCGAAATGGCGTTAAACAGCTATTACTCACTCACTCCTCTGTCAGAGACTTCTAACAAGAGCCATTAGAATCGTATTTTCATTCGGAGTCCAACACCGCTTAGTTTGTTTACCTCAGACGCTCGCTTCTGCTCGTGCCGACTCGATTACTTCCAGTTGTATTTTCGCCCATCTCTCTGTCTGTTTTATAGTTTTCTTGTTGATTCTTGGTATGCCAATGGGTTATACCTTTTCACTGTATGTTCATAGTTCAGCTACCCTCAATATACCCACTGAAAAGTTGTCAGAACTACTGAAACTGAGGTCTAAAGTCAGCAGCTGCTGCTGCATCCCTGTGTGCCAGTGGGTGCATTCGGAAAATGATGTATGGGATCTATTGAATGCACCTACCCACTGGTGCACATGTGATACATAATGAATTAGTTTACTATGAAACACCCAGTAAAGAAACCTTTTCTAAAAGTGGGGCATGAGATTTATTGCAACAGTACTCGGTTTAGTATGACCGAGGATAATAGTTATTTTATAAATTAAGTCCAACAGTTACGGGAAGCTGTTGTCAGAAGAGTTAAGATGCAGAGCATTATAGCTTTAAATAATTTCGCCACCATTGTTAAATGTAGTTATCTAGTATGATTATAAGGAAATGCAACTCACCATCTTGTTCCAGTTTTTCCCTCTCAAGTTTGAAAAGGTATCGCCTGACAAGACGTTGGAGAATGTCAACATAAGATGTTTCTGGAGCCTCGATGTTCAAGCTCTTACACACATTCTCCCGGCGGATCTGCCGGAAGAAATATGAGGACATTATTAAGAAAATGGCTGTACAATGACTTCTCACATTACATTCATTGCAGCAATGAGGTCAAAAAATGTTTGCATATGATAAATAAGACCTGGTTGTGTATACTTTGTAAGCATTGATAGTTTTTCTGGTGCAATAATTTGATTAAAAAAGGCTTGTGTAGCAAATAATATAACAGACATATATGTACAATAACATTTAACATCGTGTCAGTACTGTTTTATGCTAACTATAACTAGGTCTAGTATGTCTAGTATGTTATTAGGTGAATGTGTTATAAATCATGTTACAGTGGTTGAACTTTAGACTAGAGCTATAGAACATTCATTCAAGTACTTAACAATAATGTTAGTTAACGTAACGTGTTATACAGTTCATATGATGATACCTCACATCTATATCACTATATTAGGTATCGCAACATTGAATATGCATATATTTCATGAATTTTAATTATTACATAGATCACCTATATATATGTAATGAAAGAGGAGAAAGGATTCATTAATCTAGAGCTACATATATGCAGAGTCACGCAGGAGAAAGAGCAATAATTGATACCAGGCAAACTTACACATATAGGACACAAGATGGAATATCTGATTCACCAATAAATAATTACAAAATTCAATGGCATGCTTCTTTTGAAATAATACAATTAATAGTTGGCATCCTGTTGTTGTATGGAAACCTATAAGAGACATTTGATCTCCAAAACAAGGCTGATATGTATATCAATAGATATAATTTTCATGATGTTATAAACATGAAAATTAGAATAATAATGAAATGCCCGGTCTTTGAAAAAAATGAATGACAATGACAGAAAGTGCTGAGTTTACATTTTTTTTCAAAATATTTTCCTCGAGTCAGGAAAAGTTATAAGGAAGAAAGGACGCACGACCGATCGAGGGGAATCGCCAAGTGTACAAAACTGAAATCAGTTCTCAAAATGTCTATCATCTCCAGAATGTTGTGCCATAAGGCCAAGGGTGGGACATCTTGTGTAAAAGTTAAGAGCCTCCATAATGAGGAGGGAATAAACTTGGAACTAAAGTTGTGTGTAGAACGGGCCTGCAGTCTGAGATATTGTGGTTTGAGTAGCACCCAAATTCGCCTCATAGAAGCAGAGCTCCACTCAGGCAGAATGAGAGATGTTCTACACACATCTCTAGATGCCTAGTGATGTGAAATGCTCCAGTAGCATACAAGGGTAGACACCATGAAGGGCCATGTGTTAGTGCAATGGGTCACACGACATGCGTTTTGGTGCCTCGGGCGGCCTAACTACAACAGACGACTGACACATCAGAAACTCTTGACAATCATGCCACAGTTCCATGAACCTAGACAATTTGTCGCTTTCCAAAATCATATCATATCCTTCTCTAACAAAATTCAAATGTTCATTCGCTATAGACAAGACTCGACACAACGGTGACATACATTGACTGGCACGGTTGTGCAGAATGTATGGTCACAATCACAATACCAATAAAAAAAAAAGCATCATTGTCCGAACAAAGTATTGTTTTTATTTGCTATCACAGAGCCCTAATACCTTGTTTACATACATATGTATATGCATGTTTGGGTCTACAATGGAAAGTACTACATTCATGGAGTATGTCACTGACTATATAAAAATCTAGAGAATATTGGGCACATACATGTAAATAATATCGAATACACATACATGTACAGATATGTGTGTTTCTGATTACTACAAGTAGTGAACGCGTTACTTACATCCAAGGTCTTCCTCTTCTTGTGTTCAGGATAACTATGCTGTGCTTTCTTTGTACGGAAGCATCATCTCCATTCTTTCACTATTTTGTCTATAAAGTGTGGGTGCCTCATTACAAGCTACTGGGGATGGCGGATATCTAGACAATTGTTGATACCTGTATACCTGTCATGCCGTACCTAGTTGACACAGGCCACTAAGAGGAGGGGCCAGGTAGTCCCCTGTTAGGACAAGCTCTCTCTTGCCCGGAAAGTATGCTACCTAGGCATGAGAAGAGGGGGACAGGCAGGCCCCAATTTAGGACAGACTCATCCTTGACAGATTTGGCACTCAAAAGTAAAGAGTAAACACAAATCTGATCCCCCACGGTGGACGTAGGATTGAACAAGAAGACCAGAGAGGAAAAGGTGGTTTAACTTGTAAATTTGGATTGTCTCAGCTTGAGTGGTGCTGACCGAATGCAGTGTCATCGGAATGTGGATTCATTTATATGTCCTATTTGTTTGCATTTAAAATAGTGAAGTTATGTGGACTTTTTTTTCTATGAAGTTTCCTGTTTAGAAATATTGATTAGGCACTAATCTACCAGACTAGACGTCTCTTCAAACGATGAGATATTGAACTCCCTCCCCTAGAGAAGGATCTACCAAAATATTGAATAAACTAGACTTGAGGCAATGTTTGTAAAGAAATATCTAATGATCAACTTCAATCTTTAATTAAGTTTATAGGTGGAATTACATAATAAGGTACTACTAGGTATATCCTGTAGCGATTATCATTGACTGCATATATGTGGAACATTGTGGTCTGCATAGATAGTCTGGTTGCTGTCAATATAAGTGTTTGTATTGCCCTTGTCATTGCTGAGTAAGGTCCAGTTTCTACACTATAAACTTTTGTCAGGGAAACTGTAGTAACAACCCTAGGCTGGAGCCAACAAGAAAATAGAGATGCTCATATTATCTTTTCACAGATATATCTCGCTCTGAAAACAGTCATCCTTTGGCTGAATATTATTTACAGCATGAAAGATCACACGCACATGTCTTATGTACTATCGATGTAACTTTTGTCACTTAGAAAAAGATGGGGGCGAGGTGGGCAAAATACTTACATCGGGGTGATTTTATAATAACATCTGAACTTAATTAGTACCATTCACTCTCTTCCTCCGATTAAGATGAACGCCATATAATACAAAGTCATGGTTGTGTGAATAAAAGGCCTTTGGTTGCAGTGACTTCAATACCATATGACATGTTATACTTTATCGTGAAACTGGGTAAGTACTTATCATCAAACGACTTGGGGGGAGGGACAGGCCTGTTTGCTGCGAACAACTGGCCTTGACACCTTGACACACAGTACAGAGGAACACGTCGATGGAACAGGGATGAAAAGAACACATCCAACAACAATGAGAATCAAAAATCGCACATAGAATCGTATCGATGAAGAATGGATGATGGGAAGTCGAGTAAGGAAACGTTGACGTCATTTTGAAACTGGACAAAGGACCCATCACAAGTTACGTGAGACATTAATCGACCCATTGAGGCTGTTTGGTGTGAAGAGTGTCGTCTTCCACCATTCAGTATAGATCTTCTAGTCACATCATCATTGGCAGTACCCTGTGTTGGGAGTTTACTAGGGCCTATCCTAATGTGTATAGCATTTTCTATCTAGTTGAGGCACTGCTTAGACTGTGAAGCCATGGGTAGATTTGTCCTCCTTCATGACTTGACCAAACATCTCGGGGCCATCGTAGAGGACTTGGAGCCTGTGATATCCCAGTGGGGTGAAACTTTCTGAGTGGGTCTCGTAGTCAAGATTACCGAAGAAACTACTGTATGTGCCTCCATACCTTCTTGGTGATTACTGACGTCAAATGTTGTTAAAGGAGTCAAGTTGCCGACCAGGCATTTTCTGTTGTGCTACCTGCTCCTCTATCAAAGATATCCAACACTCCAAGTACCAAGACAGCGGGAAGCGGTGTTAGGTGGAGGTGGTATCAGAACCTGCAGTATTACAGCCCCAGAGGCATGGCATCTGCCATGACATATCCAAGCTTTGATGAATTTTCTTCATCATTATCATTTTACATTATCTTTACTAGAGGGCCAAAGCCCTACCCGTATCATTGAAACTGATCCAAACTGCATGATGCGTGAAATCATACATCCATTAAGCATAAGCTCTCAAAATGCGACTTAATGTGCTACTTCACGGTATGCTACACAGATGTGTTGTCCATTTCGATAATGGAGCGCTCAGTAGAGCGCTTTCGTGGTGGGGCGGCGATAGAGAATGTGTTTTGCTGCTGCTTGTGGAAGTGGATGCTGAGTGCTCGCACCTCCTCCTGGATGGACGAGAGGCACGTGACGACGGTGGAGAGCGCTTTCTGGTTCTCCGACATGACGCGGCGGATATGCTCCACATCGTCCTTCATGCGCTCCTCGTCCTTGGCAGCTGCCTGGATGTGCTGCAGGCGCACGTCAAGCAGACGCAGAGTGCGCGCGATGGCGTCCAGCTGGGGGATGGAGAGCAGCTGCACCTGCGTGCCAGCTGGGGGTTGGTGGTGGGAGACGGACGGACGCCGCGACCGGTTCTGGCGCGACCCACCTCGCATGCTCATGCGCCTGCGCAGTCCACCTTGCAGGCTGCCGCCTGTGTCTTCCTGAGGAGGTGGCGGTGGGGCTAAGTGACGGTGATGATCATCCGGGTCTTCTGAGTCTGCAAGCCAAGAAGGCAACAATTGAACAGCAAGAGCATCAGCGCATTAGTCAAATGTATTGTCCACAAAGAGCGCTGGGAATTTGTAAAACAACTAATGCACCCCCCATGTTTCCATGACCACAGTTTACACGCAGAAATTCCAAGAAGAATTGACATTATTTTGTGACATGGGACATCATCTGTGCAGGTCTGTTATCTGACAAGGAGTTTAATCTTATACCGACTTAGCAGGATTGATTATCAGCAGATCAAATTATTCCAACTAATCATAAAACTATAGGGTGGACCCACCTGCAAAAGCTGGCTCAGTTGATACTGTTGTTGTTTTAACTTCGGTTGTATTAGCAAAGATGCTATCAGCACCTAGTTGTACACCCTCCTTACCTTGAAGAAAAATAAGATATTCCATAAGTATGTGGCCAATAATATACGAACGAGGGCCTCCTGCGTATAGGGCCACTATACGCACGAGGAAAAGGTGGTCACAGGACTACATCCTTATGAGGTGGTCACAGGACTGCACGAGGAAAGGGTAGCCACAGGACTACATCCTTATGGGGTAGTCACAGGACTGCACGAGGAAAGGGTGGTCACAGGACAACACAAGGAAATGGTGGTCACAGGACTGCATGAGGAATGGGCCTGGGGGAATGGGTGGTCACAGGACAACCTGAGTTAGGGGTGGTCACAGGACAAAACGAGGAAGATGTGGTCACACGACAACCTGAGTTAGGGATGGTCACAGGACAACATGAAGAAAGGGTGGTCATAGGACTGCATGAGGAATGGGTGGTCAAAGGACAAAACCAGGAATGGGTGGTTACAGGACAACACGAGGGAGGGGTGGTCACAAGACAAAATTGCTATGTAGCATTTTGGTATAGTGTTTATTGGGCTGTGACCACCCCTGTGTTTATGTCCTGTGACCACCCCTCCTTTTGTATCCTGTAACCGGGCTTCCCTAGCCCACTTAAAAGGGTCTATTTCTCCTCTTTCCTATCCCCACGGGATGTGTGTGGTGCACATATGCTCGGGCACTGACACATTCCCCTGTGAAATTGTGTAATGTAGTTCTTGCCATGAATATGACCTTAGCTGTCGAAATGGCGTTAAACATCTATTACTCACTCACTCCCTAGCCCACTTAAAAGGGTCTACTTGTCATCTTTCCTATCCCTTCAGGATGTGTGAGGTGCACATATGCGCGGGCACCGACACATTCACCCTGTGAAATTTGTAATGTAGTTCTTGCCATGAATATGACCTTAGCTGTCGAAATGGCGTTAAACATCTATTACTCACTCACTCCCTTGCCCACTTAAAAGGGTCTACTTGTCATCTTTCCTATCCCCTCAGGATGTGTGAGGTGCACATATGTGCGGGCACCGACACATTCCCCCTGTGAAATTTGTAATGTAGTTCTTGCCATGAATATGACCTTAGTTGTCAAATGGCGTTAAACATCTATTACTCACTCACTCACTTGTATCCTGTAACCACCCCTCCCTGTGTGTCCTGTAACCACCCCTCACTGTGTGTCCTGTAACCACCCCTCCCTGTGTGTCCTGTAACCACCCCTCCTTGTGTGTCCTGTAACCACCCCTTCCTGTGTGTCCTGTAACACCCCCCCCCCCCCCCCCTAGTTGTCCTGTGAGGACCCTTATCATTGTTGTCCTGTGACCTCCTTTTCCTCATGCATACAGTGGCACTCCACGCACGAGGGGCTCGTTCGTATATCGCTGGGCTTAGTATGTATGTACAATAACATTGCTAAAAGATTAAGCGACAGTTAATCATTAGGTTATGGAAAATAATGTATTATGATAAAAATATGAGGTTTCCTTACTTTACCCATATACTTCAAGATTATTTGCTGAAATAACACCATGTTCGCATTAGTAAACCAATCTCAAAGATCCCATTTAATGAGAGTTTTCTTTTGGCATAGATACACATACATACCATCATTCTCCAGTTTTTGCCGTTCTAGTTTGAAGAGGTAACGACGAACAAGGCGCTGCAGGATATCCACATAGGACGTCTCTGGAGTCTCTATATTGAGATTCTGGCACACATTTTCTCTGCGTTTCTGAAAGAATTAAGATTCTTGCTAATGAAGTTGTGAAACCTTACTCAAATATCATAGGTATGCACAGCACAGCATACCTCCCATCCTGCCCAACCGTTGGGCTTCAGACTAGAACGCGCCATTATCCTTCAATGAACGTGGTTTGTGCATTGTTGCCAGTTGTTTTTGTTTCTTTCTCCTTTTCTCTCATTTTTGTCGTTAATCCTTGTCGTAAAAGGATATCACAAACATGTTACCTAGACATGTTACAGACTGGCAAGTCAAGGCTGTGGCTACAAAAAGGCATCCACAGTTCGTGAGTCGATAGAATGCAAAGTAAAGCTGAGAAAAGAATTGAAAATGCACCTCAACCTCTCGGAATATGGCAAGAAGTACATTTATGTGTTATTTTCCCAAACATTTTAGACATGCCGTTTATGGGTTTGAGACAAAGGTGGTGAATGCCCAGATTTAATTGAATGCATCCTATATGTATAAGTTTATCATGTAAGTGGAAGCCATCTATTCTAAATTTGATTGGAGTCTATTGAAACTCTAGGTCTCAGAAACGCAATTAGCAAATCTATATAATGCAATAAAGCGTTTATGTAAATTATCAATGCCACATCTAGAAATACAGCTAAAGAGCAAAAGCTAGCTAGAAAAATGTTGTGGGCGCTTAACTTTGTACACATAGAATGTTGTGTACAATGGCAAAATGACGCAGTCCGTACAAAAATGGTCAAACTAACAAAATTTGAGATTATTCAAAAATAAGGTTTTACTGCCTAGAATTATTTTTAGTACTACAGGGCTTTGATTGTATTTTTGACGGTCTAATGTGAACATCAAATGAACCTGCTGCTTAATGTTTGAAGTGGCTGTTTGATTGTTAGGGTATGGATGTTCGGGTTTGAATTGTTACCTCTACTCAATGAAACATGTATATCTATAATGGATTCATAGTAGACTTCTGTATTATCTGTGTTATTTGAGATGGACAGTTTTTCACTTGCCATGGCACATTGGGGAGTCGCGCTACCTAATTTTATTTACATCTCTTACAAGCTGTCGAAAGAGAAACGGTAAAAAGGAAGAAGGATATTTTAACAAAGCATCAAATCAGAGAAGACACTTTGTTTTCACCAAAAGTGTCAGGTTTGAAACAGAAAAAATGAGAATCAAAAACAAACTCCAAGCTCAGAAACTGATCCAAAGCAAACCTAAAAGTAAACAAGGAAGTACCCTTAGGAGAGAATCATATTGTATGCAAGAAATATCTTCAAAAGGGGTAAAGATGAAAATGCAGCATTAACTCCAGGAAAGAAGTAAAATCTATGAATGTCCTGTGGTCTTGTTACACACTCCTTACCTGAGTAGAGGGCTTGTTATGAGTAAAGTTTGGAAAACTTCTTGATCAGTAACGAAGGAACAAAATGAGGCTAGTGAACATGAAAAAAGGTTGATATGAAGTTGTATATATGGTCATAAAGCAAAATGTCCAAAGAATGAATGGTGTCAAGAAGTTTAAAGTGTATAATATTATAGTGGGGTTCCTGAGAGGTAGATTTGACAACTAAGGATGTCTGGTGTATTACCAGTGCAGCCTGGACTCACAGAGCCAGGAAGTACTCAACTGATAATAATGTATTACTGAATTGGTTGGTACAAGGGTTGATGTGACAAAATAAATGAACCAAAAGTCCCATTGCCACCTGACTTGACCATATAGCGCCCGAGGCAGTAAGGCATGAAGTATGTGAGGGGTGATGAGGTAGGGATAAAACAGAAATCTTCCATGACCTCAGTTAGTGGGATATTCACTTTCACTATCATGCAGGCCAAGATTGGTATTAACGTGGGAAGGGGCAGAAAGTGCACAGGCCTCTCAGAAAAGGCAATATTGATCAGTCAAATCTTGTGCCATCATGGAACTGTGCAACAAGGAGGCTTAATACTCATCAATCCAATCCAGAACGGAGCAAGATAAAGTATCCAAGGCTCATACCAGGTGTTCAAATGTGGGTCAGTACATAGCATTGTGTGATAGTTGGGGTTGATGGGCTTCAGAAAATCAAAAGAAATTGTAACCATAGAAACCGACATTCTGATGGAAAAGGTGGTGGTGTTTCATATCTTACTCTTGCTTTGCTAACATTCAGCGGTCTGGGCCGTTCCTTGGTATCCCCCTACAGGAAACACAAAGTATCCAGCCACATTAACAGGCGCACTGCTCAGCTAACTGCACCATCAAAAGCAATAGGAATGCTGGTGAAAGCAGTCATTTTAAAATACGCTTATTTTCGACGTGTGTTATGGAGGATATCCATGATAGATACATTAAAAACTGCTTCCCTTATCATGGGCTAAAATAATTGACCTGATGAAACTTATTGCTATACAAATCGTAAAATTTGTTTTAAAAGTTAACAGATTCCTGCTGAGATTCCTTTTGTCCTATGCAATGAGGAAAGGGAGGGAAGGTTGCCACTGGTCCTTACAGCTGATCAATCCCCCAGAAAGTCACACGAACGGATGAGAAACATAATAAAGAGGATATATTATTGTTTTCTGATAACATATTTTTCTTTCAGATTTAAGTCGAAATTTTGGACCACTATAGGCGAGTAATCAAATGTGAATTAAAAATCTAGTTATACATGAAAATGAAGGAATACATAGATAGCAAGGTCGGGTGAAATATGAGGATCGTAAATACTGAGGGAATCAAGTATGGTGAGTCAAATAGAAGCATGTTTCTATAATTTACAAACCTGTTGGACATACCTTTATATATGTATTACTTACAAACATTTGTTGTCATTTGTCAACTTTATATTCATTGTTAGTCATGTACTTCAACAAATAGTAGGCCTGTAGTCGACTAAAGCGTTGTTTCCGCACAGTAGACGTCAATGAGGTGAAATTGTTCATCAGACTACTTTCATATCTAAATTTGGAGACCAGTTTGGAATCTTTTCAGTAGTCTGCACAATCAGTCATATGTCAAAAGTAGATGATGTAGTCTTATCAGACATAGTTTGAAAGTACCGTAATCTCTCGCGTAGAAGGCGCAGCGCGCGTAGAAGGCGCACCCACAACCCAGGGAAGGCAGGTCCATGTAGAAGGCGCATCTGCTGATCCTGAGTCTAATATTTGAAAAACCCGCGTATAAGGCGCACCCCTAACTGAAGGAGCATGGTCCACACAAGGGACCCAACCTAAGGGGGCATTTCAAATATTGTCTATAGATACCAACACCCCAACTGGTCATGTATTTTCTTTAACCAAAGAAAAGGTGTAGTCTAACCCATGGTGCTCAAAATACCCTTAAACTGCTGAATGAAACATGCCATTCTGCTCACCATAAAAGTGTTTGGAAATATATGTACACCCCACTCACTGAGAGTTTTGTTAATTATATTTTTGACCTTTTAACCAAGAGAATCCATGCAGCATTATAACCAATAATCCTGCCATAGTGTGTGCTGCCACCTGGTGTTATGAGCTGTATGTCATTCTCTATTCTCTACATTACAAACAACTGGTATCCCACCATGCCATGTCTCTAGAATACGGGCCTATTTCCCTGTTATAACAGTGTGGGCCTAGATGATCAATGGGAGGGTAGATTCAAATCGAATTTATGTGTTCATATCATATCTATAACTTGTTAACAAATAATGTAAATCAGAGCATTATTTCTTTCAAAAAATGAACAGTATTGTGAGTGAGTGAGTAATAGATGTTTAACGCCATTTCGACAGCTAAGGTTATATTCATGGCGAGAACTACATTACACAATTTAACAGAGGAATGTGTCAGTGCCCGCGCATATGTGCACCACACACATCCTGAGGGGATAGGAAAGAGGAGATATAGACCCCTTTAAGTGGGCTAGGGAAGCCCTGAACAGTATTGTACCTTTCAAAATGATGCCAAATAACATCAGTTGTGGGCCATATGAAGACAATTGGCTTCAATAGTAGTTAATGAGTTGAATGATTCCTAGAATAACACCAGGTGGCAGCACACACTATGGCAGGATTATTGATTATAATGCTGCATGGATTCTCTCAATTAAAAGGTCAATAGTGTAATTAACAAAGCTCTCAGTGAGTGGGGTGTACACATATTTCCAAACACTTTTATAGTGAGCAGAATGGCATGTTTCATTCAGCAGGTTAAGGGTATTTTGAGCACCATGGGTTAGACTACACCTTTTCTTTGGTTAAAGAAAATACATGAGTATGTGTGAATCTTTCTGGTTGGGGAAGTGGAGGTACCCCGTGTATAAGGCGCACCCCCATCTCAAGGCAATTACCCTCCCGCGTATAAGACCCACTCACGATCTGATTCGCGTATAAGACGCGCCTTATACGCGGGAGATTACGGTATTATCCGTTCTGCGGAACCATCGCTTTGAATTGACTTATGATACGATTAAAGCTTTTAGCAAATTTGATATTAGTGTGATAAGCTTATTGGTTATAATATATTTCCACAGTTTTCTGTGAATAGCGTGATGGCCTTAAAACAAAACGCAGTTACTGATTTATATGAACAATGAAGCATTTTGTGCACACAACCAGTTCTGAATATCAAAGATAGTGTCTAAGAGAGTTAACCCAGCATTTGTATTACAGTTTGATCTCGAACATCTCAATTATCATCATAAAGCTGCAATTGAGTGGTTTCTGATCAAATGGTAACACATGAACTGGTCAGTTGGTCTTGACCTGGTAGAGTCCTTGGACACGTAGATCATTGACTGATGTATGACCTGAGACTGATAGCAGTTAACAGTATTGTCGCACATCCACACTATAACACATATATCATTATCCACCGTTTGATAGGTGTTGTATTGTTGCACATCCACACTATAACACATATATCATTATCCACCATTTGATAGGTGTTGTATTGTCGCACATCCACACTATAACACATATATCATTATCCACCATTTGATAGGTGTTGTATTGTCGCACATCCACACTATAACACATATATCATTATCCACCATTTAATAGGTGTTGTATTGTCGCACATCCACACTATAACACATATATCATTATCCACCATTTGATAGGTGTTGTATTGTCGCACATCCACACTATAACACATATATCATTATCCACCATTTGATAGGTGTTGTATTATTGCACATCCACACTATAACACATATCATTATCCACCATTTGATAGGTGTTGTATTGTCGCACATCCACACTATAACACATATATCATTATCCACCATTTGATAGGTGTTGTATTGTCACACTTCCACACTATAACACATATATCATTATCCACCATTTGATAGGTGTTGTATTGTCGCACATCCACACTATAACACATATATCATTATCCACCATTTGATAGGTGTTGTATTGTCGCACATCCACACTATAACACATATATCATTATCCACCATTTGATAGGTGTTGTATTGTCGCACATCCACACTATAACACATATCATTATCCACCATTTGATAGGTGTTGTATTGTCACACTTCCACACTGAAACACATATATCATTATCCACCATTTGATAGGTGTTGTATTGTCGCACATCCACACTATAACACATATATCATTATCCACCATTTGATAGGTGTTGAGAATCTGATTTAAGTATCAAAAACTGTAAATCTGTTAAATATTGTAGAACATTGTAAAAAGCAGAAGCAAAATAGAATGCTATTTTGTCATTCATTGTTATTGAAATCCATTTGATGCCTGTAAATATCATATTCAAATATGACAGACTAAATCATTGGATTACATCAGAGATTTTCAACCATAATAACGAATACGATCTTTCGTATTTTCAGTTATAAAGATATAAAGTGTACACAAATAAATCTGAAATAAATTATGATTTTATCAAGAGCGTTTTTATTCTCTAGAATTTCACTTACCTTTATAAATGTTTGCCTTTTGCCTCGCTCAAAGTCGAGCAGGCCGTCACCCTCTTTCCTAAATAGATCTTTGAGCCATCGCCAAGCGTATCGGCACGACTTTGGGGTTGGGATCATGTTGAACGGTACGGGCAGAGTACTGCCCTCGTCGATGTAATTCATCCAAAGGCGTGTGCGGGCGAACTTCCACTCAACATCACAGTCACCCTGATGTTAAGAGACATGGGGGTACAGTGGAGGGGCATGATACAACTTCTCTCACAGTTTACTGAATTACGGCTGATTATCTGGTGATATTTTATACAGCAATACAATGAACAAACGAAGTGGACGGATCGTTGTTATATAGTGAGAATCCAAGAGAGACTAAAAGGGTATAGAGTATGACTTGTATTTTGGAAAGATTTTTCTTCTCTCCATTTTTGAAAAGTGTGGAAAATAATTGTAGTGTTGAACTCATATTGAGTCATTTACTATACTAGTTGGATATTTATAAAATGGTCACACAGATAGTGTTAAGAGTAGCTGTGAACTGACCTGAATGTCTTCAAATGAGTGGCTCATCATAGCGATGAGCATGTTGACAAGGACAATGATGATGGCAACATGGTAGAGGGCAAACAAGAACATGCCTACCCCCTCCACGATGGACGTGGCATGGTTGCCGCCCGGGAAGCTGTACGACTCGATCTGATTCTTTTCTGTTTGAAAGGGAAGAGGGAAGCCATGATTGGTAAACATGAAGAAATAGTTCAAAAGCTAATTCCAAATTACACCAATTTATTGATTTTGTCTTGAGTGTGACCTTTCCTTATGAGAAATCTAGTGGGAGGAAAAAGTTTGAAATACTCATTATATATGTTTGTAAAACTTATTCAAATCCATGACAATTGGCATGCTCAATACTGTTTATTTGCCATATCTTTCAAGGTACACAGCATGCTGTTCATGAAAGGAATTACCAGTTCACTTGAAATATCCACAGATATGATTATATGGATCTTCATTACAGCTGTTAGGATTTGAACCCCTTCACGAAGGTTCTTCAATTCAAGTGTTTTGAAAACCTCCAATTCTGTGTTGATTGTCAAATGAATTGCGCAAAGAAAAAAAAACCAATGCCTTTCAACAGTACCTACCTTTATTTGGATATTTTATCTCTACGCTATCCACACTTACTAGGCCGAACATAGACCAAAAGAGACTATACAATGTTCGGGGTAACCTGCAACAGAAGAGACAAAATATGTTAATCACAGACTAATAGGTACAAGGAGTACAATGGAAGGTGAAATCTAAAAGTTGAATGCAGACACATTACATAACCCGAAATGTTGCCTATAAAGCTAAAAGGTTTCAGATATACATTGCTATATCGTTTTTTAATGCCATATACTGCTTATACAGTTATAGGCTGAATTCCATAAGAAATCTAGTAACTGACGAGACGCATGGTTTATGGATGGGCCTCTGCATGGGTCATAGGAATAAGAGACAGAACCTACCCTTGGAAGGCCTCAGTAGAATGTATCACTTTGTCAGATTCCGGTCCTGTGGAATTGGAATTCTTTAACGTGAAGGTTTGCGAGCCGTAGTACCAATATAGATTATGTAGCCCAACCATGAATGCAAATAAAACCTGAGGAGAGAGGAACATTGAAGTACAAGACTCTACAAGGACTACTCATGGAGCGTGCAGGTAGGACTAAAACTAAGGCGTCACTCATTATGCACATTCATTTCATACGTTAATTACTAGAGAGAGGTGATTAAAATGTTTTAAATGCTTTACCTGTCATTGTCAAATAAGCTGCTGATCAAGTGGCTATAATCCATTGCATTAGTATAAAAACTATCCGGGTATGTGTATCCTCCATAGGAAATAGCACATAGAATATTTAGCACATA